>BTPG01000001.1:342418026-342463026 GCA_036245525.1 Semisulcospira habei | reverse complement strand
ACACTTCAGTTTGCGTTTTTTTTCTTTCCACAATGGCTAATAGGTCTTCATAGGGCCCGATGGCTTGCCTGATTCTGTTTCCCACTTCCTCGTTCGTGATGTGATCTCTGTATAAAATGCCAAGCAGCCTTCGAAAACATCTCATTTCAGTGGCTTGTATCCTCCTTTCAAGGTCTGCTGTGAGGGTCCATGACTCGCAGGCATACAAGAACACTGAGATGACTAAGGTGCGCATCAGTCTGATCTTGGAGCAGAGTGTGATGTTTCTGTCCTTCCATATGGTCTTCAATCTTGTCAGTGCTGTTGTTGTCAGCGCAATCATGGACAGTATTTCTGGTTTTGATCCCTCATCTGTCACAATGGCTCCTAAGTATTTGAATTTATTAACTGTTTCTAGTTTTTGGCTTTCAATCAAGACGTCAGTGCCAATGCCACTGGTGTTATTTGTCGTCAGTTTGGTCTTCATGAAGTGATCGGCATTTGACCACGTGACAGCATGTGCGCGTTAGCATGGCGCCTTGTGCTTTTCAAGATTCAAGATGACTTTGAAGGGGATGCTTCGAGTGTGCAGCAGATTGTCATTGTCTTATTCTAAAGTCTCATGTGCGTTTGGATATCTGGAAAGAGGAATACCAAAGAACGCTTGTTGTTGACAGCAGGACTAGTGATGAGAGGGACTTTAAGGTAAGACTTTATTTTACAGCTTTGACATGTCAGATAGTCTTCGAAAATTCGTGTAATGTTTAGTATTTTTTGTTTTCAAACAATTCGAAATCTACTTATTGGTTCGTTTCTTTGAGGTACTCACGAAGAGTGTTCATCGCTGTGTTGTTAGATTTTATAGTGGTTTTGGGTGTGTATTTTTGTTTTAGTTCTTGAATTTGTTGCTCGGTGCTTTGCTGGAATCGTGGCATGTTGGTAATATTGAAATCTGCCCGCCGAGCAGACTTGTTGTTTACAACGAATGCTGTCTCTGATTGGTTAAAAATAACTCGGAAGCTGTTTTTGTTGCGTGGTTTCCCGAACTTTGAAAATGCTCGGTGCATGGCGATTGCGATGGATTTGGCGAAAGCTTTTGCTATTTGCGCTGTGTAATTAGTGGTGAAATATTGTTTAAGTTGGCTCCTCACCTCGTACAAAACGAGGCAGAGGATGTGTATTACGTCAAATAGGACTACTTTAGTGCGTTCCTTCTGTTATTTTGTCGAACCGAGTTGCTATCAAAACTCGAAAACGAGGTCATAACGTGTCATAGAGAGGGCTACAAAAAGTCCGCCATTTGTCGCTACAAAGGTTTTTGTATCAAGATCACATGGTACGGTTTGCGCTAAAGGGACTGGTCGTGTGACGTAGGGAGGAAAACAAATTATTATATTATATTATATTATATTATATTATATTATATTATATTATATTATTATATTATATTATATTATATTATATTATATTATATTATATTATATTATATTATATTATGTTATTTTATTTTATTTTATTTTATTTTATTTTATTTCATTTTATTTTATTTTATTTTATTTTATTTTATTTTATTTTATTTTATTTTATTTTATTTTATTATTTTATTTTATTTTATTTTATTTTATTTTATTTCATTTTATTTTATTTTATTTTATTTTATTTTATTTTATTTTATTTTATTTTATTTTATTTTATATTACATCTTGGATACATGATTGTAGTCTTCAACGTTTGCCTACTATTATTACTGTAATTGTTCGTATCTGCTTTCGAGCGGTTCCATGGTGTAATGGTTAGCACTCTGGACTTTGAATCCAGCGATCCGAGTTCAAATCTCGGTGGAACCTACTGTTTTTATTTTATCAGGCTCTTTATTTTTTACTGGTAGTTCTTTTTTGAAATTTATTATTGATTATTAAATAACAAACAAGGAATACCAAACGGCTGTTCACAAAAAGACGAACAAGTGAACCATTTCAAAAAGCACACACGTAGAACCAGTATGCACCGGTCGCCATCTAGGTTTATACATCTGGCTCACTGTGCACGTTGAACTGAATTAAATATCACAGGCCTGTTTGTGTGACACATCTGCCGCCATGCCCACATATCACCCCCTTCCCCCCCCCCCCCCTTCTCCCTATGATCCGGCTGGTTATTTTTTGATCGTACGAGACACAAAATAATGGGTAGACCATCGAAAGCCGATGATGTCATCATTGTGCTTGACTTTTATTTGTGGGTGCGGGTATGGCCGGCCAAGCCAATCCTGGAGCCACACCTGCGAGGGCAATGGGGGCACTGGAACGTAGCTGTGGGGAGAGTCGACCCTGTCTTTCTGCGAGCTTTGGCAATTGTGATCTTTTCGCACTGATTGTGTTCAAAGAGTGTGCAGGCTTTCCTGTCTTGTGCTTGTGCTTCAAGTTCCTTTACCGGGAAGAGGCAGTACTTGAAGCTGTCTTTTATGCAGTCTTTGAAGCGTTTCTTTGGCCGTCCTTGCTTCCTGTGGCCTTTTGCGAGTGCACCATACAGGAGTTGGCGTGGCATGCGAGAATCATCCATGCATATGACATGACCTGTCCAGCGAAGTTGTGTCTTTAAGATCAAGACTTCACTGGCTTAACTCACTAAGCCAGCGTTGTCCAGGACTTCCAGGTTTGTCACCTTGTCTTGCCATTTGGTGCACATGAGTAAGCGCAGGTATCTCATGTGGAAACGTTCAAGCTGCTTGAGGTGCTTTCTGTACAGCGTCCATGACTCACAGCCGTAGAGGAGACTGGGGAGCACTACTGCCTTGTAGACTTTGATCTTGGTGGAGAGCTTGACGTTGTTGTTGTTAATCACACGAGTGCGCAGACGACCCAGGGCTTGGCTGGCGTTGCTGATGCGAGCTGCGATTTCCTTGTCAACAGTAGCGTTAGAAGAGATGATGCTCCCCAGGTATCTGAATTGGTCGACAGTCTTCAGGTCGGTGCCTTCAATATAAAATTTGAGTGGGGGTGCTCTTGTGCCTGGGGCTGGTTGGTACAGGACCTCGGTCTTGTTGAGACTGATTGTGAGGCCAAACAGCCGAGAGGCTTCCGTGAACCTGTTGACGATGGTCTGGAGGTCGGACTCCGTGTGCGCCATCATCGCACAGTCATCGGCAAACAGCGCCTCACGGATCAGTCTCTCGGTGGCCTTAGTCCTGGCGTTCAGTCGAGGGAGGTCGAAGAAAGAGCCATTTAGTCTGTATTTCAAGTACACTCCCTTCTCAAGGTCGCGTACTGCATGGGTCAGGACACACGTGAAGAACAGGTTGAACATAACGGGGGCAAGAAAACAACCTTGTTTCACACCATTGGAAATGTCGAAGGGTGCGTATGTGTCGCCGTTTGACTGGACAACTTTTACCATTCCATCATGGAAGAGGCGGATGATGGTGAACTTCCTGGGGCAGCCGAGCTTTGCGAGGATGACCCAAAGCGCTTCTCTTTTCACGGTGTCGAATGCTTTGGTCAGGTCTATGAAGACGACGTAGAGGTCCATGTGCTGCTCATTGCATTTCTCCTGGACCTGTCTCACAGAGAAGACCATGTCGACTGTGCTGCGGCCGGGTCTGAAGCCACACTGAGCCTTGGAAGTACCTCCTCGAGTACAGAGCTGATCAGGCGATTGAGGATGACTCTCGCGAGGATCTTGCCAGCGATGGACAAGAGGGAGATCTCTCGGTAATTGGCACAGTCTGCTTTGCTGCCCTTGTTTTTGAACAGGGAGACGATTGTAGCATCTCTGAATTACTGTGGCATGTTCTCCTCTGCCCAGATGCATGTCAGAATGTTGAGGAAGGCATCAATGGTCTCAGGTCCAGCTGCTTTGAAGAGATCTGCGGGGATGCCGTCCATGCCTGCAGCCTTGCCGGAACTAGTCTGGTTGATCGCTTTGTTGACCTCGTTGAGGGTGGGCGGGAGGTCAAGGTAATCCAGTGTCGGCTTCTGAGGAATCATGTCCAGGGCCGCGGGGTCGACAGTGGAAGGCAGGTTGAGCAGATTTGAGAAGTGTTCTCTCCAGCGCTCAGTGATGCTGCCTTTGTCCTTCAGCAAGGTGAAGCCGTCAGAAGAAAAGAGAGAGGTTGTGCTGGGTCTGGCAGGGCCGTAGACAGCTTTCATAACGCTGAAAAACTCCTTGGAGTTGTTGGATTCAACAAAGTGTTGAAGTTCATTTGCCTTGCTGTCCAACCAGGTGTCCTGCATGTTCGGAGCTCTCTCTGGGCTTTCCTCTGGAGGTGTTTGAAGCGGTCTTTCTTGAACGTGGTCTTGGTCTTTCATTGTCACGACACGGTTTTTTTGGGTCTAATTTAGTAGTGAGTATATTTAGAGGGGTGAAAGGGTTTAGATAGTCACCGGACGCTCGGGTAGTTTAGGTGGGGTATTTGGCCTGTACACGGGTATTTGCTGCCGTGCGAGAGTTTGGTCGGCGTAACGTACGTGATCGCCCGGTCTCCGCGATCGGGTGGTTATTGTTTCACGTGGATTTCGATCACATGATTTAGTGAACGTTTTTCCGCTAACCTAACGTTATCCAAATTGTTAGACAGTCGCTTTTCCAAATGCGAACGAGTCAGTCCTTTTTCCAGCAGTCTTCTAGGGTGGTCTATCAGGCGTGGTTCGCCATTTGCTGAAGGCCACAAGCAGCTGTGTCGTTCTTTTGTATCGGCCCTGCGATACGGATTTAGTCGTCCCGGAGCCGGTGTCCGAAGAAGGAGAAAGGAAGAAGAGCTGCGACGACTTAGCCCCTGGCTTGTCTTGTCCTTGTTTGTCTTCGTCCTAGCCGGGGCGTCTTCACGGATGGCAACAATTTTTTAGTGGCCATTTGCTCGGGGGTGGGGGGGGGGGGGGTGGGGGGGGGGGGGGGTGGGGGGGGGGGGGGGGGGTCGGGGGTTGTTTGTGTTTGCTTGTTCTGTTATTATTATTATTATTTAAGTTAGTGTGTATCGGGTGGCAAGGATAAGAGTGTGGAAGTAAGCTCTATTTAGCGTATTTTGTAGTATTTAGCGTCGGTGGGTGAATTCGGAAGTGAGTCATGTGGTGACGTGTAAATATGTATTCTGTTGAGGTTGAATTTATTGTTGCGGGAGAGAGGTGAAGGGAATTATAAAAGATGGCAATTAAAGTTGCGGGAAGGGTGATGTAATTATTTTGTTTCTTTTGTTAGGTATTTATATGTGTATTTTTGCACCTGTATTTTAGTGCATCCTAATCCAATGGTCCAAATTCAACAGCCTAAAACTGAAAGAAGTAACCGGCTAAGTCTGCCACCGTGCTGTGGTACTGAGAGTGGAGGCTGACTGTATCACTCCGCCTTGTGGGGCTACGACGCCGTACCTGGGTGCTGTTGCGAGTGTCGCGGCACGCCGCGTGTTTAGTCAGGTCGGGTCGTCCCATTTAATTATTCATAACCTATTTAAGTAAAGTTTTGTTTGTTTATAATGTTGTAAAGGACGTGAGATTTATTTCATCTCTTCATGACAGTGTTGTGACAGGGGCTTTGTCACAGTGACGGAAAGAGTTTGAGATATTGTATTATTTAAAGGAGCCTGTGTTACGGAAGGCCTTATCGCGGAGGCAAGAGCGTCGAGCTGAGCGGAGCTTAACGGTTGTGCTTCCGGCGAGAATGTCCCGTGACGTGAACTATATTGAGTTTATTCAACTTTCATTCATGTTAAATTAAGGATATTTGCTCCATTTGTATCGTGATATTGTTTATTCTGAAACATTGTTAGTTAAAGGAGCCTTGTGCTGTGAATGTCTAGTTTGCGAAAGCATTAGTTTAATTCGAACTTGTCTTTCGTGCTCCCGCTGGGGAGATTCAGTAGCTTGCGAACTATATTCATTTTTCTCGATCTTCATTTGCGTTTTAGTAAGCATATTTGGTTCATCGTATATTTGATATTGTGATATTTGAAATACTGTGTTATTTAAGGAGCCCCGTGCTGTGAGGGACTCTTCGCGGAGACAAAGGCGTTGGTCTAACTGGCGTTAGCGCTTGACTCTTGTGCTTCCGTCGGGGTCCGGTGGCTTAGGATTTAGGCTTTTCAGTCTCAGTTTTCTTTTATATTTTTTTTAAGGATATTTGTTTATCATATATTAGTTTTCTCAACCTTTTGTATTAGGGACATTTAGTTTATTATGTATCTTGTTGTTATTTTGTATTGTGTATAACGGATATTCGGGGTGGGGAGTTTGGACGTGTGTGAGTGTGAATGGGATGTGTGAATGCGTGGTTAGGATTGAGTTTAATTATTGTTAGGGTTATATGTAATAAATGTCGTCGTTATTGTTCCTCTGGTGTTTGTGTTAGGTTTGTGTTAGTGTGGGTCGGGTGTATCTCGAGTGGTAGCACTCATAGCTCGCGCCCCGGAAGCGGGGTCGTGACAGTCATTTTGCCACTCTATGAAGGCACTGCACTTCTGCTCCAGTAGCTTGTTGATCTCTTCATTGTTCTCATCGAACCAATCCTGGTGTACTCTCTGCTTGGGTCCAAGCACGTCTTTGGCAGACTCCGTCACCATCCCTTTGAACTGGTTCCACATTTCAGTTGGGTTGCCAGTCAATGGTCCATGGGCAGTTAGCAGGTCATCAAGGTGGGATTGGAAGATTTCCTTGACGTCCGGACGCTTCAGCTTGGACAGGTTGAGTGAAGATCGGGTGAGCTTCGGCCTCTCCCTGTGTGCTGGTGCAATGTGCAGGTTGAGGACAGATCGCACCAGCCGATGGCCAGTCCAGCACGTGGCTCCTCTCATGGCTCTGGTGATTCTGACCTCACGAATATCCCGCTGGCGGACAATGACATAGTCTATGAGATGCAACTGCTTAGACCTGGGGTGCATCCATGTTGTCTTGTACTTACTAGCCAGCCTGAAGAGGGTGTTGGTGATGGCGAGTCCATTCTCAGCTGTTCATCTTGCCCACCCCGTGTGGGCCCATCACTCCTTCCCAGCAGTCACATTCGCGCCCAACTCGAGCATTGAAGTCACCAAGCACGATGAGTTTGTCACTTGCAGGAGTGGACTTCAGGAGGGAGTCGAGGCTTTCATAGAACGCCTCCTTGTCGTCATCGGTGCTGGTGAGTGTCGGAGCATAGGTGCTGATGATAGTGACATGTCTCTGTGGGAGATGGGGAAACGGAGCTTCATCACTCGTTCACTGATGCCAGTGGGAAGAGAAGGCAGCTGTCGGAGGAGCGTGGTGCGGATGGCTAAGCCAACTCCGTGTATCCTGTCCTCGTTCTCAGCTTTGCCCTTCCAGAAAAAGGTGTACCCACCCTCAGGTTCACAGATCGATCCTTCGTCAGCAAATCTGGTTTCACTAAGAGCCGCAATGTCCATCTTATATCTCGCCAGCTCCCTGGCTATCATGACTGTTGTTCTGTGCGGTCTATGCGTCTGATCTCTGTCCAACAGGGTTCGTACGTTCCACGTACCGAGGATAAGTTTCTTTCTTTGTTTTTCTTTTCGACCGCATAAAAGGATTAAACCACCAGCCGCGGTAAGCTGACCGGTTTGGTGTAGGGCAGGCAATGTTTGGAACACCTTTTCTAGTTCCCTCCCTTACTAGGGTGAGCAGTGCTGTCCTGAAGAGGGCTGCTCAGTCGCCTGGGATGCTGCCAAACTTCCCTGCTGCCCCTGGTACAGGGAAGAACGACCACTGGTCCACAGGCCGCCTACGTGCAGGTTTGGAGCTCTGACTCCCAGTAGTACTTACCTGTCGGTTCGCCCGTTCCCCATCGCCGCAGAACTTCTGGAGGAGGCAGAAGAAAAAGAAGACGAAGAAGCAGATTTGATGAAGATCCATGCACAAAACCTGCGCGAGAAGGAGATTTTGGTGGAGAAGCTGTTGCGCTGGAGCAACCTCACCCTCTCGGCCGCAGAAATCAGAGTCCAGTAGCACGATGAGACGTTACAACTGGTAACTTCCTTGGCTGCAGTGGATGGCCATGTCTTCTACTGTGCTCTGACACAATGTAGGTTATCCCTAAATCAAACGTTGTCAAACATTACACGAACTTTAAACTTGATTCATCTTGACCTCTCCATCTGCAAGTGGCGTGTATTTCCTTGAGTCCCTTTCTGCCGTAGTACAGTACTGGTGCAGCCACAAGGAACTCGTGACTGCTGCAAGGATTTGCCTCACCGACATCATCCATAGTTTGAGATATTATATTATATTATATTATATTATATTATATTATATTATATTATATTATATTATATTATATTATATTATATTATATTATATTATATTATATTATATTATATTATATTATATTATATTGAGCAACATGTTGCTTGATATATTGCCGATAACACGACGATGTCATTACGAGACCCGAATCAAAATGTCAGAGTCGTCATTCATTTTGGTGCTGATAGCGGTGTTCAGACAAACACACGAATGGCAGACGATTGCGTATCGCTTTCGACTTAGCGCGTAGATTTCGTCTGTCTATGAAGACATCAGTACATTGTATAACCGTACGTGTTGCAGTGTGAGCATAATTGCGGAAAATACCAGCAGGATTGTTGATTTAGTTTTTTTCTGAGGTTGTCGATATCGGCAGCTAACATCTCGTCAATTTCACTAGTCAGTCCAACGACTCGCACGTTTTCTGGCGTCTTTCTCCGTTCGTGTTTGTGTATAGGATATAAAATTCGAGCGTTCATACACACTAAGAAGTATTTACACATAAAGAACTTGGTAATGTTGCAGTGTGAGCGGTAAGGAAAGTATATTAAGCAAATTCATGACTATTAAGTTGCTTGTTATACAATATATCAATGCATGTGTCAAAGAAGACCTTTATGGAGTCTGTACAAACCTTTATGGAGTGGGTACAAACCTTTACGGAGTGGGTATAAACCTTTATGGAGTGGGTACAAACCTTTATGGAGTGGGTACAAACCTTTATAGAGTGGGTACAAACCTTTATGGAGTGGGTACAAACCTTTATGGAGTGGGTACAAACCTTTATGGAGTGGGTACAAACCTTTATGGAGTGGGTACAAACCTTTATGGAGTGGGTACAAACCTTTATAGAATGGGTACAAACCTTTATGGAGTGGGTACAAACCTTTATGGAGTGGGTACAAACCTTTATGGAGTGGGTACAAATCTGAACCTTAACCCCTTTCACACCACGGCCACATGTCCCAACCTTTGCAGGTGTCACCTAACGCCTATGCACCAGCAGCAGGCGATGGATGGACCATGCCAATTCAAGGTTAGTGCCAGATTATCTTGGCGCCTTTAGGCGCCAAGCTAATCTGGCACTAACCTTGAATTATGATAGGCCATCCATCTCCTGCTGTAGGGCGTCGGAACTGAATGGGTTAAAAGCGCCTCTATTACAAGGACGCAAGCAGCGGAACTGGGAAAACGGCCTCGTTATTTCTTTCTATAAAGGGACACACTCTACTATCTTTCTTTGCTGTGAAAGGGCTCGGCCTACTGCCTTTGACCTGATTTTGATAAAAAGAATAAGTTTCTGTTCAGTATGGCGAGTTTGTTTTTTTCCTTGCTATGTAACTCCTGTTTAACCCATTGAGAGCCGGCTGACACGACCCGTGTTTCAGCCATCTTCGTTCATTCAACGCCAAAATCACTCCAGCTGTTCCACAACATGGATTCAGAGTACTGTCAGCAAGAGGCATAGATCCTCATGGGCCACAGCAACTGCGGGGGGCCCATGAGGATCTATGCCTCTTGCAGTCGAGCTGGGTTCACATTTTCTCGGCACTCAACGGGTTAAAATAATTCTCACGCTCACTGTGCTATGTCGTCGTCTGAGACCAAAACCCGCGTGTGCATTGAATTATTCGCGCGCGGTTGTATGTTCTTTATTGTGAGCTGTTCCGTGATTCTGGGCCCAGTTGCACGCGTGAGCTTAGTGCTGCGCGAGCCTCTAAGCAAGGTGCTTCGCCGTAGTTCGTTAACTCTTTCGCTACCACTGATCCGTGCATTTGACGTCTGCAATCTGTGCGAATTGAACGCGAGAGAGCTGCAGCAGGCCCGTCAATAATCGTTTGAGCAAGAGGCTTAGATCCGCATCAGCCCAAACAGTCGCGGGGGCTGATGAGGATCTATGCCTCTTGCAGTTGGACCGGGTTCAGTTTTTCTCGGCAGTGAAGTGGTTAATTGAGCCCAGCTTTCAGCCTTGAGGATCGCAGACCAGTGCACACATTATGTCGGGTTCTCCATCTGAGATCTGACAACTCCCCCCCCCCCCCCCACCCCCACAACCCGCCTAACTTGCCAATACCCCCGTCCCCGACTCTACCCCTTCCCCCCACCCCCCACCCCTTCCCCTGTCTCTAATTCTTCTTGTCCTCATGTGGTGTCAGTACCGGCTGTTCGTTTGCTCTTTTGTCAGTCCACAACGGGCGGGGGTCTGACATCCTAAACCCTCCCTACAGTAAGTGCCACCACCGCCACCACCATCATCGCCACCATTGTCATCATTTCCACCACCTACGCCATAACCACCACCGCCATCACCATACAACCACCATCATTCGCAGCATCACCCTCGCTACCACTACTAAGATTACCACCACCACCACAAACATCATCACCACCGTGTCGCCAACCCTTCACTCCCGCCCCCCTCCTCATCCCATCATCTCCCATTACCATGCCCAGTAATCCTGACTGACGGCATATCATGTTTTGGTGCCGCCCTTCCGCATGACGATATCAACGCGTTGCGAAACACTGGGGTCCGGGGAAGAGGACACAAGCACTCGCGAGCAATGCGAAACTCTCAAAGGGCCAACGCCTTGAAAGATGAGATGTAATGCTAAAAAGCCTGATAAACCATTTCCAGGAATAGAGCCAAGGGTGCCAAACAATCAGTCGCCTCCGATCAGAGCAGACTTGAGGAGAAAGTCAATGACTTGACTCGCAGTAAATCAGATCAAAGCCTGTACACTAATCATAAGAACTTTGAGAACACTTAGCAATGGGAAGGAACGCGTATGAGCGTCTCAGATACCATCTTGAGAGAAACGACCTGCAAATAGGAAAAGCAAGAGAAATAGATCCTCATGAGTCCCCGCCTTGCGGGGGTCTATGAGGATCAATGCCTCTTGCAGTCGGTTGGTTCATAGCATTGTGCACCAAAGATAAGACGCGCACTAAGGAGACGCATGAGGATCTATGCCTTAGTTGGTTTTCAGTCAACCGCAGCTAATCGCATGTGTTCTGCCTTTTTGACTGTCCTGACCAGCTGGTGTACAATGCACGCCGGCATATTCATGACGACGCGCGCACGCGCAACATCTGCGCGCATGCGCTCTTCCACTGCAAGATTCGCCCTTAAGTGATTTAGGGTGATCTTTGATTGCGCTGATAATTACTAAAATTTGATTTCTGCTTCTTTTTTTCAGGGGGTGGTGGGAGGGGCGGGGGGGTGGGGGATGTGATGGGGCGGGGGGGGGGGGGGGATCTAAAGGTTTTAACTCATCGTAAATATCACACATTTTTTGTTAGTTTTAATTTTCTTCCATTTATAAATCAGCTTCTCAAGTTGTGTCACTGTGAGGGTGATATAATAATAATAATAATAATAATACATAGTATTTATACGGCGCATTTCTCATATTTATAATATAACTCAATGCGCAGAACATAGCCGCGAACTGAACCCAACAAGCACGCTCACGTGAATCACGCGCATTCCCTCACACACCGTACATGAACACAGAACATTCAAGTGGTGCTAAGGGCAAGCTCAAGCGAGCTACTGAAATTTTTGGAAATTTAAACCGTATTTTTATATTTTTGAAAATTTTGATTAAGTGGACTGACATTAATACCAAATTTGTGGGGGAGGAAAGAGCCGGAGTACCCGGAGAAAGAATCTCCGACGGTCCGCCCGAATTAACGGTGACACTTACTAGAGCAAAGAATGAACTTTGGCGAAAAAGATGGGGATGGATTGGTCACAGTATGAGAAAGCCAGCTTCCAGTATCACTAGGCAGCATTGTCATGGAACCCCCAGGGAAAGAGGAAAAGAGGCAGACCGAGAAACACCTGACGTCGAGACCTCCAAGCAGACATCAAGAGACTGGGAACCACCTGGAGTAAAATCGAAGGAGAAGCACAGGATAGGAGTCGCTGGAGGTCTCTCGTCGATGGCCTATACCCGGGGAGGGGTGACAGGCGTAAGTAAGTAAGTTACTAGAGGAGAAAAGTCTGACGCAAGAACGGGGAATCGAACCTCGCACCTCTTGCATTGGTGGCAGGCGCTTTTACCGCTGCGCCACTGACCGCCCCGGTATAGAGCTTAGTATCCAAACTTTGAGCGCTGGTGGTCATTCCAGTCCCCATTAACACATTTCAATCCCGTCCCTGCCGAGAAAAAGTGAACAAGAATACCGCAAGAGACATAGATCCTCATGCGCCCCCGCAATTGCGGGGGCTCATGAGGATCTATGCCTCTTGTTGACAGTAATTGTGTATGCATGCTCCTGTTTGGACATCCGGCGATCTTTGAGGTTCCATAAAGAATGATTATAGAAACACAGTCTGCAGCCACTGACAGGAAAGTGGTTAAGTTAGTGTAATGCACATTTTCTTTGTAATCTACGCGATTCATGAACTAGGCAAACTGAAGACTACGCTAGGCCAACATCTTTAATTAACTCATTTTACTCCAACATCGAAATCCCCAAATTTTTGCCGTTTTTCTCTGCAGACTGCATTGCCGTGCAGGACACAGATCGACCATGATAGTTCAAGGGTGATGCCAGAATAGCTTGGCGCCCATAGGCGGTCAGTCAGTCAGTCAGCCCATAGGCGCCAAGCTATTCTGGCATCACCCTTGAACTATCATGGTCGATCCTTATCTTGCTGTGGGGTATCTGGGGTAGAAGCAGTTAAGCGTAATCACAAGATTGGCTCGAGAGCGCATTTCAGTCACGGTCCACTGATTAAGATCTACGTTATCAGTAGCGCCACCTGTAAGTTAAATCCATCAATTTGCAACAGTCATAGATGTTCATGAGCCCCTGTAATAGCACTGAGGGGCTGGTGAAAGTGTTTGCCTGGTGCTGGCAGCCATCAGCTCTATGTCCCTCCTCGCACGTAGAGAGGTAGTCAGGTTTAAGTGTGGGACTGTACGGTTGTGTAATTAAGTTGCCTGGTAAACATTGATTGCATATAAAATAAAGTGGTGATGGACAAACGATTTGGGTGTTCACGATCCGTGTGGTGGTTGGAATAGTTGAGGGAGTGATTGTGTACTTGTGTATATTTGTCATTGACAAACAAACAAACAAACAAACAAACAAACAAACAAATAAATAAACACCAGCAAAAACAACAATCCCGCCCCCCGAAAAAATAACAACAAAAACCAACAACAACAACAAACAAACAAAACAACACCCTCCTAAAAAAAAACCAAAACAACAACAACAACAACAACAACACACAGAACAAGCCCAGACACAATCGGCCAATCAGCTAGGACAAGTAAGCCAGCAAACGAACGAACAAACAAACGAACAAACGAACGAACCGACGAACGAACAAACGAAGAAACCGACGAACGAAAAAACGAACTAACAAAGAACTAACAACTAACTAACTAACTAACTAACTAACTAACTAACTAACTAACTAACTAACTAACTAACTAACTAACTAACACACCAGCTAGGCAACACGCCAACCAACCAACCAGCCAACAACCAACTAGCCAACCAACAAACCAACTCACTAACAAACCAAATAACCAACCAACAAATAATATCCATGCATCCAACAGCACAATTAATTTCTTCATATCGAGAGGCCAACAGTTGGTTTGTCAACGCGTATCGCCAACAGATTGCAAACCTTAATTAAAACTACACTAGGGCAGATTTTGCAAGCTTAATCTACAGTTCTGGTCGATGTATACCCCGGTCGATGCACGTATTGGTCGATCCAACCGTTCGGTCCATCCACCGCCTAACATGGTATGCCTACACTACGAAAATTAAATTGGCTTTTCCAAATCGTGACGTCCCCTTACTAATTGTGTGTAGACACGTGATACCAATAAGCAAAGACCCTCGGCCCGTCGTCGGTCGCAGTGGGATCGCGCACGACAGTGCGCGGTCCCACTGCGACCGACGTCGGGCCGAAGCTCTATTGCTAACTGGCAAAGAAGTGTTTAGTTGCCTGACCACGTAGAGTCGACACGAGTCAGACGCTGTGGAATATTGACGTCGGCCCCGTAATTAAAATATAATTAGATGCGGAATATCGATACGTAGCTTGCTAAATCACGCGTGATGGGCTGCGGTCTGAACATCGACTCCAGCAGCCGATAGAGGTGTGTGGCCCCCCTATCTGATTTTGGACATTACAGCCCCTGGTCACAGGGCCCTAAATTACGTCGTAACGTGCGTACAATTAGCTAACAACTGCATACACAGACACGCATTACGTCAGACACGCATTAAGCCCTAGCTCACATATTTGAGAGCGGCACACACATTTGAATTCAAATGAAACAAAACAAAACAAAACAAAAAAATGACGAACAGAGTTTAAAACAAAATAAGTTCAACCAAGAGTTTGACATAAACAAATGTCGATTTTCACTGAATATAAATAAAATACTAAAACAGATAAATTAAATGATAAAATAATTTTCAAATATGAAAACAGGTTTTGCAGGCACTTGTAATTGTCACTGTCATTGACGCAAGCAACTGCAATACGTCAATGACGTCACACAGAGTATTGTCTCCGATGCAGGCAGATGCAACTTTACGTCAAAATGTGACGTCATACACGGTGTTTTCCCTCGGTGTGACGTTTCATTAATGTGACGTCACACGCAGTGACACAACATGAATGACTAAAATTATGACGTATTGTGTAGGAGACAGTGCAAAACTAATTAAAATTCTTCATTTGGAATGTTTTGCCCTGTGAAGTAAGACAGCAAGTCTATTTTTGTGAAAAGCGAGATTGCCATTGTATTACAATGAAAATCTCGTAATTCACAAAATGGACATACTGTGTTTATCCTTCACAAGGTAGTATTTTGTCCTTGCCATCACACAGTGTATTTCGACATGTGTGCTGCATAGATTTATTGCTTCATTTTACAGTCCTCGACAAACTTGGCAGCCACACTTTGTCTGAAGTTTCCTCCACTAAAAGAAGGCATTCAAAACATATTTCCCCAAGCTACACTCAACCTCTGAAACGATGTATTTTTAACCTTGGATTCTAAATATACCCACATCAACTGTGACGTTCTTTTTTATGACTGACCTAAGATTCACCCCTCATATTAGGTGTCACGTCACACACAAAAGGGCGCCTCTTTATCCAGTGTTTTATGCAAATGGAATGCTTGGGGATATAGCGTCGACATGAAATGTTCCGACACAACGTAGAAAAACGTCTTCGCGAGCACACTGCGGCCGTCGTAGCCCCGAAGACGTTTATCTTACTGGGCAGGCATTGCGCGGACCAGCGACTGTGGTCGGACCGAGTGTCTATAGCGCACTGGGAAAACAAAGGCACTCTCTGACAGGCGGTCCTCCCAGAGCTTCCTCTTAAATCACGAGCACACACTAATGTCAGAGTTTTTTGGGGGGACGAAAAGTTTAACACCTCATCCCACCTCCTCAGCAAAGACAAACGCAGACGTAAATGACGCTTCTGGGTAACCCCAGCAAGGGGAATAGAGCCTCATTAACCCCTTCAGCTTGCAGGGATTCATAAGGATCCATGTCTTTTGCAGGTGGATCGTACCTGGTGTTGGAACGGTGTCAAGTTAACGTAGTGTGTTACCCACATAGTCTCAGACTTGAACCGAGGCCATTCTCATTCAGCTCAGCAAAGATGTTAATAAACAGGGGCTACCCTTACCAGCAAGAGGCATAGATTCTCATGAGCCCCTGCAACTGCAGGGGCTCATGAGAATCTATGCCTCTTGCAATGAAGATGATATTTGAGAATCTTAATTCGTCTTGAAACACATGTACACCACCGCCACCACCACAAAAACAGTCTTGAGTGTCTGAGCGTCTGTTTGTCTTTCTTTCTAGAGCGCCTTGTGTCATGCTTGTTCTTCAGCGTGACATTCCTCGTGGATTACCGCGTTGTCTTCCCCAGACGAAACACTTGTGGCGGTATCATTTCATCTGGAATTAACTTGTCATCATTACCCGCGACAAATCTCATTACTGTGAGGCGGATTTTGTTAGTACTTTTCCCAGAGACGTAACTCTCGCACAGGACAAATCCTGCATGAGGCGGTGTGTGGTTTCGGACATTACGGCTTAACGAGCGTGCTTGGCTGCGATTGCACCACAGGTATGATTGTATTTTGATTTTAATTTTGTGTTGCGTGACGAAAGTTTAGTTTTCAGAGGGTTTGTGTGGCATTAACCCCTTCCCTGCACTGTACGTACGTTTGTGTTTCTGAAATCTTGGTTCAGTCAGCGACCGAAAGCCGACACCGTCCAAGAAACGTGGATACAAATTGGTCTCAGCAAGAGACATAGATCCTCATGAGCCCCCGCAGTCGCGGGGGCTCATGAGGATCTATGTCTCTTGCATTCGGATCGCGTTCACGTTTTTCTGGGCAGTGAAGGAGTTCAGAGAAGAGTGTGTGACTTTTTGTTCTATGTGAGAGCTCTCAGATGCGCATAGCCGGCATTCTCAGGTACCCCAAAGTGACCCATTCTCAGGTACCCCAAAGTGACCCATTCTCAGGTACCCCAAAGTGACTCATTCTCAGGTACCCCAAAGTGACCTATTCTCAGGTACCCCAAAGTGACGTTCTCAGGTACCCCAAAGTGACCCATTCTCAGGTACCCCAAAGTGTTCTCAGGTACCCCAAAGTGACCATTCTCAGGTACCCCAAAGTGACCCATTTTCAGGTGTCCCAAAGTGACCCATTCTCAGGTACCCCAATGTTACCCATTCTCAGGTACCGCAAAGTGACCCATTCTCAGGTACCCCAAAGTGACCCATTCTCAGGTACCCCAAAGTGAATCATTCTCAGGTACCCAAAAGTGACCAATTTTCACGTACCCCCAAGTGACCCATTCTCAGGTACCCCAAAGTGACCCATTCTCAGGTACCCCCAAGTGACCCATTCTCAGGTACCCCAAAGTGACCCATTCTCAGGTACCCCAAAGTGACCCATTCTCAGGTACCCCAAAGTGACCCATTGACGTTCTGGCTTAAGATTCTTTCTTTCCGTTACTCTCCTCGCGTCATGCAGTAAAATCCCAACAAAGAAATAAATTCTCTTACACAATTTAACCCTTTGCCAATGGAGGCTGTCCGCAGTCTTCGTCACTTTAAAGCCAAAGGACACCAGCCGTCCAAAAAACGTGGATTCAAAGTAGTGTCAGCAAGAGGCATAGATCCTCATGAGCCTCCGCATCTGCGGAGGCTCATGAGGATCTATGTCTCTGGCGGTTGGGTCGTCTTGCATTCCTCTCGGCTCTGAAGGGGTTGAATGAGGAAAATATACCATGACGGAATCACTCAGACATTTGTGGACGCGGTTATTTGCGGAGTATATTACGATGTTCTTCAGACATGCTTTGGCAATAACAAGAAGACATTTTTTTCTTCAGTTCGGTCTAAACTGAGGACTGCTAACCAGTTCAGACCTCAATTAGCCATATGCCGGAAAGACAGCATTTGTCATCTGCTGACAGACGGAGACAACCGACGAGTGCATGCCATTTCCTCTTCCGGTGTGCGTGAATATGATTGTACTGCATCCGCCATGTCATAACATATAGCAAAATGTCCCATTCCCAGACATCAGCTTGCAGCCTGACAGCTACCAACATATCTTGCAAACAAACAACAAGGAAAGAATCCGGTTTGGGCATATCAGTGACCAAACAATAAGCTGGTATTCAAAGTTAACTCATTCAGTCCCGACACACCACAGCCAGATAGTTCAGGGGTGGTGCCAGAATAGCTTGGCGCCTATAGGCGCCACCCTTGAACTGTCATGGTCGATCTGTCTTCTGAATTGTAATGCAGTCGTCACAGGACAACTCCAAAATGTGGGCTTATGGTACCTGGGACACAATGAGTTAATCATTGACAGGTTGAATTTTCTCGGGGCTAGAGAATCATGTTGAAAGTCCTCGATGTCTTTCTCTATGCAGTCTCAGACATACGTGCCGTTGTTAGACCATATGCGGTTAGCCCCCTCGCTGTCAGAGATCACGGATTTCACGTCTGAACCCACCGCACACTGACCGACATTGGCGTGAAGAACACAGATGTAGATGGGACCAAGCTTAGGCTTCAAAAACTAGGGACTAACAAGAGACATAAATACTCATAAGCCCCCGCGACTGCGGTAAGTTAGTGCGACTGCGGTAAGTTGGTGCGACTGCGTTAAGTTGGTGCGACTGCGGTAAGCTAGTGCGACTGCGGTAAGTTGGTGCGACTGCGGTAAGTTGGTGCGACTGCGGTAAGTTGGTGCGACTGCGGTAATTTCGTGCGACTGCGGTAATGCGACTGCGGTAAGTTAGTGCGACTGCGGTAAGTTGGTACAACTGCGGTAATTTAGTGCGACTGCGGTAAGTTAGTGCGACTGTGGTAAGTTAGTGCGACTGCGGTAAGTTAGTGCGACTGCGGTAAGTTGGTACAACTGCGGTAATTTAGTGCGACTGCGGTAAGTTAGTGCGACTGTGGTAAGTTAGTGCGACTGCGGGGGCTCATGAGGGTTTATGTCTCTTGCAGATGGGTAGCGTTCGCGTTGCCCCGGCAGTTTAAGGGGTTACAGCGATCTGCTCGGCGGCTGGCTTTGGTTGCAGAGATTGGAAGATAAGCGGGTTGATCAATGTTGTCTTGCCTCAACGAACACTTCCCTACACTTCTTTTCACAATCCACGAGAGTAAGCACGTGTACCAGAGAGTAAGCACGCGTACCAGAGGGTTTTCACTGCCCTTAGACCATGCCCTTAGACCATAAGGTAAGAACGCGTACCAGAGGGTTTTCACTGCCCTTAGACCATAAGGTAAGAACGCGTACCAGAGGATTTTCACTGCCCTTAGACCATAAGGTAAGCACGCGTACCAGAGGGTTTTCACTGCCCTTAAACCATAAGGTAAGCACGCGTACCAGAGGGTTTTCACTGCCCTTAGACCATAAGGTAAGCACGCGTACCAGAGGGCTTGCACTGCCCTTAGACCATAAGGTAAGCACGTGTACCAGAGGGTTTCCACTGCCCTTAGACCATAAGATAAGGCGCTCCCCTGCGTGCAAAGTACAGAAGAAGAGCAGAAAAGTCTTTCATTTTACCACATTCAAACTTCTAAACTTAACTCAGCCCTTTTGTCTTGTTTGGCATCCTGTCTCGGAAGACAATGGAGTATATGCGCTTGCTAGGTCAGTCACTGGAGTGACCTCTCCAGGGCGCAAGCCTGGGCGAAGTGTATGGAGATCCTGGGGTGCCCAGTCGTCAAGATCCCCCTCTCGGCCTCGCTGATGTATCCAAAGGAATGCAAAGCAGTACGTTTGGCACCAGTTTGGCTGCAGGAGCTGCCAGAACAGTGCGTGAATACAGGCAGCTGTCTGCCTTCGGGGCTCCACTCCTGATTTGAAGGGTTTACTCCCCCACATTTGGCCGTTGGATCCAACCTGATCTCCTCCGTCCTCTAGCCATTGGCTGTCAGAAACAGCTCATCCGCCTAGTGGTGCAATGTGAACACCACCCCCTCACGTGGTTTAACCCACCAGCTGAGGTGGTTTGCCAGGGTGTGGGGCTTGGAGCCAGCACGTGAGAGATTAAGGAGATGGATGAGGACCCGTGATGCCCGTCCGTCCTATGTAGGACGCAGCTGCCGAACAGCAAAGGTGCTACCTCTACCCAGAGCCCCCTACACCCCAAAACAAAACTTAACTCAGCCCTTTTGTCTGGTGTTATTGTAAATCACTCGAAGAACATTTATAAAGGAGCTATTGAGAATCATTAACCCTTTATTGTCTGCATTAGCCCGCTTTAAAAGGTAAACCGGATTGCGGGCAGTCCAGTCAGGACAAATCCGGGTAGAGCTGGACTTTCAAAAAAACCCGTAATTTGAAAAAGCAACACGCATGTTTTATTCAGTGTGGGTTGAAATCCGAAGCTCTACGAACACGCATCTGCGGAACGAACCGACTAGAAATTTATGTCACCTAAGACGGGGCACGAAAACCTGAATCCTTTGCAAAGGGCGCACGTTCACAATATCCATTAGTGAACGCAATAGTCGCAGATCCCCACGAACCCTGACAGGAAACTCAACACCTCCGTAAAGAGCATCCTATAGGAGTCTGCTTGGTCAACGCAAGTCATAGATAACAATGAGTCCTAGAATCGAGGAGCCTGTTGCATGAGTGACCTTAGTCCTGCGGTAGCCACTAAGCAAGGTGCTCCGCTATAGCGGAGCACCTTGCTTAGTGGCTGGCGCAGGACTGAGCTCGCTCACGCAACTTAACGCAGCACTATCGCGTTAATTTTAAAAGCATCAGTGAAATCTTAGACTCCTGTGTTCACTTCAAAAATTGTCACTTGAGAAGTCAGCTTTTCACAAATATCATTCAGATATCTATCTGTAACTAAAAGGCGCATTTTGTATTGAAATTTCCAGATGTTTATCTGTAACTACAAGGCGCATTTTGTATTGAAATTTCCAGACATCTATCTGTAACTAAAACGCGCAGTTTGTATTTAAATTTCCAGATAACTATCTGTAACTAAAACGCGCAGTGTGAAACTGCGCATTTTAGTTACAGCTAGAAAACTAAAATGATATTTCTGCTTTAGTTAATGTCCGTGTCCCAAGGCGGAGAAAGCGTGGAAGTTTCAGTCTGAACTGTTTTTTAGTGGTATTATACCCCGGGTAAAGTTACGACACGTGAGAAGGCTCTGTCAGAGTAAGTTACCCTTCTTTAGTCGTAAAAGCGGATACCCAGGTGATGGTAAATGTACCCAGATCTCGTTCCTTCTCGCCAGGGAACTATACATCTAAACAGGTGTATGAAAAGTCAGAAAACTATTTTATTGGTGTACCTATTAAGCAACGCGATTTCAGATTTAAGGAAGCAGCACGTGTTATCCTTAACTTCGAGTTAGACGAGAAAAGTCACGAAGTTGACGCACTCATTGGATTGTCTCCAAAAGATGGTACGTGCGATCAAGGATACTGCATGCGCTGTACGCGATTTTAACAGTGATAGATTTTAACCTGGTCATTTTTTTGCGAAGACTGATAGGAAACAATGATTCTGAGGAAATAGTCACCGCTTCTGTTCCACTATTTTGTTGAGTAGTGTCTGTTGTCACTTTAAGTTAACCCATTGTTGAGCAGTGTCTGTTGTCACTTTAAGTTAACCCCTCGTTGAGCAGTGTCTGTTGTCACTTTAAATTAACCCATTTGTTGAGCAGTGTCTGTCGTCACTTTAAATTAACCCATTTGTTGAGCAGTGTCTGTTTTCACTTTAAGTTAACCCTTTTAACTCCACAGTCGCATTTCGACAATGTTAGTGGTGTCATCTAACGAGTATGTGCCAGTTGCAGGAGATGGTTCGACCATGATAATTCAAGGGTAGTGCCTGATTAGCTTGGCGCCATCAGGTGCCAAGCTAATCTGGCACTACCCTTGAAGTATCATGGTCGACCCATATCCTGGTGTAGGACGTCGGGGCTTAATGGGTAAAAATGAGTTCGGGTCTGTGATTTTAAACCTTACAGTATACAGCCGTAAGGTCCAAAATCACAGACCAGAACGCAATGCTTCGTCCCTGGTTTGTTGTGTTAATGTGCAATCCACCTGAAGAACACAGTATCACTTTCAGTCCCCCAAACATGGACACCGACAACAAAAGCGGGAGTCATAATTAATGCCGTGTCTCTGACAACAGGTTGCACTGAGTACAAGAGAGACCGGAAGCCGCACTGATTCCACCTAAACACCCGAAGACCTGCTCTGTCCGAGGAACAAGAAAGCGCACACGAGGTGTTCTCGCTTCAGAAATAGGACCATGAGGTAAGACTAAGGGATGCATTAGAATTCCCAGTAAAGAAATAAGTTTAGAAAGGACAAGTAGAATGCAACTAATCATTTATGTTTGAAAACTTTATTAAAACTTTATTAAAACTTTATTAAAACTTTATTAAAACTAAAAATGTATTAAAACTTTTTTATTTTCCAACTAGTCGTACATAGAGATGAATGGGGTATAATGAGTAACGTTAGTAGTAAGCTCCCAGTGCGCAAAAGCCGTCAGGCCGACGTCAGCCCGATGGCCTTGTGCGCATTTAGCTTTTTGCTCCGGATACTGCACGCCTTGTTTTTGCATGGATTCAAGCCACATCTGTGTAGCGAGGTTTGCCACTGAAATTAGGTCCCAGAGTGTGTTGTCAGTGTTACATTCATCATGTATCACATTTTGGTGACGGAGCGGATTCACGAGTGAACAGACAACATGGACAGACAGAGAGAAAGACAGAGAGACAGACAGAGAGACAGACAGAGAGACAGACGGAGGGACGAAAGGACGCACGGTCATCAGGTATCGAGTTTTGCCCGTGTGATATTTATTTTGTACCACAATCTCTTAAAAGTAGCTTAGCTCATCCTACCCCAGACACACCACAGCAAGATATCGATCGACCATGATAGTTCTAGGGTGATGCCAGAATAGCTTGGCGCCTATGGGCTGACTGACTGACTGACCGCCTATGGGCGCCAAGCTATTCTGGCATCACCCTTAAACTATCATGGTCGATCTGTGTCCTGCACGACAATGCAGTCCTCAGCGGACGACGGCAACATTTGGGGATTTCGGTCTTGGGGTAGAGTGAGATAAGTCCTTTACTGCCGGTCCTTGCAGATTGCGCTTCCCGTACTATTTGTTACTTCAATGCCAGAGAGCTCCTGCCGTCCATGAAACGTGGCTACACAGCGGTGTCAGCAAGAGGCATAGATCTTCATGAGCCCCCGCACCTGCGAGGGCTCATGAGGATCTATACCTCTTGCTGTTGAGTGGTGTAGCCATATTTATTTCTGGACCTGACGCTGAATTTGAAACAAAAACACTGTCTGCGTATACATGCAGACATAGATTCAACGTCTACAAGCAGAAATAGATGGAGCGTCTACAAGCAGATATAGATTGAGCGTCTATAAGCAGATATAGATTGAGCGTCTACAAGCAGACATAGATTGAGCGTCTACAAGCAGACATAGATTCAGAGTCTACAAGCAGACATAGATTCAAAGTCTATAAGCAGACATAGATTCAGAGTCTACAAGCAGACAAAGATTCAGAGTCTACAAGCAGACATAGACTCAGAGTCTACAAGCAGACATAGATTCAGAGTCTACAAGCAGACATAGACTCTAGCAGCAGCTTTACAAGCAGCAGACATAGATTCAGAGTCTACAAGCAGACATAGACTCAGAGTCTACAAGCAGACATAGACTCAGAGTCTACAAGCAGACATAGACTCAGAGTCTACAAGCAGACATAGATTCAGAGTCTACAAGCAGACATAGATTCAGAGTTTACAAGCAGACATAGATTCAGCGTCTACAAGCAGACATAGACTCAGAGTCTACAAGCAGACATAGACTCAGAGTCTACAAGCAGACATAGATTCAGAGTCTACAAGCAGACATAGATTCAGCGTCTACATGCAGACATAGATTCAGCGTCTACAAGCAGACATAGATTCAGCGTCTCAGGTTGTTTGTCAGTCTGTTTGTACATAAGCCTGTTTCTGTGTATGCTTTTCCGTCTGTCTGCATGTCTGTCTGTCTTTCTCTCTGTAGATCTGTTTGTCTATCGGTCTGTCCATCTGCCTTTCAAGCGTCCAGTCTGTCTGTTTACCTGTCTGTCTGTCTGAATGTCCGTCTGTTCGTCCGTCTCTCCGTCTATCCACCCTCCATTCCCTCCTGGTTCTACCTCTACCTAATCCCTCGCCCATACCCCCCCCCTCCCCCAATACCCCTCCCCTCTCCTCCTCATCCACTCAGCACAGACAGCATATACAAATTATCCTACACCTTCTGTTTATAACATTGATCAATGGCAGCATTAATCTAAGTTTAATTAGAAACGCATAAACCACTGGGAAATCCAATCGCTCATATTGGGTTTATCCCTGCCTCACACTACTGTACATTCAACACTCCAAACGACTACAATATGCGTCCAAGGAAGTGAGATGGGAACACATGGGGATGGTGCAGTCCGTAGCAAGAGGCATAGATTCTCATGAGCCCCTGCGAATGTAGCGGCTCATGAGAATCTATGCCTCTTGCAGATGTGTTGTGGGTTGTGGACATCTGTTGCATATCACTATTTGGCCTGCACTAGGAGCCAGCAACACACAAAGCAAGGATGATGCGGCCGGCGCCCTGATCCAATATACAGAACAATAATCATAATGCGCAAAAGGCCATAGGGCAGACGTCGGCCGCCGTTGGCCCGCGCACAGCCGTGCGCAGGCCAACGGCGGCCGACGTCGGCCCGACGGCCTTTGCGCATTTAGGAGGCAGCTGACTGCAATGTGTTGGCGTTTGTTAAGAAAACGAGCAAGAAATTTAGCTGATAATATCACGCACTGTTTTTCATATGGAATATTTTTGAAGGAAAGATAATTGCAGTGTTTTCGTATCGTAAAGGTAAAGCCTAAATGCTGAAAGTCAAAATTCAAAATAACTTTATTCTCTAAGAAAATAATTACTGAATACTGCGTTGTGTCAGTGTCCCAAAAATAACCAATTTATTGCACTTTTTTTTTTAATTATGTGAAAAAAAGTTTCAGTATTATCATACATACATCCGCGTCACCCCCCCCCACCCCCACCTCCTCCCCCACCCTTTTCTCACGTACCCCTTCCCTCCCGCCCCCATCTTCCAACACACACACACACACACACACACACACACACACACACACACACACACACACACACACACACACACACACACGGGCTCGCGCGCGCGCACACACACACACACACACACACACACACACTCACGCATGCACGCACGCACGCACGCACACTAACGTTGACACAACAGGTAGTCACTCGCGCAGCGCCGTCTTTCCTGTTGCATTTGTGTGCATGCACAAGCCTGAGACCGCCTCAGGAGGAAACTAACTTGTTATTCGACCACATTTATGAGTTGTAATTTTGACAGCTACGTTTGTCGTGTTGGCTTTTGGGAGGATTTGGGCAGGTAGACACTGACCGCTTCACAGATCTGGAACATTTTGAAGAAAGCCAGGTGTATTTTATGGACGAACAATCCCGCAGATCGCCTTGGTGAACATTTGACCTGATTTCCTTTTGTGACGACGGGTTTTTTGTGACGACTGATCTTTTGTGACGACCGGTCTTTTACATTTAGCCCCACGACCTCATTTGGACTTGTCCCCTAACGACTATGCACCAGCTGCAGGAGATTCCGGGCTCAACCATGATAATTCAAGGGTAGTGCCAGATTAGCTTGGCGCCATCAGGCGCCAAGCTAATCTGGCACTACCCTTGAATTATCATGGTTGAGCCATCTACTGCGATAAGGCGCCGGAGCTAAATTGTTCAAGTGTATTCCTTACCCACTTCAACGAAGATAAAATCCTTTGCTGACAAGGGCCCTGAATGCTGAGACAGACATCCGCGTAAGAATGTTATTGACAATGCCCCGTTCCGTTTGCCCCCGACTTCCCCGTCAGGACCAGGGTGGGTTGTAAAAGGTTGTGTTGCTATCACAGCCACCTGTGGGTGTCCGACACCCGCCAAGGGCATCAGCAGTCAATGGACCCTCAACATAAATTAAGAAAGGGTGGACGTGTGGCGCTGTAAAGACGAGACTGAAGTAAACGCTTCGCAATTGCTGGCTCGACCATGATAGTTCAAGGGTGGTGCCAGGCGCCAAGCTATTCTGGCACCACCCTTGAACTATCATGGTCCATTCGTGGCTTAAGTATTGTTTAACGCTAAACGGGTAAAATCTGTCTTTTGTGTTCTAACTCTGCTATTGCGTACGGGACTGGTGTGGGCGCCTATCATTCCGGCCCCGCAAGCTGTGCCCAGCGACACCGCACGTGCTACACAAACACCGATCGCCGTGACAGCAGCTATGTGCCTTCTAGTCTCTGAGCCAGACCCCTCCAGCTTGCCACGCATAGGTCCTCATCAGCTTCAGCGCCTATAACCATTCCCTAACTGTTCCCTTAATGCTACGCTCAAAAGCATGGATTCTCAGGAGCAATTGCGCTTGGAACACTTCCCTGGCTGGCTCTGTTTTCTATCTACTGGAGTCATAGATTCTCATCAACTGTATAAATATGCATACAGTCAGTGGCCTTTTTAAAAAAACAAAAAAACATCTGTGTGAAGCTGTATATCACTCCTCTTTAGATGAAAGAATTAACTGTGGTTTAAGCCTGACCCTGCTAATGCAATTAACCATTTAGAGGCTTAATTGGAGCGACTTCTTACCGGCATGACGCCTTTTGAATTGTTGGAGTATTTCCTATGAGTTCGGTTAACCCCTTCACAATTAGCTGGACACAAAACATGCCTGTGAAACGTGGCAAATTCAACATCAAAGGACGGGTCTGTCCGACGAACACTGATATTTACGTCACCAACAAGGACGGGTCTATCCGACGAACACTGATATTTACGTGACCAAAACGAGGCAAAGAACCTCATGAGCCCCCGCATCTGCAGTAAGTTAGTGCGTCTGTGGGGGCTCATGAGGTTCTTTGTCTCTTGCAGATGGGTGGTGTTGGCATGTTCCCTGCAGTGAAGGGGTGAATGTACGGACACGTACGTCAGTGGAAGGGGTGAATGTACGGACACGTACGTCAGTGGAAGCAACAACATTTAATGCGGCAAAAAAGAAAAAAAAAAGAAAAAGAAAAAAAAAATGCCAGCAAGAGGCCTTGATCCTCATCAGCCTAGCCACAGTCTTAACCCCTTCACTGTCGGGATAAAGTAACATTCTCCGCCTCCTCATCCCCCGCACCAAACTCAGCACTTTCGGCCCCCGCTCCTTCTCAGTATACGGTCCATCCACCTGGAACACTCTCCCACTCTCCGTCAGAAACACTCTCTCTCCTTCCAATCCGCCCTCAAAACTCACCTCTTTCAACAGTTCTAGCACTATACCACCACACTCCCCACCCCAAGCTGACCGTCGTAATGTATTTCACTATTTGTGGTACGTGAGTCATTGTCTAAAGCGTGCGCATGCGTGTGCGAGTTGTGAGTGCGCGCTTAGAGTTATGATTATTATAAGATAAGCGCATTATAAATACCGTAATTATTATTAATATTACTACCCAGGTTCAAGAGACATGGACCCTCATGTTGCTCCGAAGACGCGGGGGCTCTTTGCTTCTTGATAGCACCACTTTACATCCACGTTTTGCACGGATGTGGCTGTGGCTGTGGCTGTAACTGTGGCTGTGGCTGTGGGCTGTGGCTGTGGTTGTGACTGTGGCTGTGGCTGTGGTTGTGACTGTGGCTGTGGCTGTGGCTGTGGCTGTGATGACTGTGGCTGTGGCTGTGGCTGTGGCTGTGGTTGTGACTGTGGTGTGTGTGACTGTGGCTGTGGCTGGCTGTGACTGTGGCTGTGGCTGTGGTGGCTGTGACTGTGGCTGTGGTTGTGACTGTGACTGTGACTGACTGTGGCTGTGGCGGACACTTATAACAGATTCCATAAACGGTCTGCGTCCACTGGCACCAAAAGGGTTAACACCCTTGAGCAGCAGCAACCGGTGTCTGCACGCGCAAGGGGGTTAATTTCTCATTAGCGCATGAAAATCTGTGCCTCTGGACACTTTGTTAGGAGTCATCGATGACAGTAATTACTTTGACCGCAGCTGTTGCTGTCTTGCCGACAAAAAATACTCCTGTGCGCGAAGCGAACTTTGGACGCCATTTGCGTTGGGCATCTATAGATCTGGCTTGTAATCACGTATCTGAATGGCGCTAATTTGTGATCACGACGATTAATCTCGGTAAACAAAGGTCGGGGGGTGGAGGGTAAGTGGGTGGGTGGGGGGCAGAGGTGGGGCGAGAGTACATAAGTCATAGCTGCACCCGGGACGGACACTCAGTCACCGCTCGGGGCTTGGCCGTGTAGAGGGAGAGATCGACCAGTCACACATTGTAGGTGCTGCAGGTATGAACCGGCGGAGGAAAAGACTTGACGCAGCACAGACAGACGAAAGTAGTTGTTAGTTACTGGAGTTTTACCCCTTACGATGGCCTTCTCTCAGCAGGAGAGACCAGCAGAGATATCGCAAAGGTCCAGGACAAACGTAGGGTGGACAGGCAGATTAACACAGGAAATGACAGAGCTTCAGACAGAAACGAAGCTGCGAGACAGATACAGACGGAATGCCGCTGGTGACAGGGCAGGACAGCAAGACAGAGTCACCAGCACACAGACTCAAGGAGAGAAGAAAGCCAGACGGAAACCTTGAAGGAAAATTTCGTCTTTCAATACAGTGCAAGATGGCCGTTCCACGAGATCTCCGACAAACTGGATCTGGATGGCCCAGGTTCGTAATATTTGATTCAAACTAACCCTTTCATCCTTTTTACTGACGATTCCTTTCGGCGGAAAAGACGCGCAAATGTGAGTCCTTTTCGCCGATCGTCATCGTTAGTAGGCGTCAGTAAGCGCGTTTCTTTCTGTGCTGAGTGTGTTTCTTGGTATTTTTCACGCTTAGTGTTCACTTTTTTTGTGTCAGGAGATTACGTCCAATCGCGATTTAGCTGCTTGATGTAATTTTTATACATTTTATTGTTAGTTCTTTGCAATGTTAGTACGCTACAAACCCATTCATTACAAACAAAACGTTAACGCCATCCATCTGCAAGAGACATAGATTCTCATGAGCCCCCGCGATTGCGGGGGCTCATGAGAATCTATGCCTCTTGCTGAGACGAGCTTGTATTCATGTTTTTTGGACGGTTGTGGCTTTTGGTCGCTGAGCGAACAAACAGAAACAAAGATCTTCATACAGTGATGGGAAATGGTTACAATGGAACTCTGTAGGGCGATTTGGAGGTCGTGTGTGCCTTTCCGAAGGCAGAGACCCCATTTTGAACGAAGAAAACTGAACTGACCTCAGCATTTTGCATCTGACAGGACTGTAAGCGCAACACAATCCAATACCTGCCTTTGCTACCCGAACGTCAACATTTCCTCTTTCGCCCGTAACAAGTCTCCTGGGCACCCACACAGTTTTACAGACACCGATACACCCAGCATGGACAACCGTCACGCAACCAGATCGTGATTATCTGTCCCTTCCAAAGCGTCTTTGGGTGTTAGGTTACCTCCCTTCACGGCACACTGCTGTGTCCCCTGCAAAGCGTCTCTGGGTGTACAGTTACCTCCCTTACCAGCGTAGGGGATCGTGCAAAAGGTGGACGACTCAGTTCAGGCGAAAGGTGCTGATTCATTCACATATGCAAAAGGCACAGAATCTCGGCTGGTAAATATATGTTAAAATTTTAGTTCAGTGTTTCATGACTACGCTTGAGCAGGAAAGGCTTAAAAATAAGTTGCATAAGTGTTACTATTCTGTGACTTTGGACCTTACGAATCTAGGTGGCACGGTCCAAAACCACGCACACAATATATTTTAAAAGTCAACTGAAACTGCGCAACACATATATATTATGTATACAAGTATTATTATATATTTCCTTGTTAACCCAATCAGCCCTGACGCACTACAGCAGGAGATGGGTCGACCATGATAATTCAAGGGTAGTGCCAGATTAGCTTGGCGCCTGTCGGCGCCAAGCTAATCTGGCACTACCCTTGAATTATCATGGTCGATCAATCTTCTGCAACAGGTGCATAGTCGTTAGATGACGCCTCCAAAATTTGGGAAATACGTGCGCCGGGCTGAATGAGTTAAGACGAAAGACACCTAGAGGTTTTTCGCAAAGACTGCCTTTTTGCCTTAGCAGGGCGGATGTAATTGCAACAAAGCTTTATCAACACTGATATTTTACTGTCATGTCCAAATTCCCCCAGCTGCAAAAAGCACAGAGCACCATAATCCATTTCTATTCGCCTTCCACAGTTCAGTGAATCAATGAATCAACGAAACTTTATTTTACAACGGTTAAGGCATTGACATCGTCATTGACACAACCTGCCGTTGCTAACAACTACAAACTACAACTACAAAACTATCTACAAAGCAGTTCAAGCAGGTAGATTGGTGGTTCAGTGTAGGCTGGAGGTGTAGATTGGTGGTTCAGTGTAGGCTGGAGGTGTCTGTAGAACCAGGTATCGTCCACTCTTCGACCTCGTGACTACACGCCTCGGGTCAGTGAGCTTAGTCCTGCGCAAGCCACTACGCAAGGGGCTCCGCTATAGCTTAGTGGCTTGCGTGGGATTTAAGCTCTCCCCTGCAACTGATATATAATTTGTGCGCAAGCCACACCACGACGCCAATTGAATCAGATTTGCTGCAGCGGGACACATTGTGTAGCGGCTGGCGCAGGATTTGGGCTGTCTCCTGCAACTGATACCTGACGTGCTGGTCGCGGTGCCTACCCGGGGTAGAGACAAATGTACCCGTATCTGGTTGCCCACTGTCAAGTCGCCTAGCGACCAATGGCTTTTTGTCACGGTACAGGTTCAGTCTGGTCCAAGCGAGACAAGTTAAGGGAGTTGTTGTTTCGTTAAACAATTTTTTTGTTCAGGTTTGACTAAAAACAGAGTTCATGTCCTTTCTCGGTTTCCATAGTTTTGGGGTATTTCTTCGCATTTTAAACACGCTCACCAGTCACTTTGTTTTGGGGCGGGGGGGGGGGGGGGGGGGGGGGGGGGGGGGGGGGGGGAATGGGGGAGGGGGGAGGGGGGAGGGATGGAAGGGTCTGGATTTCGTTGTCTTCAGTTTGTAAGAGGCAAAGAAAAGAAGACACCTGCGTGACCTTTGGGTTTATTAGGAGTTTTCGCAGTTGTGATTGGTCACTCAAAGTGAATATCGTTTTTACACCACCTCCTGTGACGCGCGTATTGTGTGTGGTATGCAAACGATTGTTATATGTGACACGTGACTTCCTTCCCTGGGAAAGCAAAGGACAGTACAAGACCATTCTTTGAAAAGCCGATAGATTGACCATGATAATTCAAGGGTAGTGCTAGATTAGCTTGGCGCCATTTGGCGCCAAGCTAATCTGGCACTACCCTTGAATTATCACGGTCACATTTTCATTACCATGCATTACAATATCGCTTTTCACAAACACGCTCTTGCTGTTTTTGCCTCAAAGGGCAGTTTGGAGAATGAAACGTTATTTTCTTTGCGTCACAGATTTTAGTGACGTTATTGTGTTACAGCTTTGGTGAGTTAAACTATGACGAATCACAGCTTTAGGTGACGTTAAACTATGACGAATCACAGCTTTAGGTGACGTTAAACTTTGACGCGTCGCGTCTGTCTGTGGCCGAGACGGTGGCATGCTGCGCTGTGAAGGAGTATACAGCAAGTCCAGTTTTTGTGAAAAGCGAGATTTGTATTGTAATACAATGACAATCACAATGACAATCACGCTTTTCATAAAAAAATGGACTTATGTCTTTTTACCTTGACGTAAGGAACAAGGCACATCAATTGTATTGAATCTGGAGTCGTGGTGTAGAAACTTGCTGCAGTTACCCGTGACTGTGCTGAAAGATAAGCTGGGTGGCTGTGTTGAGGCACTTGTTACCTGCGCGTTACCTGCTAAAGGTGTAACACTGACAGGTAGCAAACTTTAATCTTTATCGTGTACAATTTAGACAGGCTCAGCTGCAGTCAGAGTATTTTTTTTTCAAAATGAATATCCCAGAAAACACCGCGGTTAAGTGCACCTTTTCCTCAAGTTCGTTTCATTCACGCATTTAATTTTAACCCCTTCACTGACGGCAAAGACTGCAAGAGGCAAAGAACCTCGTGAGCCCCCCGCATCTGCGGTAAGTTAGTGCATCTGCGGTAAGTTAGTGCATCTGCGGTAAGTTAGTGCATCTGCGGTAAGTTAGTGCATCTGCGGTAAGTTAGCGCATCTGCGGTAAGTTAGTGCAGCTGCGGTAAGTTAGTGCAGCTGCGGTAAGTTAGTGCATCTGCGGTAAATTAGTGCAGCTGCGGTAAGTTAGTGCATCTGCGGTAAGTTAGTGCAGCTGCGGGGGCTCACGAGGTTTGTTGCCTCTTGCCGACCCTAGTCAGATTTGTTTTGGGTGTGGATTGATGGGATTATCCGGTGTTCACAGTTTAGCGTCCACTGGCATCGAAGGGGTTAAGATCTATATTTAACTATCGTGAGAATGCCGACATTTCCTTCGTTGATGTGTATTGGGGCCTTTTCCTCATGGCCCAGCATGCTGCACTGGGAACACACCTGGTTCCTTCTTGCTACAATTATCAGTTGATCTGAAAGCATTGCCGTGCCTTTATTTTCCTTCCTCATATTTTTTTGCCTTGCTTCCTCAAATCAGACATCCGGGTTGAAGGGACACTGTTTGGGGCCACGTGCATCCTGCTTGCCCATTTACATATATTGTACACAGGTGGCGGAGGTCATGGGACTATCACTGTCAGTATTAATGTGAATAATAATTATTCACACAAATAAGAATACTTTTAAATTTATGTCTGGAAATTTGGTGTGGTCCACAGGATTATAAGAACACAGCAAGTGTGCTTTTATGCTTGTAGTTTTATGTCTGCGAACCGAATCAAATGTTGGGAGCTGGACAATAAGTTGTTCGCATTCATAGGCGCGTTCGTATTCGAATAAGATCATTAGGAAGTTTACTGCTACAAATCTATGGCCATTACCTTTGGTACAGAACAGTTTTAACTGCGTGCGTTTGTTACTGTGTGCGTTTGTTACTGTGTGCGTTTGTTACTGTCTGTGTGCGTTTGTTACTGTTTGTGTGCGTTTGTTACTGTCTGTGTGCGTTTGTTACTGTCTGTGTGCGTTTGTTACTGTCTGTGCAAAAGCGTGTGTCCAGCCTCTGCTGACTAATTTGCAAACTTAACTCATTTAAGGGTCATTGCATCAATAGCTGCGGAAGTGTCGTATAGCGTTGCCTTCCGCAACGCTATACGACACTTCCGCAGCTATTGATGCGGACCTTGAATGAGTTAACTCTGAAGCGTTCTAACCAAACTGGCGTGTGTTTCACAGGCAGCACAATAGTGGAGTGGTGTACACCTTATCAAATCACGGTAACCCTAGATTACACGCCACCCGCAGGGCTACTTCAAATTGAGGGGGAAATTTGTAAATGAATAGGGCCAGTCCATACCAGCAACAGACAAGAGAGCAGCTGCAGGGGTTCATGAGGATCTATCTCTTGTACGTAAAAGAGCTTGGATGGGGGAAGGTAACATTAGACCTTAGTTGTGTTCGTCGGCTTTTGTGTTCGTCCGGCACATGCTGAAGTGTATTACATTTGGGGTCTGTTGAAGATCGCGACGCGTTAAAAAGGTTTGTTCCATTTGGATTGGTTTGAAAATAGTATTCGTGTATTTAAATCTCGTTTTTGACGGCTTAGGTTGAAATCCTGAGTGACGTCTTTGCATTGAAGGCGTGTCTTCACTAATGAATGTATGTATGATGATGGAATTTCGTCATTAATTATGCGGTAGTCTTACGCGTATATGGAGTACACTGCATCTTTGTGTCTGTGAGCTCTCTCTCTCTCTCTCTCTCTCTCTCTCTCTCTCTCTCTCTCTCTCTCTCTCTCTCTCTCTCTCTCTCTCTCTCTCTCTCTGTACCTAGTATTTATTTCAACTAGCAATTTATGCATTTTAAAGGGTGAGACTGTGTAGCCATTCAGCCCTGCGCCCGTATTTCCCAAATTTTGGAGGCGTCATCTAACGACTATTCACCTGTAGCAGGAGATGGATCGACCATGATAATTCAAGGATAGTGCCAGATTAGCTTGGCGCCGACAGATGGTCGATCCATCTCCTGCTGTAGTGCGTGAAGGCTGAATGGGTTAACATCTTACTGCCAGTGGGCGAAGGTCATGTTTTGATAGTTAGTTAGTTATTTGGGTTTAACGCCGAGCAGGCAACTAAGGCCATCTGACGGCGGGGGTCATGTTTGTGCAATCTGTGTTTGTTTAACGCTAATTAACCCTTGCAGTCTTAGGAACACGCATACACACTGGTGTCAGCAAGAGACAGAGATCCGCATGAGCCCCCCGCAACTGCCAGGGGCTCATGAGGATCTATGTCTCTTGCAGTTGGATCGTGTTTGTTTTATTTCGACCGTGACCTTATAGAAAATGTATCTAAATCGTCTGCCCTAGATTTATCTGTCCTGAGTCGCTTTTGTTTGAAGTTTGCACATCAATCGTCTAATATCTATCATCACTCGTTGAAGCTTTATTTTTTTTTAACAGTCTTTGTGTTCGTGTGTGTGCGTGTGTGTGCGTGCGTGCGTGCGTGCGTGCGTACGTGCGTGGGTACGTGCGTGCGTGCGTGTGCGTGTGCGTGTGTGTGTGTGTGAGAGAGAGAGAGAGAGAGAGAGAGAGAGAGAGAGAGGGGAGAGAGAGAGAGAGAGAGAGAGAGAGAGAGAGAGAGAGAGAGAGAGAGAGAGAGAAAAAAAAAAAGAGAGAGAGAGAGAGAGAGAGAGAGAGAGAGAGAGAGGGACTGCGGCCGATTATGATGTGATTTCCTTTTTTACCGATAGAATCAGGCAGACGCACAAATATTTGCAGCATTACAACAATCATTTAAAAATAAAATTTCCCCTTGCTCAGCATTTTAACAGAAAACACCTGCACATTGCTCAAAAATGTTTCTGTCATGTATTTTTTTTTTCCGCCCCTCTCCCGGCTTGACGCAAAGTTGGTGTGTTCTTCGCAGGTACCCAGCCAAGCGAATCAAGGCCGGTAACTGATACAGAGTCCACCATGATGTGACGAGAGTTACCTGGGTCGGCTAAGGACACGAAATATCTCATCTGCAAGAGGCATAGATTCTCATGAGCCCCTGCGTCCGCAGGGGCTCATGAGAATCTATCCCTCTTGCGGAATGATCCTGTCGGCTCTGCCTTTCGTGTGCACGACGCGGTCAGGGCTTAGGCTGGTGCATTTTGAGGACAGCACCTCGCGTACTTGCCTGGAGGGCGACAGACAGAGGTGTCGCAGGAAGGCTGACTTCAGAGCAGGTACGTGAGCTCAGTGGAGATATGGCGCGGTATGTCATTGACTAGACTGTGTCATTATCATAATTGTCTACCAAGCTGTTGCCTTTTGCTGTGTCGTTGTAGTAAGCATTCAGACAAATTCACAATTGCGCTTGTAGACTGTCCGACTCGGAGTCCGCGGTGAACGTAGTCGTGTACAGACTCTAGTCTCATGTAATCCTGACCGACAAGGTGACTATCAAGCGCGAAAAAAAAATGCCAAGAAATTAATACTGTATCAAGCAAAGAAACGCGCTTACAAAGGACAGGTACGGCACGTGTCAAAGATATACCTACACAAAGAAACACGCTTTGAAAGGCGCTTTACATTGCACGTATAAAAAGACAGTAAAGAAGCACTCTTAGAGAGTATGTCATCAAATTGTGTTGCCCTTTCTAACCGTGCTTCTTCCTCTCTTTGCTGGGAATTCATCCGGTAGCCTCCCGAGAGGTGATTTTCTAAATTCTTTCGGACATCATTTTGGATAGCTCCATAGGTAGTGCCTGTAAAAGTATACACTGGTTGTCTCCCTCGATTCGCTACCGCTGAAAAGCAGTAGCAAATCGAAGGAGGCAACCAATGTAGTCAAATTCAGATCGAATTCGGACACTATCCGCTGTGTAACCAGGGTTGCTAATGAGACATGTCATGTGTGTTGTGACTCATCGAGCGACATAGTGAATCAGCCACGCAGCGTCATCGTGCAGTTCTAGGCTATTTCAGTTTTGAAAACGAGAAAGGAAGAATTTTGTATTTTCATATCATGTTATTTGTATATCAACTACAGATGTTGACAATATCGGAACGGAATTGTTATCACAGGCACAAGATTGTTATCACAGGCACAAGATTACAAAGTGAACGTACTAACTATTAAACCTTTGGGTGTCGGTAGCGGTTTTTGTCGCGATGACTGATTTCTGTCGGATGTCAGGTTGTTGTTCCTGTCGGAATCATCACGACACAAACCCCTACCGCCAGCCGAAAGGTGAGTTGTTACACGTGTATTTATGTGGACTACTGGGCTGTCTCAGAATCTCTATATAAAGCTACGGACTACACTCATTAAAGGTTACCTTTTCTTTGAGTGCCGAAATTCGCAAACATAACGGGTTCTTAAAGTTTGTCTTGTCTTGACCAAGACTTTCTTACCCATCTTGTCACAAACCAAGCGAGCAGACATACGTAACAGAGGTGTGGTCAATGGCTTTTCGCCCGTAGACGGACGCTCCTGCCTAGCAAAGAACAGGAAATGCAGAAAAGTCTTTCATTTTGCCACATTAAAACTTGCCCCACTCGGGTCTGCCATGGGGGACTTGGGTGGGGTTAACTACTTTTTGGTTCTCAGGGTCACCCTGGTCAGCCCCACAGGGTGGGTTTTCCATTCTATTCTGGGGCATGTGTTTCTGTCTACCCTTGGTCCATTCACCTGTATCTTGCTTTTTTAAACTCTCCCTCCTGTCTGCGCTGTTTGTAGCTCTTGATATTGGATGTGTGCTAAATGGTCTTAGGTTTATTTAGGCCCCATGTCGTAGGTTTATTTAACGTATTGGACCGGCTGGCGACATACATTCAATATTCTGTTTAGTTGTTTTTTTTCCACAAGCAGTGCAGGCACGTCCTGAGAAAGTCTTGTTGCTGTCGGGACGTTAAGCAATGTACAATCAATCAACATTTAAACTTCTAAACTGAGCAAGAATTATTGTTAGTCCTTTTGTGTAACTGAGTGTTTTTTTGGGTTTTTTTTTTTTCTTCTGCCGAGCGGTCTTGTCAAAAACAGTCAAGGATTGAACGACTGCAGGCTAAGTTGTACAACGTAAATCAGAATCAAATGAATATGTCGGAGTGTATGGTTGTATCCATTTTGTTTTGCGGTCTGAATTATATGTTGTATTTTGTCCTTAAAAGTTTCTAATAATCTAGTTTTAGTGAAGCTCTTCTGGCGTTGTTGAGCTACTCCGACTGTCGTATTATCAGCAAGCTACATTTTAACCCATCTAAGGCTAAGGAATTTTCTGAGGTGTCACCTAACGACTATGTACCAGTTACAGGAGATGGATCAACCATGATAATTTAAGGGTAGTGTCAGATTAGCTTGGCGCCGTCGGGCGCCAAGCTAATCTGGCACTACCCTTGAATTACCATGGTCGATCCATCTCCTGCTAAAGTGCATCCAGGCCAAACGAGTTATAAGAGAGATGGAGAGCATGTTTCATTCTCAATGTTTTGTAAGTTTTCAATTTTCAGCCTCCACCCAAATGGTCGGTTCAACCCTTTGGGTGTGGGTAGCGGTTTTGCTGATTCCTTCAGGAATCATGGCGACAGGAACCGCTACCGACACCCAAAGGGTTAAGCAAAAAAAAAAACCTTCATCTGTTACATACATTTGTGTGTCAGATGAAAGTGTTCTAGCGACTGATGAAACGTTGCCTTTGAAATCACCTTCACCAGCGACGCAGCGTAACACCATCCCAATGTGCAGACCCATCTATTCTGAATTGTAAAGAAAACAGACAACAGGAAACAGAATCCAGTAGATCTTTTTTCCGACGCCAATTTCACCTCTACAGCACGCAGTCAGCTTATGTGCCGGCACGTGATTTTGAACCTTATAGCTGAAGCCGTAAGGTCTAAAATCACAGACATGCACACAAATATTTGTCTGCTTGCTCCGAAGTTACTGCTTGTGTGTGTAAGAGATACAGCATCAGTCAGTAGTTACAAAAAAAAAACCAATACACAATTAGACAATTTTGGAGCCAAGATCGGCATTGAAAAAATCAAAATTTCTTGATAAATGTTTTCACGCCGAGTTCAAGATTCAAGATAACTTGCTTAAAGAGAAATTAATCATGCGTAGCAAAGTCTGTCTCGCCACCGTAGGCAACAAACAATACCCTGGCCGGTTAACCATTTAAAGGTCTTTTTTTTTTTTTTTTTTTTTTTTTGGGGGGGGGGGGGGGGGGGTCTTCTTTTCTTCGTTCACTGCCCGAGATTATCATAAAACAAATGCGCTTTCGTGTTCCGTCAGTGATTTTGGAGCCGCCCGTAATCACAAACTAACACACTTAAATCCTATCACACAAAATCCGCTGCTTAATTTTTTTTTCGCAGTTAAAACGTTAGCTGTCGGCAGCGGTTTTTGTCGCGATGATTCCTGCAGGAATAACAACATCCTGACATCCTGCAGGAGCCACCGGGACAAAAACCGCTACCAACAGCCAAAGGGTTGAGGTCGACGCGACAAGAATGATAATGAACAGACTTATGGGGCGAAGTATAAGGGACCACTGATGACAGCTGTTGCCTGTGAAGTACGACCTGAACACAGATCAATTTAGGTGCACTGTAGCAGTGTCACTTTGATGTAGGAAGACCTTTTAATTGACACACTGTCGAGCAAACCCGTATTTTTTACCGGATTTTTAAAGTTTATTCTAATTGTTAATGATATTGATATTTAAACCCAAACCGTGCCTTGTCCGACACCACTCGAGCTTCGCGCTTTGCAGTACATTGCTACGTAGCTTTCCCTGTCACACTGTGACTTTGTCCCTTGTAGTCTCAAAGTCTTCTGTCAAATAACTTGACTGAAATTGTATCCGGCAGGTCATTTGAAAACGTGGCTTCACGTGTATATGTTACTGATCGTAAAATTCACTGGCTTGTGTCCGCGTAATCTTAGATGTGTCTGGTTTATTTTTTCCGCTGTCTGTGGACATTTTCCCAGTGAGCGAAAGTTTTGTTGGCCGACGTCTTTTTGAGATAGCCCGCCCACGGCCGTGCGCGGGCCATCTTAAAATGACGTCGACCCGAAAAACTTGTTTTTCAGTTTCTGCTCGATTTATGTCGGCCGGAGAACTATTGTTCTGCCCCAGCTATGACGTCGACCGAGAACATTAATTTTGTTCTGCTTGAACTATGACATCGGCCGGAGAACTTTTGTTCTGCCCGAACTATGACGTCAGTCGGAACACTTTTGTTCTGCCCGAACTATGACGTCAGTCGGAACACTTTTGTTCTGCCCGAACTATGACGTCAGTCGGAACACTTTTGTTCTGCCCGAACTATGACGTCAGTCGGAACACTTTTGTTATACCCGAACTATGACGTCAGTCGGAACACTTTTGTTCTGCCCGAATTATGACGTCAGTCGGAACACTTTTGTTCTGCCCGAATTATGACATCAGTCGGAAAACTTTTGTTCTGCCCCAGCTATGACGTCCACTCGAAGAACGTTTGTTCTGCCCGAGCTGTGACGTCGGCCCTAAAAAACTTTTGTTCTGCCCCAGCTATGGCGTCGGCCGGAGAAATGTTCTCTCACCATACGTCCTGGTACCACTTGACCGTCATGGACAATATTATGTGCATTGATTGTGAGGCGCCATTAACTCATTCTACCCCAACACCAAAATCCTTAAATTTTGCCCCTGTCCTCTCAAGACTGCATTGCAGTGCAGGACACAGATCGACCATGATAGTTCAAGGGTGATGCCAGAATAGCTTGGCGCCCGTAGGCGCCAAGCTATTCTGGCATCACCCTTGAACTATCATGGTGGATCCTTATCCTGCTGTGGTGTGTCTGGGGTAGAATGAGTTAACGTTGCAGGGTCTTCTGAGATTAAAAATTTAACCCCTCGCCTGCTACTAACGACACCGCTCGGAGGAAAAGACCAATCACTACGCATCCTCTCCCTTGACGGTCTCGTCAGTAGCAGCAAAGGTGTCAAAAGACGTAACTCTATCACCCACATCCTCAACACCACGAGGGACCTTTCTGCCTTATGTCCAGGGAAATTAGTTTCACATTTCGATTGTCGGTGGCGCTTCTTGTCGAGGTGATATGCATGAATGACATCGACAAAATCGCTAACGAGAGCCAAAGGATTAAATGCAGGAATCACGTAGATAAAAGCGCTACCGACAGTCCAAGGGTTAAAGACGCATTGATCCAGAGTTGTGTGCCTTTTGCCAAAACCCTAGTGGTTTACGGCCATTTATGTCTCTGGTTGATGAAAACCCCATGGCTCGCGAAAATCTCTGTCTCTTTCTGGCAGGTACTGCTGTGGCCTCTGAGAATATTTTTCGCTTTTGGATGGAAGTAGCGGGTACTTTGAAAAACACAGTGGAACCTGTTTTGTGCGACCACTCATATGAGGGATCACCTGTCATTAAAGACCATGATGTAGCTGGCTTTAGCCACTAACCCTATTTCTGGCTGATGGTTGACACTGTTTTGTCCCTCGAGTCCCCTCTTGAGCGAGCACCTGTATTTAAGACCACTTTTTCTTGCAAAACTAGGCAGTTGCTCTTAACAGGTTCTGCTGTGTGTCTTTATGCAGTAAGTAGACGTCGGTCAGTGGCTCTTGAGAAGCCACGTGTACTACTGTTAGAAGAATCTGCCTCTGGTACTAACTTCAGACATCCTGCTTTGCTGGTGCTACCATCCGCGGCTAGTCCACTTCCATTCCACTGGACACAATTTGTTTCTCGGAAAAATGGCGTCATTCAACGACCAAACTCTGAACAGTCCAAGGGACAGGGATACAAACTGGTGTCAGCAAGAGGTATAGATCCTCAGGAGCCCCCGCAACTGCAGGGGCTCATGAGGATCTATACCTCTTGCAGTTGGGCGGTGCTCCATTTTTCTCGTCAGTGAAAGTGTTAATTATACGTCTGCATATCTCTTGCAGGTGGAAGACCCTAGGTGACCAACTAACGCCTGAGCTCTTTTTGAACGTCTGGGCTACTCAGGTAACCATCCACACCCGTACACACCTGTAACGTAAGTACCCGGGGTAGGTGAGCAGAAGTGTATCCACCCTGATATTTTATCCGAGTTTAAGTCGGGTCAGCACATTACAAACATCAAACAACGCAGTAACGTTTCCCTGACAACTTGACTCTGACAAACAATGCAGTAACGTTTCCCTGACAACTTGACTCTGACAAACAACGCAGTAACGTTTCCCTGACAACTTGACTCTGACAAACAACGCAGTAACGTTTCCCTGACAACTTGACTCTGACACGAAAGAAGCAGAGTAAAGAGGAAGTTATTCACCACTTAGAGTCAGGTCAGCACATTACAAACATCAAACAACGCAGTAACGTTTCCCCGACAACTTGACTCTGACACGAAAAATGCAGGGTAAAGAGGAGGTTATTCATCAATTAGAGTCAGGTCAAAGGCAGCAGGTTGCGCCCGTTGGCAGTAAGGATATCCAGGCATGAACGTTTCGGCTGTTTTCCACACACTGTCATGTTGTGTGCTAGTATTGTGCATAATGGGTGCTCGCCTGTCGTGATCTCAATGTCTCTCTGCTGGTCTGTGATTTTGGGCCTTACGGCTCTCGATTGTAAGGTCCAAAAACCACAGATCAGCACACGAGAATTTACTTATTTATTTATTTACTGATTTATTTGTTTTAGATCGTGTATTATTTATTTATTTATTTATTTTGTTTACATTGTCATTATTTGTAACATTATTTTTTAAATATTTATTATTTATTATTTATTATTTAAATGTGTAAAAATATTTATTTATGTATTATTTATTTATTATTTTAAATATTTTATATTTATTTATTTATTTATTTGTTTATTTATTTATTTAGTTATGTACGTTCATTGACATTTATTTATTTATTATTCATTTATTCAATAAAATGTTCTGATGCTTATTTATCTGAAATTTTGAATATTTATTTATTTATTTATTTATTTATTTATTTATTTATTTTACACCACTATCTGAAGACCACAACTAACGGCATGTTGTCAGTGTGCAGCAGAGAGTCGAAGTGAGCCATACCCTGTAGATCCGAATTTGTGTGGATTATCAGCCACAAATTCGAGTTTGCAAGGTGATGTTTCGCTGTCGACATGACGTCAATCTCCATACACCCAGACACAGGACGTCACGCCGAGATAGTGACGCACTGTTTGCAGGAGTTGCACGTGGGTATGCTTTAAAATACACAAGAAAAAGAAGAAGAAAGAAAAAGAAAAAAAAGAAAAAAAGAAAGGAAGACAGTAGCGCAGCAAACTTTCAACGGTCGCGATTCATGTGTGATGGTCTGTGATTTTGTACCTTACGGCCAGTGATGAAGATAATGTTTTTGTTCTGGCCCTTCTTGATTTGAGCACTGCTTTTGACACGATAAATCAGCAGATTCTCGTTCAACGTTTAGACTCTGCTTTTGGCATCAAGAGTACCGCTTTACACTTTTTTGAGTCTTATCTCTTCGGAAGAAAGCAAGCAGTGTCTGTGTTGGGAATAGAGTCCGATCCCACTGAGCTTGTGTACGGTGCTCCCCAACGCTCTGTTTTGGGGCCAATCCTTTTATTGTATACCCAGCCTTTATCTAGTGTTATCAAATGTCACTCTGCTCTCTCACCATTTTTATTCTGATGACACAGAGCTGTATGCCAGTGCCCAACGCAAACGTGTTAGTCAGATGTCCAGTCTTTAGAGTCCTGTGTCACAGACGTTCAGAATTGGACCACACAGAACAAATTGTAAAGGAATAGTGACAAAACTGAAGCCTTAAGATTTTCTTGTTCAACCTCCACTGATCTCCCAGACTCAATCAGGGTTGGTCAGAACAGAATCCCCTTTTCCGAGTCGGGCAGGTAATCTTGGTGTTATCTTTGACAATAGGCTGACCATGTGAGAGCATGGCAACAAGGTTTGCCAATGTTCCTTCTTTGAATTGAGGAAGATCAGTTCAATTCGACACCTTCTCACTACCGAAGCAACTAAAACGCTTGTTACCTCCCTTGTTCTTTTCCGCATTGATTTTTGTAAATTCCCTTTTGGCTGGTGTTCCTCAGAATCTTCTTGATAAACTTCAAAGAGTTATGAACTGCTCTGCCCGACTAATTTACAGAGTACCGCAACGTGAGCACATAACACCCTTACTTGTTGACCTCCACTGGCTGCCTGTATCTCAAAGAATATTTTTCAAGGTTTCTGTTATTTGCTGGCGTGCCGCCACCAGGAAAGCCTGCACGCTCTTTGAAGACAATCGGCGCGAAGAGATCACCAGTGCCAGAGCTCGCAGAAAGACAGCGTCGACTCTCCCCACAGCTACGTTCCAGTGCCCCCATTGCCCTCGCAGGTGTGGCTCCAGGATTGGCTTGGCCAGCCACACCCGCACCCAAAAATAGTCACTACCCATTATTACAGGTTCTGCTCCCCCATATTTGCCCGACCTGGATCATATTTACACCCCTTCAAGATCCCTCCGTTCAGCATCAGACACGCGCACTTTCCCCCATATTTGTCCGACCTGGATCATATTTACACGCCTTCAAGATCCCTCCGTTCAGCATCAGACACGTGCATTTTCAGGGTTCCTAGGCGAAAGAGGTCTAGCCAGGGCCAGCGTGCCTTTTCTTATTTCGGTCCAGTCACCTGGAACGACCTTCCAGCCCATGTCAGACATGCTCCAACTCTGTCTGCTTTTAAATCACAGCTCAAGACCTATCTGCTTTCTTATGCGTATAGTTAGATGCATTTTCAGTGCGTTAGCAATCTTTGGCAGTAACAGTTCTTGTAACGGTGTGTGTGTGTGTGTGTGTGTGTGTGTGTGTGTGTGTGTGTGTGTGTGTGTGTGTGTGTGTGTGTGTGTGTGTGTGTGTGTGTGTGTGTGATATGTGTCACTTTAGTTTTCAAGTTTGTAACATTTATTGTAGAGTTTTCTTTCTTGTACTTTTTGTTCTGTGATTTTTGATCTTGTAAAGCGCTTAGAGCACCATTCATTTGGAGGTTAAGCACTATATACATGGACATTATTATTATTATTATTATTATTATTATTATTATTATTATTATTATTATTATTATTAAAGCGCTGAAGATCACACATGTACACGGAGTAGGTCTATACACGCAGTAGGCCTATACAAGTATAGCTTTTAACCCATTTGGCCTCGAGTTCCCACAGCAGGAGATGGATTGACCATGACAATTCAAGGGTAGTGCCAGATTAGCTTGGCGCCTGAAGGCGCCAAGCTAATCTGGCACGACCCTTGAATTATCATGGTCAATCCATCTCCTGCAATTTGTACAAAGTCATTAGGCAACACCTCCAAAATTTAAGAAATGGGACCTTGGGGCTGAAAGGGTTAACCAGGTCGGATATAACGAGAAAAGCCGGATATAACGATACTTTTGAGAGGTCCCGACAACAATCTTTCTATGTAAACTTCATCGCTTATAACACATTTCAAAATGGATCCTCTGGCAATTTGTTGTACCCGACGTTTGTGTATAGCAGTCGCAATGGAAGGATGGATGGGTGGATGGGTGGACGAACATCGGTCAACGGGAGGTAACTCCTGCGTGACTTGCTTTCAGAGCCATTAGCTGTAGACTAGTTCCCTCCCATGGTGTCGAGTGTCTACTGCGAGCGAAGTTCCGTTCACTGCCGACGGAGGAAAAGCCAACACCATCCGATTGCGAGAGACTTAGATCCTGATGAGCCCTCGCAGTTTTGCGGGGCTGATGAGGATCTATGCCTCTTGCTGACACCACTTTGCATCATTATTCCTTGGGCAGCTCGGGCTCTTTAACTTTGAATTAACTCATTGTGTGCCAGGTACGAAATACCTCCATTTTGGAGTTGTCCTCTGAGGGACTGCATTACAATTTAGGAGACAAATCGACCATGATAGTTCAAGGGTGGTGCCAGAATAGGCTTGGCGCTGGCGCCACCCTTGAACTATCATGGTCGAGCCATATCCTGCTGTGG
>BTPG01000001.1:342233026-342413026 GCA_036245525.1 Semisulcospira habei | reverse complement strand
ACAATCTCCAAAAATCTGTTCCTGTTATCAAAACTACGCCATATAGTTCATACTGATATCCGTAAAATATTTTTCCATGCGCATATTAAAACGCATTGTGACTACAATTCTACCGTCTGGGATGGATGCAGGGAAGATCACATGAAAAAAGTTAATTCCTTGTACCGTTGGGGCATTAAATTAATACTTCCCGGTCCTACTTGGACTGACGAAAAATTAAAATCTTTTAAGTTACTAACATTGAATAAACAGTTTGAATTTAATCGCTGTGTTCTACTGCACAAGATCATGCACGGAAAAGCCACACCCTATCTAAAAACTCGATTTTCCGACAATAACAGGAAAAACACAAGAAATAGTTCGATCCACCTTCCAAAAATTAGATTAGACATCTGTAAAACCAGCCTGTCCTTTTCAGGCGCTAAAGCGTGGAATACTTTACCTCCAGACCTGAAATCAATTTGTAAGATTAGCGTCTTCAAAGATCGCCTCCATAAATATTTACTTCAGAAGTAATAGTATGTTCGGCTCCCATAATTCGTATAGTTAGTGACAAGTTTCCCATTACCTAATAATCTTCTACTGTTGCTGCAGATTATGTAATAGTTCGACTGTCTGCATTAACATGTCAGGTTTATACATATATATATATATATATTTTCTGAGGGTGGGGGAGGGGGGGGGGGATGGGTCTGTTTTACTTATATATCTTTTATCTTTTTTATCTTTTGCTGTATCGTCTGATGTATTTTTATATGTGTAGAGTAGCAGGACAGTTTGGAAGATAGGCATTGCTATGCCTAAAACTTCTATCCTGAATAAAAACGTTTCATCATCATCTCTCTCTCTCTCTCTCTCTCTCTCTCTCTCTCTCTCTCTCTCTCTCTCTCTCTCTCTCTCGCTCTCCCTCCCCCCCCCCCTCTCTCGCTCCCCCCCCCACCTCCTCTCTCTCTCTCTCTCTCTCTCTCTCTCTCTCTCCCTCCCCCCCTCTCCCTCCTCTCTCGCTCCCCCCCCCCCCACCTCCTATCTCTCTCTCTCTCTCTCTGCCCTTCAGCCGTGTAACCTCTTCCACCACCGTCCAACAATACTAGTGTGCATAGTGAAAGAGTGAAATAGCACCAGCATGTAGAAGGCAACATTCAGTTCCGCAACAAATATTTCTGTCTTCAGGCCGGTACTGTCCCTGCGATCCAAGGGAGATTACTTTGGCATGGTTTGCCTCCCTTGCAACACTCCTACACTGGTGGAGTCATTTTCGCCAGCGTAATCCGCAGTTTAGCAAGCCGCGGCACAGAGCATCATGCTGCCCCGCACCGCTCTACATCCTCAGTCATTTTGCCAGTAGTTTAATGTCAGCAATTCTGATGATACATAGATCCTCATGGGCCTTCGCAGTTGTAACAGCCTGAGACTAAAACGCCTCTATAAGTACTGAAGAGGCATAGACTGTCACGAGGCTCTCCAGCTGTCAGTCCTTACCGCCGAAGTAATGCCTAATAGGCGTGATCATAAGACGCACGAGCCCCGCTGTTTTTACAATCGCATTTTGGTTTTTGTATTTTTGTGTTTGTAAGTATAAATTTTTACGTGAGCAAGTGCCATAGATCTTCATGAGCCCCCGCAATTGCGGGGGCTCATGAAGATCTATGTCACTTGATGATGGGACTTAATCGCTCAACTGCAACTACAAATACTCGGGGTCCCCTATAGCTCCCGTGCAAGAGGACACGTGGGCAAGAAATGTTCCGCCGGGCGGCGGGCAAGGAGGAAGCCAGCGACACCTGGTTGGAGATGCCCACGTCACCTGCTATTAGTACGCAGCCGCAAACAGGCACGTGCCAAGCGGTCCCGGCATTCCCTGCACATGTTGGGGGAAATTTGTACAGTAACCCACTGTCACTTCTTGTTCGATTTTTTTCCTCTCTGGGAAAGCTGTAGGTGTGTGTGTGTGTGTGTGTGTGTGTGTGTGTGCGTGCGTGCGTGTGTGTGTGTGTGTGTGTGCGTGTGTGTGTGTGTGTGTGTGTGTGTGCGTGAGTGTGTGTGTGTGTGTGTGTGCGTGTGTGTGTGTGTGTGTGTGTGTGTGTGCGTGAGTGTGTGTGTGTGTGTGTGTGTGTGTGTGTATGTGTGTGTGTGCGTGCATACGTGTGTGTGTGTGTCCTAGACGGCCTACAGTCGAATTCGTTAATAACATCGTCGTAATAAAAAATCCACATGAACGGCCAGAAGCTAGAAGAGGTCAATAGCTTCAAGTACTTGGGAGCCACCCTGTCCAAAGACGGTAGTTGCATAGCAGAGATCCGTATCAGGATAGGTACAGCAACATCCGCAATGGCCAGGCTGGACAGGATATGGCGAAGTAACTCCATCAGCTTCACCATCAAGTACAGGCTTTACAAGTCCCTCGTAGTGTCTATTCTACTCTACGGCTGTGAGACTTGGACACTGCTTGCAGACTCAGAAAAGAAAATCCAGGCCTTTGAGAACAAGTGCCTGAGGAAGTTGCTCCGCATCTCGTACCGCGAGCACAAGACCAACGAATATGTACGGAGCATCGTCACTTCCCTGGTGGGCCCACATGAACCCCTTCTGGCAACCGTGAAACGGCGCAAGCTTGCTTGGTTTGGCCACGTGACCCGACACAACACCTTGTCCAAGACTATCCTCCAAGGCACTCTCGAAGGAAGTCGTCGGCGAGGTCGTCAGAGAAAGAGTTGGGTCGCAAACATAAAAGAATGGACCGAACTCGAGATGCCAGACTTGCTTGCCACCGCCCAAAATAGAACTCAGTGGAGAGCACTGTCTGTTGCTGCTGCCTTTCAGTCCCCCCAACGCCCAGTTCGGGCAAGGGACTGATGATGATGATGATGATGAATAAAAATCCGGAATTATCAACTTTTGTTAACGAGAATTCATCATACTTTTTAAGTCCTTTCTATTTATAGAAGAGACTTTTTAGGACGGGTCGCGCTGGGGCGAATTTAATAGCATGTCCATGATGTCAAAGGCGGGCAGGCCTAAACCTCTAACAATTAAAGTAATAGGATAAAAATTATGTCATGTCTAGTTACGCTAACCTCGCTGCTGAACGTACATTTGGCCGCAACCGCCGTATGTGCGTATGTATGTATGTGCGTATGTATGTATGTGTAAATGTGTGTACGTATGTATGTAACAAGAGAATCTCCGATATTTCTGTACACACAAGCTTGAAACTTGGCGAAATACTTTCTTAAGTGGGTGGCTAAGAGAGCCTACGCGCATATTGTAATTGAATGTCTCATTGAAGACATAAACACCCGTTTGGAAGTCGGTTGACCCAGAGTAGAGACCATAATTTTTGTCATAATTATTTACTTGAAACTTCGCATATAGATAGTTTGGATAAAGACATTGGATGAGTTTGTTAGCCAGCTTTGCATCCTTTCAACTTCTTTAGTCAATTTTTTTTTTTAGAAAAGAATTAAAACACTAAAAAAACTTTACTTCTAGAGAAAGTCAGACAGTGGAGGTGACGTAAAAGAGGGAACTCCGTCAACATGCAGACAATAATAATAATAATAATAATAATAATAATAATAATAATAATAATAATAATAATAATAATAATAATAATAATAATAATAAATAGTTATTGTATAGCGCTGTTCTCCAGGAAAACACTGGACTCACTGCGCATGCACAACAGCACACCCTCTCTCTCAGACACACGCACAATTATACAATTATACACAACTATTTTAAGCCTCCCATCCCTTCTCAACACCTTACATCCACTTCCCTCTAGAATAAGAATAAAAGGCAGTCAATCAACAGTTAGCTAAAAGTGAGCTAAATGTTAATGCCCGACAGAAACGAAAAGTCTTTGAGTGAGCTTTGAACTGTGACAATGTGGGCAGACTCCATATTTCAATTGGCAGCGAGGTCTACACACTTGTGAAGCGAAAGTGAAACTCATGTCACGTAAAATATAAAATTACGTAAAAACTAAAACTTACGTCATGACAAATGACGTTTGACAAAAAAATGACGCGAATGTCTGCGCCCCTTATAGAACTCACTGACGCATTGGCAGATCTGCGAGACTTTTTCAGTAGGAGATAATTCAACATCAGAATCAGGTCAAAGACAAAAGGTAGAGACCATTGACAGCGAGGACAGCTCTCATATAGAAAGGACTTTGTGGGTTATGGTTCATCCCATCTTGTTTCTGTTTGAAAATAATTACTATGCTGACACAAGAAATGAAGAAACCAGCCAAACAATCAACCAACCAACCCCCCCCCCCCCCCAAACAACCAGCCACCCAATTAACAAACAAACATATTAACTCATTTTAGCCACGGCACACCACAGCAAGACATGGATCGAGCATTAAAGTTCAAGCGTGGTGCCAGAATAGCTTGGCGCCCATCTGGCACCACCCTTGAACTATCATGCTCGATCTGTCTCTAGAATTGTGATGCAGTCCTTCAGAGGGCAGCTTCAACATTTGCGGATTTCGGTCCTGGAGTAGAATATGTTAAAAGCGAAAGCGAACACTGGAAACAAAAAGAGTGCTGTGTTATTGCTGTTGTTATTCCGCGATGTTCACTGAAGTGCCGCCGACCTGACCAACAGAAGTAGACACTGCAGACAAACACTGAGTTCGATGCAACCTTGTACATCGTGTGACAATCCTGGGTTCACATTTCTTCCTGTCGGACACTCGTTTACTGCCACTGGAAGCAGGTTCTTTATTATTTCAACGCTACCGAGCCCCAGGGGTCCAAGGAATTGGATACAAAGTGGTTTCTGCAAGAGGCATAGATCCTCATGACTGCGACTGCGGGGCTCATGAGCATCTATACTTCTTGCAGCGGTTGGGTGATGAGTTTCGAAGTTTTCTTTACAGTGACAGGATTCCGTGTGCTCTAAAGTCAGATAAGAGTCACTGTCCTGACATTGTGTCCTATATACTGCTACAACGCTTGTAATATCACTCGCCCTTTCATCGTCTAATGACGTTTTCTAATTCAGCAAACTCAGGTAAATATTGAGAACCGCCATGACAGAGCACCCAGATACATGGGATCATCGTCGCCAGCATGCGACGACGGCGGTTTCAAAAGCTGGTGACGTAATTCTGAATTTGGATGACGCCATTCTGAATGTACCACTACAAGGTTTTCGTCACAATGACGGATCATCCCAATCACACGTCATCAATCCGTCATGCTCCAACTTCTCTCTGTCGCGTGCGCGCCACTCGAGCAGTGTGCTTTACGTCATCACTCTGTGACGCCGTGCTCTGATGACGCAATTTGACTGAAGACGTCAGAAGAGCGACAAAGGAAGACAAGCCTCTTTACGTTGAGTTCTGAGAAGCGCTGTCGAGCGGGGATAAGGTGCTGGAAGGGTGAAGATGGAAGATGGTGTGTTGTGTGTCTGTGTGGGGGTGGGGGGTGGGGGTGGGGTGAGGGGGCGACGGGGGAGGGAGTGGGACGGGGGGGGGGGGGGGGAGAGGAGGGGGTTGGGGATGGTGGTGGTGGTAGTGTGTATTGGTTTTAATGTAGGTAAGTTTTGTAAGAAGCATATTCACGGAAGAAACCTCGACCCACCCGGAAAGGAATCATGCTGTTTTAAACCAATTGCATCGTAAGGCTGATTTTCTAATATTTTGTTATTGTCCTATGAAGGCTACATTATTGATTAGGAGATAGAGCAACTGTTTTAGTTCAAGGGTGGTGCCAGAATAGCTTGGCGCCTCAGGCGCCAAGCTATTCTGGCACCACCCTTGAACTATCAGTCAAATTTATTTCAAGCAATGGGTGTATCAGAATGAAAAGGGTTAAATAGTATGACATTGCAGGGACTCAAAAGTGCATGATCATAATTATAATAGACGATTATCGTAATTGAAAATGCACGAAAGTGCAGACAAACCTGCAGTAAATTGGATGATCTTCATCGCATGTGTGCCTGCTCTTATAATTCAATGACTGTGTCACTTTCGTGCACATTGTTTTAACCTACTTCTCATTAAGACAAATCTCTAGTGCTCATTCGGCCCTGACACACTGCAAAGAGATAATGATCTACAATGATAGTTTAATGGTAGTGCCAGAATAGTTTGCCCTATAAGCGACAAGTTATTCTTGCACCACCCTAAAAATATCGTGATCGATCCGTCTTCTGAAGTGTCACTTAGTCATTAGACAACAACTTCAAAGTTTGCAAATTTTGACCTTTAAAGACCCAATTTTCCACGCATATCTAGACTCAGACGCTGGAGTGTGTTTTTAATTATCAGCTTGAGAGTGTAACACACAAACGTTTTCTCTTCTTAAAAAGAGGGAGAGTGAGAGAGAGAGAGAGAGAGAGAGAGAGTGAGAGAGAGAGAGAGAGAGAGAGAGAGAGAGAGAGAGAGAGAGAGAGAGAGAGAGAGAGAGAGAGAGAGAGAGAGAGAGAGAGAGAGAAAGCACAGGAACCCATCAGCCGTTCACTAAACCATACCCACACATCTGCAAGAGGCATAAATTCTCATGAGCCCCTGCAACAGCAGGGGCTCATGAGAATCTATGCCTCTTGCTGACTAGCCAAACGGTCTGATTTACATCGCTCTCCTCTCCTTAACCACCTGAGCCACCGGGCTGCCAGCGACTGACTCAGTCTTTCCGTCCAAAGTCGATGCAAAAAAGAAACAGTGAGCCTGGAATCAGCCAGAAATTTGAATTTCATCTAATTAATGCTCCGAGAGTGACCCGCCCCCTAGTGTTTAATGAGATCAGCAGGCGGCGCTGTACGACCTAATTTGACAGAGAACAGTTCATAGACTTCCCACTCCCTATCTGGAGAAAGTTACGTGTCAAATGTTGGGGGTGGCCATGTTTGTACACTTTTTTTTTTCTAAACACAGAAAATGGTTTGGGACTTTAAAAAAAAAAAAATATTTTTTTTTCTTTAGTGGAGACAGTTGTCTTATGGTTTTACGGTGAATTATCAATGGCTTAAATCACGATAGCTTCGTCCGTCTGAGAAAGAAATACGACGTATGCTAAGCTAAATAAAAAGCATATTTTCTCATGAACCCCTGTATCTGCACGAAGCGTATTAAAATCCAGGCAAGTTTTAGCTGAGAGAAAATATCGGAAGGAAAAATGCCCGAAAGTCGTGCAGTGCAACTGCCTACCTTACAAATTAAAAGTTAGAATCGCAACACTTCTTCCTGGCTTATTGATTTTCTACTAATTGTCGTTACGTTTTCCTCTCTTAAATTGGTTTTGGTTCTGGCTAATGGATTGTATATAAGCTAAAATAACACGTAGGGTGTGTGGCTGGCTGTTACGGTCTGGAAATAACAAACAAACAAACGCACTTCGGAATAACAAGCTTACATCTTTTTTTTCTCTCTCTATCTCTTGATGCGTGCTACTGTCGATTGTTTATCTTGTTTTTTCCTGCACGTTATAAACTCAGCATTTTTTTCTTTGTGTCCTAATTTCTGTTGTTTTGGTGCGGAACGTAAGGCACGATGTTTTCAATGCCGAGAATAACGGAACACGATCCAACTTCAAGAGACATAGATCCTCATGAGCCCCCGCAATTGCGGGGGCTCATGAGGATCTATGTCTTTTGCTGAAACCACTCTGTGTCCATGTTCCCCGGACGGAGGAGATTCAGTGTTTGATGTTGATTGAACATAGAATTCAGAAACACAATGTTTGACCGCTCTCAGTACGGGGGCCTTTAGTTGGTTCCCTACGCGCTTTTTACCTTGCGACATTTGTATTGGCCAATGCTTTGCATGGTAAGTAGCCTAGATTGATCAATATACTGATTGACTGATCGATCGATTTTGACTGACGAATCGGCTGTTTGCCTGTACCTGTACTTTGATTGAATTTGACTTTTTTAAATTAAAAAATCCATATACTATTCAAGTTTCCTAGATTTTGCATGTACTTTGATGCTCTTTTTTTTTTTTTTTTTTTTTTTTTTTTTTTTATTTTTAACGTGTTTATGCATGTCTTCCATTTGTTCCACTGAAACATGTTGTGAGGTCGAGATCAAAACGCCAATTTGGCCGCTTTCTGCAGGTGGCCGTAAAAAAGCCCTCAACCAGCGACCACCACACGCTCTCGAGAGGAAATATTTTCTTAACGACACCGCGAACAAAACCCAGCCATAAAACCTTGACGCGCTCATGCAAGTCCAACAAATCGAACGTCGTTTGGTGAATACGTGAGTGCTCCTGTGCCTGAGGAAACACTGATTAAATGTGTCAGCAAGAGGAATAGATCCTCATGAGCCCCCGTATATGCGGGGGCTCATGATGGTCTATTCCTCTTGCAGATGGATGAAATGCTTGATTGCTCCTACGTCTGAGAAACACAGTTGTGGAATGTGTCAACAAAGACAACTGCATCCCCCCCGCCCCCACCCTTCCCCCCCCCCAAAAAAAAAAAAAAAAAAAAAAAAAAAAAAACCCAAGGAGGAAAGAACAAAATCTAGATTGGCGTTAATTGCATACCTTCCCTTGCCAACTGACGTAAAACTGCAATAACCAGGCTAAAAGACTCCGCCAAACGGAGCATTCTTCTTGTCGACGCTGTCGGGGGGCGGAGAACATACTTGACAGCCGTTCTGTCTTGTGTCCTTCCTCCCGCCGATAACTTCTTTTTCTGGCTTGCCGGGCTCGCCGAGACAAATAGGTTTTTGCATTCCGAGACAGCAAACAGTTGCCATCGCGTCCAAATTGCGCTTCCCGCCTTCACAGAATGCCCATGAGAACGTCACACATGGCAACTTGCAAGATGTAATTGCTGTTCTCGTTTTCCGACAAAATAGGTAAGTTAATTTGTGAAGACTGAACTTCAAAAACTCTAAAGCGTTAAATGCGGTATACAGACGTATTGCCGTTTGATTGCCGTGGAAAGTGAAGTTGGTCAACTGTTGAAGATGGTTAAAGCCTTGTTGCGCACCATCAAACAGTAATCAAATTAAGACTTCGTGGATGCTCGGCTTGTTTGCTTTCCCAATCCATAACAGCCGTTTCCCTCGCACAACAACTTGTTATGTATTGGCCAAGCGAGCATGCACAAATTGTTCCTGAGGCCAGCACTTACCTACCCCTGTCACTGCCGAGAAAAAGTCGGTGCAAGAGGCGTAGATCCTCATGAGCAGTTGCGGGGGCTCATGAGGATCGTTGCCTCTTGCATACGTCACTTTGCATCCGTGTTCCTGGTTACGGCGGGCACCTTGAGGTTTAAATAACAAGTATTAATTTCACAAACACTGTCTGCGTGCACTGTCGGTGAAAGTCGAGATTCAAAGGCCGCCCGGTCGATGCAGCGGCGGTCGCACGTTGTATTTGTTCAATCTGTGTTGACTCAGCGCCACGCAACCTCATGCGCTCAAACAACGTGGTTTCAAACTGGTGTCAGCAAGAGGCATAGATCCTCATGAGCCCTGGCAACTGCGGGGGCTCATGAGGATCTATGCCTCTTGCAGCTGGATCTTGTTGAGTGTTCTCGGCAGGTAAGGGGTTAAATGACGACTGACCTCCAGTCACGCAAAATTCATCACGATGTTCTCAGCGGATCGACCGATAAGGTGGAGTTTTAACGAGCTATGGTTAATTTTTATCGGTCGAACTGAACACAAGTGAAGTTTACTTAACGGGAGGTCATAATTTTAATTATTCATACAACGGCTTTTTCTAAACGCGAAAATGTTAAACGTTTTAGGGCTTAACGTCTTTTGTCCACCACGAAGGTGATTTCAAAAGATAGGGCACCGGATTGGGTCTTAACAAATTTTGACCCCGACTGGATTCAAACCCGCGACGTTTCGGATGATAGTCGAACGCTGTACCACACGAGCCACCAGCTCCTCGCGACGGTTTGAGAGTGTTGTAACCATTTAATGAGTTTCAGAGTGTGTTAACCCCTCGGCTGCCAGCTGAGGCGAAATGCGCGTCTCTCACTGCACACTGACTGATATTCGCGTGAAGAACACAGTGTAACGAGGATAAAACCTATAGGCCTAAATTGATAAACAACACGGGGCTAACAAGAGGCACAAATCCTCATGAGCCCCCGCAACTGCGGGGGCTCATGAGGGTTTATGTCTCTTGCAGACGGTTTTCCCCGGCAGTTAAGGGGTTAACTTTACAATCCATTTCCTCTCTCTCTCTCTCTCTCTCTCTCTCTCTCTCTCTCTCTCTCTCTCTCTCTCTCTCTCTCTCTCTCTCTCTCTCTCTCTCTCTCTCCTCAGTCTCTCTTCGAAGCAATGCGGTGCCATATTTTGTTCGGTCAAGTTCTTATATTCGACTCCGCCTCACAATGCAACGAAAAGCTCAGTATGCGGCGGAGACAGCACACACTTATCATCACATGTAAACGGAGTTAGCCTTGCATCACATGGGCGTCAAAAACGTGTAATGTGTGTCGAAGAACTCAACGAAGAAAGAAACACGCTTAGAAAAGACAGTTGTTGTTAAAAAGACAGTTTTTGTGTCTGGATTTTGTGCGATTTGTATGAAAAAAAAAAACTTTAATAAGTTTGAGAACTGCACAGTCGACGTGTCAGCAACCAGTGTTTGTGTGCGTCATGTGTGAGGAAAAACCTCCCAAACCACCATCTCTGAAACTCAATTCACAGTATACTTGAAACTTGGACACTTTTTTTCTTTTCTTCTTTTTTTATTTGAAAAAATACATATAATGTGGTAAAAAATGTATTAAAAACCACCCTGTTACAATACCATCGATTACACTGACTGCCATCGTTAGAGACAGCGCCGGACAGCAGATCCAACCAGCAGGAGGTTTCACATTCATCACATCTCCCGTTCATCGTTTCTGAAGTTATGTTTTGATTACTACGCCATTTAAACCCCTTCCATCAACAAGGCGCACAGATTGTGGCGAGACCCGCAGTCAGCAAGAGTCCATGAGGATCTGTGCCTCTTGCGGGTACATGATAGCTCGTGACATCAACAAACTTGACAACTATGTTCTTGCAAACTGAAAGCGCGCAATTCCTGTCCAACATTTGTTGGTAAAAAATGACACACTTTCAGGCTGCAAGAACATAGATCCTCATAAGGACCTGCAGTCTGCAAGGACTTACGAGAATGCACGTCTCTCGCTGGCAAATCTCATACAGATCTATGTTTCGTTTTGTCAATGACCAGCATAATTGACACCAACTTCATAAATCAGTCCGCTCAACAGGTATTGCACACTTTCAGTCAGTAAGAACAAAGATCCCCATGGTTCCCTGCAGTCTCAGGAGCGTATGAGGATCTACACTTCTTCCTGACAAAGATCCGCATAACTTACGTCAAGTAATTTGCAGGGAGGTGGTGATGGAGGTATTAGCCTTTGCTTGTTGACAAGTGATCAAACCATTCAAATCTCATCCAGCCTGCACTGGATGACCAATAACCTATCTGAATATGTATGCATAGGTATAAATTGAACAGACAAGAAGCGCAGATTCTCATGAGCCCCCACAGATACAGGAACCCACGAAGATCTGTGCCTCTTACAGATGAATGTCATTGGAATTGGCATAAGGGAGACAATAATGAGGTCACGTTGAACCCGAACGACCCGACAACGAACGGGAGCGAATTCACGGTGGAAAACCGGTCCGCACAAAAGACATAAACAACACTCGGAACATCTACATGTGGCATACATCCTCATAAGCCCTCCGGGCTCATGAGAATCTATGCCTCATGGAGATGTTTTGAGTGTTGCTCACGCTTTGGCACAAGCTGATTTTCGGTTGCGGCGTCGGCTATCGTTCCTTGTTGGAAGTCGATCGGCGAAAACGTGACCCCACTAATCAGCGGCGCAAAGCAAACATTCACAGTGTAAGTGAACAGAGTTGTGAACTGTGGCCTCAGACGTACTAGCTTATTTCAGCCATATTGACAATACACAAATAAAAACAGTTAGGAGTGTGGTGTTACTAAAGACACCATAGAATATCCTGTCTTCGGTGTTATATATTCTTCCTCACTCTCATACAGCAGTTGTACAGACTTAGAAACACCAGTAACCTATCAATGTAAACACACACGCACATGCACAAAAAGATTCTAAAAAACTGTGGAATGAGTGTAAGAAAAGAACTATGGCACGATACAATACAAATTATCGCACAAAGCCCGTTTTATTGCCGATACATGTACGCACACACGCCCGCAAACATTCACGACGCACGCACGCACGCACACACGCCACACACACACACGCCACACACACACACACACACACACACACACACACACACACACACACATGCACACACACACACACACACACACACACACGCACGCACACACACACACACACACACACACACACACACACACACACACACACACACACACACACACACACACACAGATTCATCACGATGTATAAATATTACTGTTCACCGCAAGGTCTCATATGCTGGCACTGCTTGCTGCTTGACTACAGATAAATGAAGAAACAGCAAAAATGCATTGTATCACAGTAAGCGTAATCAAGCAAAAGGACTACATAAAGCTGCAACACGTAAGGCGAAGCCATTGAGTATACATACAGGGCACTTGCACGCACAATGGCACCTCCCCCACCCCCCTTCGCCCTCCCCCCCTTGCACACATAATTTGTTAAAAGCGCCCGCACTCTGCAACACGATCGCCATCTTCTTTAACCCCGTCACTGCCGGCTGACCCCCACACTGTGTTTCTATAGAGCGCCCGGCCCGCACTCCTCAACACGAACGCCATCTTCTTTAACCCTGTCACTGCCGGCTGACCCCCACACTGTGTTTCTATAGAGCGCCCGGCCCGCACTCCTCAACACGAACGCCATCTTCTTTAACCCTGTCACTGCCGGCTGACCCCCACACTGTGTTTCTATAGAGCGCCCGGCCCGCACTCCTCAACACGAACGCCATCTTCTTTAACCCTGTCACTGCCGGCTGACCCCCACACTGTGTTTCTATAGAGCGCCCGGCCCGCACTCCTCAACACGAACGCCATCTTCTTTAACCCTGTCACTGCCGGCTGACCCCCACACTGTGTTTCTATAGAGCGCCCGGCCCGCACTCCTCAACACGAACGCCGTCTTCTTTAACCCTGTCAAAGCCGGCTGACCCCCACACTGTGTTTCTATAGAGCGCCCGGCCCGCACTCCTCAACACGAACGCCGTCTTCTTTAACCCTGTCACTGCCGGCTGACCCCCACACTGTGTTTCTATAGAGCGCCCGGCCCGCACTCCTCAACACGAACGCCATCTTCTTTAACCCTGTCACTGCCGGCTGACCCCCACACTGTGTTTCTATAGAGCGCCCGGCCCGCACTCCTCAACACGAACGCCGTCTTCTTTAACCCTGTCACTGCCGGCTGACCCCCACACTGTGTTTCTATAGAGCGCCCGGCCCGCACTCCTCAACACGAACGCCGTCTTCTTTAACCCTGTCACTGCCGGCTGACCCCCACACTGTGTTTCTATAGAGCGCCCGGCCCGCACTCCTCAACACGAACGCCGTCTTCTTTAACCCTGTCACTGCCGGCTATCTCACACTGTGTTTCTATCGTCGTTGATTCAACGTTGAAGAGCCCCGCCGTCCCAGGAACATGGATACACAGTGGTGTCAGCAAGACACATAGATCCTTATCAGCCCCCGCAACTACGGAAAGTTAGTGCAACTGCGGGGGCTGATCAGGATCTGTCTCTCTTGCAGTTGGATCGTGTCCACCTTGCTGGCGCCATTTCTGCCAGTCCGTCGTTCTGTCCTCCGAGTCATCCGCCGTGTAGTGACTGCCGCTTTCACGGTTCTTGATTTCCGGGTGGACTGTAGTAGAAATCTCAAACATCTACTCCTTGGGACCGTACACCATACTTTTCACAGTTCTGTGGAACTGTTGGTTGTGGTTCTCTCATCGAGTGTCTTTATAAACGGAATGTTGATGTTATTCAAAAGAGTTCAATATTAAAATAAGCCACAGTTATTGGTTGGCTTGTCTTGTCTCAGAACTGTCCACTAACTTTTTCATTGCTATCTATCGATCTATCTATCTATCTATCTATCTATCTATCTATCTATCTATCTATCTATCTATCTATCTATCTATCTATCTATCTATCTATCTATCTATCTATCTATCTATCTATCTATCTATCTATCTATCTATCTATCTATCTATCTATCTATCTATCTATCTATCTATCTATCTATCTATCTATCTATCTATCTATCTATCTATCTATCTATCTATCTATCTATCTATCTATCTTTAGTATAATATATCTATTTAGCTAGCTAGCTAGCTAGCTAAATAGATATATTATAGCTAGCTAGCTAGCTACATATATTATAGCTAGCTACCTAGCTACCTACCTATCTATCTATCTATCTATCTATCTATCTATCTATCTATCTATCTATCTATCTATCTATCTATCTATCTATCTATCTATCTATCTATCTATCTATCTATCTATCTATCTATCTATCTATCTCCCGTAGTCTTGCCGACCGTTGGGGCACCACTGATGACTTGGCAAACAGCTCCCTCCATTCCTCTCTGTTTTCTGCCATTCTTAGCGTATCGCCCAGCCTCAGTCCTGTCCAGTCTGAGATATTGTCCTCCCATCTTTTCCTCTGTCTTCCTCTCCTTCGTCCTCCTTGCACCGTGCCTTGCAGGGGTGTTTTGGCAAGCCCTGCTGAACGCCTGACATGCCCATACCCTTCAGTTTGCGTTTTTTCATAAATGCTAATAGCGGATCTTCATAGGGCTCCATGGCTTCCCTGATTCTGCTTCCCACTTCCTCATTCGTGACGTGATCTCTGTATAAAATGCCAAGCAGCCTTCGAAAACATCTCATTCATTGGCTTTTATCCTCCCTTCAAGGTCTGCTGTGAGGGTCCATGACTCACAGGCATACAAGAACACTGAGATGAATAAGGAGCGCATCAGTCTCATCTTGGAGCAGAGCGTGATGTTTCTGTTCTTCCACATGGTCTTCAATCTTGTCAGTGCTGTTGTTGTCTGCGCAATCCTGGACAGTATTTCTGGTTTTGATCCCTCATTTTAGTTGCTACGACGTGCTAAATCAGTTGTTAAAACAAACACGAAAAACATTCGTCCACGTTTACAAATCACAAAAGCGCACAACACGAGTACCATACACCCGCCGGAGTACTTGAGTCCGTAACGTACGTTTAAGAGTCCCGTGGAACTGTTGATTGTGGTTCTATCGTCGAGTGTCTTCATACACGCAATGTTGATATGTTATTCAACAGAGTTCAATATTAAAATAAGTCAAAGTTATTGGTTTTCCGCTTGTCTGGTTTTGTCTGATCACCGTTCACTAACTTGTTCTCGTTGCTACGACGTGCTAAATCAATTGTTATAACCATGGAAACCGTCTGTCCCGCGTTCACAACTCACAGTGTAAGCGCCCACTCCCCACCAACACCACAACCACTCAGAGCTGTTGACAGTCCTGGGTGAGTGTAGTCACTGACGTCACACCGGGTGGGCGGGGATGGGGATGTTGTCCCGAAGAAAGGTACACCCATCATGATGCTGCACGATGTCCAGCTGCCCAGTCTGTACTCGGTAGCAAAAGGCGCAAATGATGCGATCTCCCTGGCAAACGAAGCGGATATACACGCATCCCTGACTTGCCAGGTCCGCATTGTGGCCCGCAGGAAACGTCCGCTGTCGGTTGTGTTCACACTGAAACAACCTTGGGACAGAAATTAACCCACCTTTTGGGATGTTTATTACAGATCTCTTTCTTCACAGCTAGAATAAATGTAAGTAATTTGTGTTTATGTATTCAATGAGACATTCAATAACAATATGCCTGGGGCTCTCTTAGCCAGCCTATTAAGAAAAAATTCGCCAAGTTTCAAGCTTGTGTGTACAGAAATGTCGGAGATTCTCTTGTTTACATACATACGCACACACATACACACATACGCACATACGGCGCTTCCCGCCAAATGTACGTTCAGCAGCGAGGTTAGCGTAACTAGATATCACGTAATTTTTATCTTGTTGCTTCAATTGTTAGAGATTTAGCCTGCCCGCCATTGACATCATGGACATGCTATTAAATTCGCCCCACCGCGACCCGTCCTAAAATGTCCCTTCTGTAAATAAAAGGGACTTAAAATGAAAACCAACAACAAACCAAACCACCACCAACACGAGGGCCCTATTAATAATAATAAATAATAATAATAATTACGGTATTTATAATGCGCTTATCTTATAATAATTATAACTCTAAGCGCGCACTCACAACTACCGTACGCATGCGCACGCTTTAGACAACGACTCACGTACCACAAATAACGAAATACATTACGACAGTCAGCTTAGGGAGGGGAGTGTGGTGATTAGTGCTAGAACTGTTGAAAGAGGTGAGTTTTGAGGGCGGACTGGAATGTTGGCGAGAGAGTGTTTCTGACGGAGAGAGAGTGGGAGAGTGTTCCAGGTGGAAGGCCCATATACAGAGAAAGAGCTGGGGCCGAAAGTGCTGAGTTTGGTGCGGGGGATGTGGAGGCGGAGAGCCGGGGTCGTAGGCGGAGCGGAGGGAGCGAGGAGGAGTGTAGGGGTGAAGTAAGTTGGAGAGATAGGCTGGAGAGTAGTTGTTTAGGGATTTGTAGCAGAGAGACAGAATCTTGTATTGGATGCTTTGGGGGATGGGGAGCCAGTGAAGGAGTTTCTGATGTGGTCGGATTTTTTTTTTCTGATGAAAAGGCGGGACGCGATCCAGAGTGAAAGTGGTGGAGTGAGGGAGGCCGGAAAGGAGAGAGTTGCAGTAGTCGATGCGAGATAGGATATGAGAGACAGCAAGTTTGGTGGCAGCTTCGGTAGTGAGGTATTTTCTGATCTGACTGATGCGGCGGAGGTGGAAATAGCATCCTGGGCCGTGGCGGAGACAAAGCTGGTCATGGAAAGAGAGGAATCGAGGATAACGCCGAGGTTCTAGGCCGAGTCAGAGAGGAAGATGGGGGTGCTGTCGAGTTGAAGGTGGAGAGAGGGAGAGAGCTGGGAAAGTTTCTGGCGAATGCATGGCTTCCGTTTTGTCGTCAAGTTTAAGCTTGTTTGCTGTCATCCAGTTTTTCACGTATTCGTAGCAGTCAGCCGTGCGAGTCAGTAGTGACTGAGTGTTGTCTAGGTTGTCTTTGTCTAGTAGTTGTGAGTCGTCAGCGTAGAGGTGGTGGTGTATGTGGTGAGACTGGATGATGTTGGACGGGGGGTTCCATAACCCTTGTAACAACACGAGAGGCCTATTCCATAACCCCTGTAGCAACACGAGAGCCCTATTCCATAACACCTGTAACAACACGAGAGCCCTATTCCATAACCCCTGTAGCAACACGAGAGCCCTATTCCACAACCCCTGTAACAACACGAGAGCCCTATTCCATAACCCTTGTAACAACACGCGAGCCCTATTCCATAACCCCTGTAGCAACACGAGAGCCCTATTCCATAACCCTTGTAACAACACGAGAGCCCTATTCCCTAACCCCTGTAACAACACGAGAGCCCTATTCCATAACCCCTGTAGCAACCCGAGAGCCCTATTCCATTACCCTTGTAACAACACGAGAGCCCTATTCCATAACCCCTGTAGCAACACGAGAGCCCTATTCCATAACCCCTGTAGCAAACGTAGAGCCCTATTCCATAACCCCTGTAGCAACACGAGAGCCCTATTCCACAACCCCTGTAGAAACACGCGAGCCCTATTCCATAACCCCTGTAACAACACGAAAGCCCTATTCTATAACCCCTGTAACAACACGAGAGCCCTATTCCATAACCCCTGTAGCAACACGAGAGCCCTATTCCATAACCCCTGTAACAACACGAGAGCCCTATTCCATAACCCTTGCAACAACACGAGAGCCCTATTCCATAACACTGTAACAACACAAGAGCCCTATTCCATAACCCCTGTAACAACACGAGCGCCCTATTCCATAACACTGTAACAACACGAGAGCCCTATTCCATAACCCCTGTAGCAACACGACAGCCCTATTCTATAACTCCTGAAACAACACGAGAGCCCTATTCCATAACCCCTGTAACAACACGAGAGCCCTATTCCATAACCCCTAAATCAACACCAGAGCCCTATTCCATAACCCTTGTAACAACACGAGAGCCCTATTCCATAACCCCTGTAACAAAACGGGAGCCCTATTCCATAACACTGTAACAACACGAGAGCCTTATTCCATAACCCCTGTAGCAACACGAGAGCCCTGTTCTATAACCCCTGCAACAACACGAGAGCCCTATTCCATAACCCCTGTAACAACACGAGAGCCCTATTCCATAACCCCTGTAGCAACACGAGAGCCCTATTCCATAACCCTTGTAACAACACGAGAGCCCTATTCCATAACCCCTGTAGCAACACGTATTCTGGCCCAAGACTGCCTCAGTGGGCCTTGTCATAACCGTGCTCGGGCTGACTGCGGCTGTCGTATGTCCGAAGACCCCTGCTTATTGGGAAGTAGTTTATGCCATGCGCCTCCTCCTTACTATTTAAGACCTGAAAACAAATTTCAAAGCTGACGCGGCCATTTGCATCGGACCATAACCTCATAACTTTCCAGTGTGATTCCGAGGAGGGGGAAAAACAAGATGCGGATTTCATCCCAAAGTCTACCGTAGTGTTTGGAGCTCAGATGAGTTCCGGCGTCGGACTTTTCTCCTCTAGTAAGTGTCACCGTTAATTCGGGCGGACCGTCGGGGGTTCTTTCTCCGGGTACTCCGGTTCTTCCACCCCCCCCCCCCTCCAATCCATCCCGCCACCCCCCACACTTTGGTACCGGTTTCAGGCCACATTACAAATTTCAAATACAAGCGATCACAAATCTCTGTAACTTCAGTAGCTGACTGGCCCTTCGTCTGTCTTGTACTGTGTTTGTTTTAAATGGCGTAAATCCGTGTCTGTTACGTGAGTGTGTGTGTTGGGTTTCAGTTCGCGGCGCTTTGAGTCGATTTGCCCCAAAAATTGAGAAAAAGCGCCTATATAATAACGGTATTATTATTATTATTATTATTTATTCCTTCACACTATCTGTTTTCCCACCTATCAGAACACCACACCCGACGAGTATGATCCATTTCCTGATTGAGACTAGCTACTAACAAGCACTGACGCCCACAGTGTTATCGATACCAGTAACAATGACAACTGTCGGGGAGCGTTCTTTCACCCTTTTAGCCTCAAGTGTGTGGAACTCGCTGCCAATTAAAATGAGGAACCTGCCCACATTGTTACAGTTCAAAGCTCACTAATAGACTTTTCTTTTCTGTCGGGCATTTAACATTAAGCTCACCTTTAGCTAACTGTTGACTGACTGCCTTTTATTCTGATTATCGAGGGAAGTGGATGTATGGTGTTGAGAAGGGATGGGGTGGTTTAAAGTAGTGTATAATTGTGCGTGTGTCTGAGAGAGAGAGGGTGTGCTGTTGTGCATGCGCAGTTAGTCCAGTGTTTTCCTGGAGAACATCGCTATTCAATAACTATGTATTATTATTATTTAACATTGACAACAAATACCGGCTTTCTTTGCCAACGCAGAATGTTCCACACAAACGGCCAACTGTCAAACATGCCTCTGTCTGCTGTACACAAACAATGGTTAATACGTTAGGTGTACACAAGAAGACAGGTCAATGTATATAGTTTTAACCACCATAGAGCTCTTCACGTGCGCTGTCAATACAGTACAAAAGATATTCACCCCTTTAACGCTGCAGCAGCCTCGCCATGGACAACACAGTACCGTGCAATATTTGATATAATGTTTACTTCCCGTGTCATCTATCACTGATGTCGTCAAACAAGAGACAGCTACAGTCCGCTCAGTGTGTGCCTCTTAACCTGTTGGATGTCGGTTGCGCTTTTGGTGGCGGTGTTCATGCAGGACGTCAGGATGTCGTTGTTCATGCAGGAATCACCGCGATCAAAAGCACTACCGACAGCCAAAGGGTTAATGGGACACATGACGTATTTAACTCATTACATGTGCATATGGCGGAACTGTCAGCCGACACCATGACATGTATCTGAAATCATTGACAATGCATCGTCAACGATCCCCGGCCCCGGACTTCGTGTCACGTGCAAACTCTATGTTAACCCCTGTACTGTCAAGAAAAGGTGAACACCAACCATCTGCAAGAAGTATAGATCTTCATGAGCCCCCGCAGTTGCGAGGACTGATGAGGATCTATGCCTCTAACTGGCACTATTTTTATGATCGTTTTTTCCTGTGGAGTTGCATTAACAAAGATTTGAGTAACACTGTATATTAACCCTTATCATTTGGAATACACCCATGTGTGAAATAAGTGTGACTGAAATAGTTCAAGGGTGGTGCCAGAATAGCTTGGCGCCTCTAGGCGCCAAGCTATTCTGGAACCACCCTTGAACTAAAGCCATTGGTCTGTATCCTTATCTGTAAGTACTATAATGTAGCTTGCATATGGCAGTGTACAAATTTGAAGCTTTTAGCCTCAGCATGATAGGGGTTAATGTTGATCTCACCTGCTGTCCATCACTGCTACTGTTAGATAGGAGACTTGCACAGTCCGCTCAATGCCTCAGACTGACTCGTGATGTGACAGACTAACGTTATATACACCTTGATAAAATCTGTGCCTCTCATGGAGACAACTAATCTCTCGTTTTTAATTGCAAACTGGTTTTATTATGTCATAAACACTTGGACACGTTAAGAGATATGGTGTCCGGTTGGTTAGTTCGGGTTTAACGTCCACAGCACCGAGGTGATCATGGACGGCCCTGACGGGCGGGTTATGAGGGACAGGGAAATCTATTGCCTATGGAGTACGATCTGAACACTGATCAACTCAGGCGCACTCCAACTGTGCCACTTTGATTTACCAGGACCTTACAACGGACATGCTATTGAACAAATCCGCTTTTTTCCCCTGGATTGTGAGTCCAGCTACCGGGGCCGGGACGGGATTCGAACCCACGACCCGGCGATTCCCTTCGCTCTCCTGCTCCGACGTTTAACCGCCTGAGCTATTTCGGACTCTGTCCGTGTTTGTGTAAAGCTTTTATTGTAACAGGTCCTCAAGTCCAGGATCAGTGAGCCCCTTGTCCAACAATTCATACCTAATCAGTCGGTCACCAATACCCGTCCGAATAGGGATAACACACATATCAATTCGACAGATAAGAGGTGTAGATACGCATAGCTCCCGTAGATTCAGGAGCTCATGAGGATCTATCCTTTGTGCTGATGACGGGCGCTGGGCGTGAGGCGGCTGTCACGTGCAAGAAATGTTGACCATTAACAAGGTTCCAACGTAGTAGATGAAAGCATAGCTACAAAACTGTTTCTAGTTCCAGGCATAGATCCTCATCAGCCCCCACAATTGCCTGGGCTCATGAGAATCTATATGCCTCTTCCTCCTAAAAAATTGTTGACGCGTTTTTGTCTACCGTATTCAATTTCCAAACCGTATGAGCATGAGGCATAGATCCTCATCAGCCCCCGCAGCCTCCTGCTAGTCCAGTGTACATTAGTCATCCTGGCGCTGTCAACACATCTACCATGCTAGCTGTAGGGTAGTGCCAGGATAGCTTGGTGTTTTCAATGGATCTATCGTGCTAGTTATAGGGTAGTGCCAGGATAGCTTGGTGTTTTCAATGGATCTATCGTGCTAGTTGTAGGGTAGTGTCAGGCTAGATTGGTGTTTCAATGGATCTATCGTGCTAGTTATAGGGTAGTGCCAGGATAGCTTGGTGTTTTCAATGGATCTATCGTGCTAGTTATAGGGTAGTGCCAGGATAGCTTGGTGTTTTCAATGGATCTATCGTGCTAGTTATAGGGTAGTGCCAGGATAGCTTGGTGTTTTCAATGGATCTATCGTGCTAGTTATAGGGTAGTGCCAGGATAGCTTGGTGTTTTCAATGGATCTATCGTGCTAGTTGTAGGGTAGTGTCAGGCTAGATTGGTGTTTCAATGGATCTATCGTGCTAGTTGTAGCGTAGTGCCAGGATAGCTTAGTTAGTTAGTTATTTGGGTTTAACCCCGAGCAGGCGACTAAGGCCATCTCACGGCTGCAGGATAGCTTGGTGCTTTCAACGGATCTATCAAGGTAGGTGTAGGGTAGTGCCAGGATAGCTTGGTGCTTTCAACGGATCTATCATGATAGCTGTAGGGTAGTGCCAGGCCGATAGCTTGGTGATTTCAACGTATCGACCATTGTAGCTGTAGGGTGGTGCCTTTAACGGATCTCCTGTGATGGTTGTTGGATGGTACCAAGTTATTCACCCTTGAACTATCATGGTTGATCTCAGTGTTTCCTGTGAACGTTCACCTTAGGGCTCATTGTATTCTATATACACACTAACGACAGCCACACGTCAAGTGGGCCACGCATTAACTCATTCAGCCCGACGGCCGTATTTCCCAAATTTTGGAGGCGTCATCTAATGACTATGCACCAGTTGCAGGAGATGGATCGACCATGATAATTCAAGGGCAGTGCCAGATTAGCTTGGCGCCGACAGGCGCCAAGCTAATCTGGCACTAACCTTGAATTATCATGGTCGACCCATCTCCTGCTGTAGTGCGTCAGGGCTGATTGGGTTAAGCAGGGTGTGAAGCAGGGTCGGTTCAACAGAAATCGGAGAACTTAGCTGTTGAAGTTGCGCGACATATTATCACCTTTAAATAAATAGTCAGGTCACGCCGAACGACCCGACAACGAGAAACTCAGTCAACAAGTCCAGCCTACTGTAACAATACTTCACTTCGCCAGTTAACCCACTTAACCTCAAGGCCACATTTCCCCAAATATGCAGATGTCTCCCAGGTACTGCGTACCATGATATCTCAAGGGTAGTGCCATATTAGCTTGGCGCCATCAGACGCCATGGTAGTCTGCCACTACCCTTGAATTATCATGGTCGATTTATTTGCTGCTGTGATGCGTCGGGACTTACTGGGGTAATCGGCCCTAGAACGAGAATTCTTCACGCTTAGTGATCTTCACGTTTAGTAATCCTTGACTCAAGAAGTAGGCCCCTATAGAATGTCATGAGCTAGTTGATCTCATACGCACGAACAAGCATATTGACGCCAAACTTTCTGTCACAAACGACGCACCACCTGTCTGCAGGACGCATAGATCCTCATCAGGCCCGTCATTGTCTCTTGCTCTGGTATCACTGATTCACAACACCACATAGCGTCGATCACACTTTTGGCGTGGCGGCACAGTTACATAATGACATTAAAACGGTAAACGTTTAGGGCGTCAGGTCTTTTGTCCACCACGAAGGTGATTTAAAAGACGGGCACCGAGTAGGGTCTGAACAAATGTTGACCCCAGCTGGTTTCGAACCCGGGACCTTTCGGAGGGGGGGGGGGGGGGGGGGCAGATGTTACATTAGTTGTTTAAGACGGGTGCCACGTTAACTGAGCTGCAATCTTGTTCTATGTCTGTCTACCTACTATATGAAATGTACACATTATATGAATCATGAGGGTATTCATCAGCGGTAGATACATTAAACATGTGCTGCTTCTTCCGTTGAAAAATTGAGAAATACAGTTTCATTTCATCTCATTTTACAACAACAGGTAACACTATAAAGAAGAACCGATTTGGCTTAATACACGACAAGAGTAACTAATCTTTTGAGAGGCTTCACTTGAACTACGCCATGTAAACCCGTCATCTGCAAGACGCATAGATTCTCATGAGACCTCGCAGTCTGCAGGAGTTCATGAAGATCTATGCCTCTTGCATACCAGCTAATTAATTTTTACTTCAAGAAACTTGAGGAAATTGTGTCCTTGCAGACTGAATGTGTGTCAAGGGAGATAATAGTGAGGTCAGGCCGAANCGAACGGCTGCGCGCGGTCCAACAGAATTGGAGAATTTAGCAGGACATACGGACTGATAGCGGGTTGTCATAGTTTACGGGAATTACAAAAAGTGAACATTGGCCAAAATGTCACATTAACGGTTAAAGAGTAGCGATATTAACGAATTGTGACTTGTGAATTGTGACATGAATGGTGCAAATGTATTGCAAGTTCATAATTACACATTCAAGGCTAATTTGAGTAAATCTTCACTATTGACATCATAAATGTGCTATTTGGCTATAGTATAGATTATGTACTATTTGGCTGTCGGGATGTTTCCTACAGGACCCATGGCAACAAGGGATCTACTGACAGCAAAGGGGTTAAGGTGGCAGTGTTACTCAGCGGGTAGATACAGTGGAACCTGCTCAATAGGCCATGCAGACAGCACCAGGAATAACAACCGATCAAGTCGGGGTTCCTATGCGACAAGAATAACTAAGACTTCACGAAGGGATAGCTCCGTGCGTAACCGTCAGATGGCTTTTTCAGAGTTCCTGCATAGTTGTTAAACAATTGTGAGAAATATGTCATGGCAATACCGCGTTGCTGGCGCACCAGACTTGGTGTCATAAGCGATATTACATGCTCTGGGTCATCGACTGCTCACTCGCCAATGCGCACAATTAGACGTCGGCCCGATGACGTTGTGCGCCTCGGGGCGCCATTCAGATTCCGACATAAACGTTGTTATGAAGCCATTTGTAACGGTTTCTCCCCACATTTTCACGGAAAAGTAGAGTGATATCGAGTATGACGGAAATTACGCGCGTAACGCTCAACAGTATTGTACACTCAAAACGTGGAACTTGAAACGACGCGGAGTAACCACTGAGTCGCCTCTCCGATACCGGCACTTACTCAGTCACATTATCTGTTTTCCCAACTATCAGAATACCAAACCCGACGAGTATGATCCATTTCCTGATTGAGACTAGTGACTAACAAGCACGCCCACAGTGTTATCGCCCACAGTAACAATGACAACAAATACCGGCTTTATTTTCCAAGGCAAAATGTTCCACACAAACGGCCAACTGTCAAACATGCCTCTGTCGTCTGCTGTACCAAAAAATGGTAAAAAAAACCCAAAAACATAAATGTTCGTCTCATCTACTATCCATCACTGCTGTTACGTGGTGGGGTTGTAGTCGAAGTATGATAAACACACCAATGAGACACACACGCACGTAAAGTTCTTCAAAGTAAACCTCGTTCACCTGCAATCCGTCACACGTGGCTTAAGGATGTAGACAATACTGGAGTAACAGTTCCAACAATATTTAATTCAGCGATGCGATATCCACACAATAATGCACTTTCAAATGCACAAACTACTGAATACAAATTCTCTTTTGCGATGTCCTCACTACGACTCAAAGTTTCTCATACACAGCGTTTATCGCAATAAACTGTGTGTCTCTACAACCGACAAAGCAAGACAATGTACTAACGGACTTTCCCAGCGCCCTCCTTATATACACTATCAAAATCTAGAATCTTCTACGGAAATCATGAACTCAAACAACCAGAACGAAACACGCAGCCGAAACTCAATAACATGAACTTTCCAGAAACAATATAACAGGCTACAAAAATACGGCTGCTTACTTCAGCTCTAAACTCTAGCGTATAATTAAGACACATAAAAGTATGGTATCCCTATCTATGATAGCTCAAAAAGGTACGAGAACCTTCACCAAACAAATTAATGGCTGATTGAGACACGCGCACAGGAAAACAAAAAGTAGCGAAAAATGTTGCGATGTCAACCGACGTGACACTTACGAGGCCACCAGACAGTGCGACCCTTCTACAACGCACCGGACTAAACACAACAAAACGAAAACGGCTCTACTCACGAACAAAAGAAAATCTTACTAAAAAAAAAAAAACACGTAAAACGTAACCGTGATAGCTCCCCCCAAAAAAAAAAAATCAGATCGTTACCTACGAATAACACATGTACGCTCTCACGGGATAACACAACCACAATCGTAACATTACCCCCCTCTTAAGAAAGAAATTTCACAAAAATTTCTTCTCACATTTCAAAAATACGGTTGTGGCTGTGTAAACCTACACAAAACCCTAAACAAAAATAACTACACATCAAAAATCGAATTAAAAAAAACGTTTCACAATTCCTGTAAACAGTCCTGAGCATCGAAATGTTTCATGCAAATGTTCTGGACACAGAAATGTTCATTTAAACTGCTCTGCTCAGGTAATCTGCTCCAAAATTCTGCGAACCCTTAATAGACTGTAGTTTAATGTCAAAATTCTGCAAGAACATCGCCCATCTCATAATACGAGAATTTGTAAACTTTGCAGAGTTTAGATAGTTCAAGGGCTGATGATCTGTTTGGAGAACAAATGGCACTCCCAGAAGGTACAGTTCGAATCGCCTTACTCCCCAGACGATGGCTAGGCACTCTTTCTCGATGGTCGAGTAGTTTCTCTCAGCTCTGGTCAACGTTTTGCTGGCGTAGCTCACTGGGTGGAGTTTTCCATTATCTTCTTGCATCAAGACTGCACCTACTCCTTCGTTGGAGGCGTCTGTTCTCAGGATGAACGTTTTCAACGGGTCAGGAAGGTGTAGAACAGGCTTCTCGGTTAGGATGTCTCGAACCGCCTGGAATGCTCGCTCTTGGGCATCTTCCCACTTCACTATGTTAGGTTGTCCTTTCCTCAGCAAATCAGTCAGGGGTGCTGTGACTGCCGCAAAGTTTGGTATGAACTCCCGGTAGTAGTTCGCCAAGCCCATAAATGAGCGGACTTGCGTCTTGGTCGTAGGTCGCGGGTCATCCCTGATCTTCTGCACGTTGGCGTCGTGTAGTCCCTTTAAACCTTCGCTCAATTTATGTCCAATGAAGTCTATGTTGTCAGCCCCAAGAATACACTTGCTTGGACGGATGGTGAAATTCGCATCTGACAGTCTTTGGAACAGTTCTCGGAGGGCTTTGAGGTGGTCCCCCCAAGTTTTGGTATGGATCAAAATGTCGTCCCAGTAAAAGACCACATTTTGCATATCTTCTAGGATCCTTTTCAGTCCTTTCTTCAATGTGGCATCACTGTTCACCATACCAAAAGGCATCTTCAGGAACTCCCAATGACCGTCGGGTGTGACAAACGCTGTCTTGGGGATATCTTTTTCTGCAACCTTGATTGCCAATACCCTTTGCTTAGGTCAATTTTGTAGAAGAATCGGTCTCCACTGACTTTCTGGAACAGTTCTTCCGCTGTGGGCATAGGCTCTGGATCAAAGATTGTTAGTTTATTGAGTCTGCGATAGTCCACACACACTCGGTTAGATCCATCTGGTTTCTTCACGATGACAACTGGGGACGCATATGGTGACTTGGACTCTCTGATGACATTCAGACTCAGCATTTCCTTGATATCCTTTTTCAATTCTTCTCTCGTGTTATAAGGAAGACGATAAGGTTTGCTGCGAACTGGCTCGTTTGACGTCAGGTTTACCTCGTGCAGGATGGTGTCTGTTGTACCTGGGTCAGGTGTAAACCGATGCTCGAACTCTTGAGTCAGGACGCGCAGTTCTTCACGTTGAGTCTGGGTCAGATTCTGACCGAACTGGATATCTTCTACATTCTCTTTGTGTCGGAGTTCATTAAGGTCAAATAGGTTTTCGTCGTCTAGTCTTTCGTCATCAGCAAGACGCACCGATTCCGCCAATTTTGGTTTGTCTTTACCTCTCTGTAGCTCCACCAGCCTGTCTTTATTCACCACTGCTGCTTCCGTGTTGTCCGCCACTTTTAGAGGGATGGTCTGGTGACTCTTCTTTGCTTGACTTCTCGTGGTAACAGAACATATTTCAGGTCTCCACACTGGATCTAGATCGTCTGCGTTTCTGGCACCATCAATGTTTCCGATGATGAGATCGTAGACTGGTGTCTTTACGCACAACGCCTTCACCTCTCCTGTCAAGTATGGGGTGTCGACACTGACTTTGGCAAGAGGGATAATCCTTACAGTTCCGTCAGCCAAAAAGAGGGTGGTCCACTCCTGTAGCTTCTGGTCTTCAGCTACTAGGTCCTCTCTCACGATGATGCAGCTACAACCAGTGTCTCTCAACACTCTCACTGGTGTGTCGCCGACGAATCCTGACACCACCGGCATGTTCGGCACTTCATTCTCAGGCAGCGCGATGTTTGAGACTGGTAAAAATGTAGTCCCATCTCCTACTGGGATGCGTCCATTCTTTCTGAAAGATTCGATCAGTTCTGGTGTCGCTCGCTTTTCTCTGGATTCAAAGTCATTGGATGACGTCACATCATTTGCTAATACAGCGGCAGCTCTGTGTTGAGACGCGGTACTGCTTCTGCCTGCTATCCCACGATCTTGGTTGGATCTTCTGATGTTGTCGCCTCGGGGAACATCTTTAGAAGGACACCGTATCGCTTTGTGACCTTTCTTTCCACAGAGAAAACATGTCAGGTTCTCCACCGGCTTATATCTCGGGGTGTCTCTGACATTGTGGATTTCCTCTGCTGGTGCAGACACACGCTGTGTGGCTTACTGGACCCGAACTTCATGTTGTGAGCGTCAAGGTATCTTTGAGCGAAGTCGGCCAGGGCCTTTAGTGACTGGTCTTTTTGCTCTCTGAGGTGGGCGGCCAGGTCCTTAGAACATGCGCTGAAAACTTGTTCTTTGATGATGAGGTCGCACAGGTCTTGGTACTCTCTGTTTAGGCCAGCCAGCTCTATCCATTTCTCCAGGTAGCTTCTGATTCTCTCAATGAATAGGCCGGGTGTTTCTCCTTCTTCAGGCTTGCAGTTCCGAAATCGTCGCTTGTAACCTTCTTCGGTGAAGTCGTACTGTCTCAACAGGGCGGCTTTCAACTGAGTATAATCTTCGGCTTCTTCTCTTGGCAAACGGGTGTAAAATTCAAGCGCTTTGCCAATTAGAAGTGCGCTCAGTTTAATAGGCCAAGTCTCTTGTTTCCAATGGTTGCTATTTGCGAAGCGCTCGAATCGCTCCAGATAAGCGTCCATCTTATCTGAATTTTCAATGAAAGGTGGAAGTTTTGGCGCACGGGCTGTTTGTTCTCTGCACGCTAATGCTGTTGCTTCGTTAGTTCTCTGGCTCTGTGCCTCTATCTCCATCCGCTTTAGATGAATTTCGTGTTGATTCTGCCTCTCGGCCTCTTCTCGCTCCTCTTCTCGTTGTTTCTCTGCCTCTCTTCGCTGTTTCTCTGCTTCTCTTCGCTGTTTCTCTGCTTCTTCTGCTTGGATTTCGAGTCTCCTGATTTCACGTTCTTTGGCTCTTTCTTCTCTTTCCAGTCTCTCCTTTTCTTCTTTCTCTCGTTTCTTTTCTTCTTTCTCTTCTCTCTCCAGTCTCTCCTTTTCTTCTTTCTCTCGCCTCTTTTCTTCTTTCTCCTCTCTCTCCTTTACAAACTCGAGGAGTTGAGCTCCTTCGAGTCCACATTCCTTTCCAATTTTCAGGAATGTCTCCAATTCCGATGTCGCCATCTCTGCTTTTCACTGCTGGCTGTTTTCTCCTGCTACCCTTTCCACTGAACCAACTGAAGAGGTCTCGTCGGGGTCGCCAAAATGTTACGTGGTGGGGTTGTAGTCGAAGTATGATAAACACACCAGTCACACACGCACGCAGAGTTCTTTAAAGTAAACCTCGTTCAGCTGCAATCCGTCACACGTGGCTTAAGGATGTAGACAATACTGGAGTAACAGTTCCAACAATATTTAATTCAGCGATGCGATATCCACACAATAATGCACTTTCAAATGCACAAACTACTGAATACAAAGTCTCTTTTGCGATGTCCTCACTACGACTCAAAGTTTCTCATACACAGCGTTTATCGCAATAAACTGTGTGTCTCTACAACCGACAAAGCAAGACAATGTACTAACGGGCTTTCCCAGCGCCCTCCTTATATACACTATCAAAATCTAGAATCTTCTACGGAAATCATGAACTCAAACAACCAGAACAAAACACGCAGCCGAAACTCAATAACATGAACTTTCCAGAAACAATATAGCAGGCTACAAAAATACGGCTGCTTACTTCAGCTCTAAACTCTAGCGTATAATTAAGACACATAAAAGTATGGTATCCCTATCTATGATAGCTCAAAAAGGTACGAGAACATTCACCAAACAAATTAATGGCTGCTCGAGACACGCGCACAGGAAAACAAAAAGTAGCGAAAAATGTTGCGATGTTAACCGACGTGACACTTACGAGGCCACCAAACAGTGCGACCCTTCTACAACGCACCGGACTAAACACAACAAAACGAAAACGGCTCTACTCACGAACAAAAGAAAATCTTACTAAAAAAAACACGTAAAACGTAACCGTGATAGCTCCCCCCCAAAAAAAAAAATCAGATCGTTACCTACGAATAACACATGTACGCTCTCACAGGATAACACAACCACAATCGTAACAACTGCTACTCTTAGACAGGAGAGTTGCACTCTTACACCTCTCACGAGGCCATCAGCACTTGGACACTAAATTTGATTCATATTGCGCGTGGCTGTGTGATTATTTTAAAGGCCCACTACCGCCGTGACTGTTCAAATATACACTTTTGTAACAGATGGTTACGAACGCTACACACAGCCGGGTCTAGTTGTGGTTCATTTAGACACAGGACAATCCAGTTCAGCACAGGTCGTCTAAATATCAAGTAACCTGACAACGACTGCACTCCCTTCTATAATTACAACTGTATCAGTACGAGAAACAGCTAAAAATAGATTGACAGGCCGAAGGTTGCGCAGAATAAATAAGTGCGATTACGCGTGTGTGTTTGCTGCGTGTCCAAACTGCCTTTAAAGTTCATTAGGTGTGTCGATATGCATCAGGAACACAACTTAACGGTGCTGACAGGTGTCTTCAGATTTATGTGTAATGGTACTTTAACAGGCCCTCAAGAACAATATCAGTGAGCGCCGTAATCTCTGCTTGAGACAATTCACACTTGGGCAGTCTGTCACTAATACCCGTTCGTATAGGGATAACACACATATAAATTCGACAGACAAGAGGCGTAAATAATCATAGCCCACGTAGATGCAGGAGCTCATGAGGATCTATGATTCCCGCTGGCGGATGGCGTTGGGCGTCAAGGGAATGTCAAGTGGTCGCAGTCAATTTGAAATTCACCGTCGTGATAGCCTGCAAGCTGTCCCAGAAAAGCATGGCTACAAAGTAGTAGGAAAGCACAGCCACAAAACCGTTGAGCATGAGGTATAGATCCTCATCAGCCCACGCAAATGCCGGGATTCATGATAATCTATGCCTCTTCCTTCTGAAAACCTATCCCCGCGTGTTTACCCTTGGTGATGCGATTGACAAGTCCTGGAAGTAGCTGTACGGCCCTATGAATTTCTGCTCACTAGGCTACTGCGTATCATGATAACTCAAGGGTAGTGCCATGTTAGCTTGGCGCCATCAGGTGCCAAGCTAATCTGGCTCTATTCTTAAATTGTCATGGACTATTTATTTCCTGCTGTGATGCGTCGGGACTTACTGGGTTAATCGGCCCTAGAACGAGAATCCTTCATAAGCTTCACGTTTAGTCATCCTCAAGTCAAGAAGCACAGAATGTCATGAGTCCCCGCAAACTGTGAGGGCCCACGAGATCATAGGTCTCTAGTTGACCTCAACGACAGAAACAAGTCAGTTACTGACGTCATAATTCCTTATCAATGGGCGTTTAAAGGGTGTCATTGAGGGTAATGCTTACATGTTATCTGACGCGCTTGATCAAGGAAACTTTCAGTCACAAACGACGCACCACCTGTCTGCAAGACGCATAGATCCTCATCAGGCCCGTCATTGTCTCTTGCTCTGGTACCCCACTGATTCACACCACCACATAGTGAGGGAGTGGCGTCCGATCACACTTTTGGCGGGGCGATACAGTTACATAATGACATTAAAACGGTAAACGTTTAGGGCGTCAGGTCTTTTGTCCACCACGAAGGTGATTTCAAAGACGGGGCACCGAGTAGGCTCTGAACAAATGTTGACCCCAGCTGGTTTCGAACCCAGGACCTTTCGGACGAGAGTCGAAAACTCTACCACCGAACCACCCAGCTCCCCCCCTCCCCCCCCCTCCTTCCGCTCCCCACCCTCCCCCCTACATAATTATAGTATTACATGCCGGGGAATGCAGAACAATTGTCGAGCGTCTCGGGGGCTCATGAGAATCTATGTCTCTTCCTTGTTGGTCAGTAGTGTTGAGATTTCTCGGCAGTGAAAGATAATAACAGAGTCACCGGCGATATCCCGCCATTTTTTTCGGGGTGTTGGGGGGTGCGGGGTGGGGGGAGGGGGGCAGATGTGACATAAGATTTTAAGACGGGTGCCACGTTAACTGAGCTGCAATCTTGTTCTAAATCTGTCTTTTGATGAAATGTCTCTTGGCTTGACTTCGCGAACGAAGATTTTATACGAGTTTCCCACGACGTCTGCAGGCTTGTTCGTGGCTGCGGAGGCCAATCCGAGACAGGCAGGTTCGACCGCAGTGGCTGCAGGGGAAGGTATGGCCAGGGTTCTGAGCTACGGCATCTCTGTTTTTTCTCCTGAGCCGCTTGTCCTTAAGGCTAGCTCTGTGAGAGTCCTCAAAGGAGACAGCTGCCTTGTAAATGGTGGAGCGCCAGGTGTCACGGTCCGCAGCAAGCGAAGACCACTGGTGGTGGTCGATTTGGCAGGCACTAAGTGACTTCTTGAGACAGTCTTTGTATCTCTTCTTTGGTGCCCCTCTGTCACGGTGTCCAGTAGCAAGCTCGCCGAACAGGGTGACCTTTGGTAGGCGATGATCCTCCATCCTGGAGACATGCCCCGCCCAGCGGAGCTGTGTCCGCAGCAGCAAAGCCTCGATGCTCACAGTTTCAGCCTGTTCAAGGACCTCGACGTTGGTGACATAGTCACTCCAGTGAATGCCCAGGATGGTACGCAGGCAGCGCTGGTGGAAGCGTTCGAGGAGTCGTAGTTGGCTGCGGTAGAGGGCCCAGGACTCGGAACCATACAGCAGGGTGGTGAGGACCACAGCTCTGTACACGCTGATCTTGGTGCCTGTTTTCAGCTGTTGATTTTGCCACACCCGCTTGAAAAGTCGCCCGAAAGCACTGTTCGCTTTTGCCAGCCTGCTGTCAAGCTCCTTGTCCAGCTTGGCGTCCGACGTGATAATGCAGCCAAGGTAAGTAAACTGGTGCACTGACTTTAGTTCAGACTCGCCAATGGTGATGTGAGGAGGGCGATACACTGTCTTGGGTGCCGGCTGATGGAGGACCTCTGTCTTTTTCAGACTGACCTCGAGTCCAAAAAGCTGGGCAGCATCATAGGTATTACTATTAGTCATTTAGATCTATGACAAAATTATGGCTTGCATACATGAGATGTGTAGTCTCAGTCTATTAGGGATAGTGGGCAGATGTTCACATCTGCACGGGACATAGACGACCCCGCTCTCCACGAGTCGCCTGCTGCCTTGCAGGCCTGGCCGCTTGGCTGCGGAAAGGCTAAGGGAGGAAACCCCTGACATCAAAGCCCCCGTGTCTCCGGGGAAGGCTTTTGAGCCAGAGACTAGGACAAGGACAGTCTGAAATAAAACCTACGACCCGAGGACCTCGATGCCATCGTCCCAGCTTGCTAGGCCATGGCAAATGAACCAAGGGTTTAAAGGGTAGGGCCAGTACTGCGCACACTGCACTCCACCAAAACGCTCCACCGCGCAGGCTTTAGGAAACGTCCACGGACCATGACACTGACCATTCCAAGTCCTGTAGCGACGGGCGAGGGGCGAAACGGCAGGTGAAAGATGTCACTGGAAGCCGCAGTCTCAAACCTGCATGCAGGCGGTTCAGGATATTGGTCGCCTGATGTTGACCTGGGGATGACAACATCACTCGGCACACCCTGAACGACCAAGCAGCCTTCTCTAGGGACAGCACTGCTTGCTCCACACGGAGAGGGGCCTAGAAAAGGTGGCCTAACCAAAGCTCGTCCCCTCGCAACCCCAGTTGGCTAGCCGCGGTCAACGGGCATCTTCTCCTGCGGTCAAAAAACAAGAAAGAATAACGGATCCACTCTCATGACGACCACGACCGGACTCAACGTAGCATGCTGGAACGTCCGAACCATGCTCGACAAAGCAGACAGCGGACGCCCTGAACGTCGCTCCGCCCTCATTGCCCATGAATTGCGGAGGTTAAACATCGACATCGCCGCGCTCAGCGAAGTACGCCTTCCGGACGAAGGCAGCCTCCAAGAACTTGGTGCTGGGCACACCCTCTACTGGTCAGGCAGGCCTGCATCAGAAAGACGGCTTTCAGGCGTGGGTTTCATGGTCAAGACCTCCATTGCGACTAAGCTGGAAAACCTACCAACGGGCCACTCAGACCGCATCATGTCCATGCGCCTCCCACTGAGACACCAGCAGCACGTCACCCTTCTCAGTGTGTACTCCCCAACCCTCCTGGCAGAGCCTGCTGAAAAGGACAAGTTTTACACTGACCTGCGCAGCCTCCTACAGAGTACCCCTGCAGACGACAAAGTCATCATCCTTGGCGACTTCAACGCCAGAGTGGGCCAGGACTCTGAAGCCTGGAAAGGAGTCCTCGGCAAGCATGGCGTGGGGAACTGCAATGACAATGGCCGCCTACTGTTGGAGTTCTGTGCGGAGCAGCAACTGGTCATCACCAACACTACTTTTCAGCAAAAGGACAGTCGAAAGACCACCTGGATGCCTCCTCGCTCCAAACACTGGCACCTTATCGACTATGTCCTAGTGCGTCAGAGGGACCGCAGTGATGTCCTCCTCACCAGAGTGATGCCCAGCGCAGAGTGCCACACTGACCACCGCCTTGTCCGCTGCAAACTCAGGCTCCACTTCAAGCCAAAACCCAAGAAATGGGGGCCCCCCAAGAAAAAGCTTGATGTTGCCAGCCTTCAGCGTGACGATGTAAAAGCTGCCTTTCAGACAGATTTACAGCGCAGGCTCAAAGACACAGCGGACCCAGTAGACTCCTCCGGCCCTGAAACACTTTGGGAACAACTGAAAACTGCTATTGCAAAATCCTCTGCAGAAGTCTTGGGTTTCGCCAGAAAGAAGAACAAAGACTGGTTTGACGAAAACGATGTAGAGATCCAGGAACACCTAGCAAAAAAAAAGAGCCGCCCATCAGGCCCACCTAGCCCAGCCTTCCTGCCCTGTGAAGAAGTCTGCCTTCCGCCTCGTCTGCAGCAGTCTCCAGCGCAAGCTCAGAGATCTCCAGAATGAGTGGTGGACCAGACTTGCACAGAGGACCCAGCTTTGTGCTGACAATGGTGACTACAGGGGCTTCTACGAAGCACTGAAAGCAGTGTATGGCCCCAGGCACCTGGTACAAAGTCCCCTGCGGAGCGCGAATGGCCAGGCACTCCTCACAGATAATACCTCCATCTTGAACCGCTGGTCGGAATACTTTCAGAGCCTCTTCAGCGCTGAGCGCACTGTTCAAGAAGCGGTCATCCTACAAATCCCACACCTCCCAGTAAAGGTTGAATTGGACGAACCGCCCACCGCTGAAGAGACCCTCACAGCCATCCACCAGCTCAAGAGTGGCAAAGCAGCAGGCATTGATGGAATACCGCCAGAGATCTGGAAACATGGAGGCACAGCACTGCACAACAAGCTCCATGACCTATTTCTCTGCTGCTGGGAGGAAGGAACACTACCAAAAGATCTCCGTGATGCAGTCGTTATCACCCTGTACAAGAACAAAGGCGAGAAGTCTGACTGTTCCAACTATCGGGGAATTACCCTGCTGTCCATTGCTGGGAAAATCCTTGCAAGGCTGCTCCTGAATCGGCTGGTACCTGCCATCGCTGAAGACCAACTCCCAGAGGGCCAGTGTGGCTTCAGAGCAAACAGGAGCACCACCGATATGGTCTTTGTGCTGAGACAGCTACAGGAGAAGTGCCGCGAGCAGAACAAAGGGCTGTACGTAACATTTGTCGACCTAACAAAAGCGTTCGACACTGTGAGCAGGCAAGGCATGTGGCAGATCCTGGAGCGACTTGGCTGTCCCCCAAAGTTCCTCAACATGATTGTCCAGCTACACGAGGACCAGCAAGGCCAGGTCAGACTCAACAATGACCTCTCAGAACCATTCCCTATTCTCAACGGCGTAAAGCAGGGCTGCGTGCTGGCACCGACCCTCTTCACCATCTTTTTTAGCATGATGTTGAAGCAGGCCACAGTGGACCTCGATGATGACGATGCAGTGTACATCAGGTATCGTCTCGATGGCAGCCTGTTCAACCTCAGACGACTGCAGGCCCACACGAAAACCCTAGACCAACTGATTCGTGAGCTGCTTTTTGCTGATGATGCTGCCCTCGTTGCACACACAGAGAGAGCCCTGCAGCGCATCACGTCTTGCTTCGCAGATGCTGCCCAGCTTTTTGGACTCGATGAAATGTACCCATTATATAAATCATGAGGGTATGCATCAGCGGTAGATACAGAGAAACCTGCTGAGTACGACAAGCATGGCACATGTGCTGCTTCTTCCGTTTAGAAATTGAGAAATACAGTTTCATCTCATCTCATTTCATTTCACAACATCAGGTAACACTATACTGAAAGAAGAACCGATTTGGCTTAATACACAAGAGTAACTAATCTTTCGAGAGGCTTCACTTGAACTACGCCATCTAAAACCCGTCATCTGCAAGACGCATAGATTCTCATGAGACCTCGCAGTCTGCAGGAGTTCATGAAGATCTAAGCCTCTTGCATACCAGCTAATTAATTTTTACTTCAAGAAACTGGAGAAAATTGTGTCCTTGCAGACTGAATGTGTGTCAAGGGAGATAATAGTGAGGTCAGGCCGAACTGCGCGCGGTCGACGCGATCCGATGACTAGCTGGTGTGCCGGCACAGTTAATGATTACAATATCAGGTGTGAAACAGGGTCCGTTTAACATTATCGGAGAACTTAGCGGGATACGGTCTGACAGCAGGTTGTCATAATTTACGGGAATAAAAGAAAGAAGTGCACATTGGCCAAGATGTCACATTAACGGCTAAAGAGTGGCGATATTAATGAATTGTGACTTAAGTATTGCAAGTTTACAAAGTAAAGTAGGTAAAAGCGCTGTCAGGGAACTTTGTAAACTTCCTAACATATTAGCACTGGCAGTCTCCCCTTTTCTTTTCATTTCGTACTGCAAGTTCAGAATTACAAACTTACAAGGATATTTTTGAGTAAATCTTCACTAGTGACATCATCAATGTACTATTTGGCTATAGTATAGTTTGGCTATATGTACCATTTGTCTGTCCGTATTGCCTTTTGTCGAGATGATTCCTACAGGACCCATGGCAATAAGGGATCAACAGACTTTTTTTTTCTGTCGGGCATTTAACATTTAGCTCACCTTTAGCGAACTGTTGACTACCTTTTATTCTGATTATGAAGGGAAGTGGATGTAAGGTGTTGAGAAGGGGTGGTTTAAAGTAGTGTATAATTGCGCACGTGTCTGAGAGAGAATGTGTGCTGTTGTGCATGCGCAGTGAGTCCAGTGTTTTCCTGGAGAACAGCGATATATAAGAACTATTTATTATTTTTTATTTAACATTGACAAAAAATACTGGCTTTATAGTGCAACGCTAAATGTTCCACACAAACGGCCAACTGTCAAACATGCCTCTGTCGTCTGCTGTACAAATACAATTTTTAATACGCTAGGTGTACACAAGAAGACAGGTCAACGAATATAGTTTTAACCACCAGAGAGCTCTTCACGTGCGCTGTCAATACAGTACAAAAGATATTCACCCCTTTAACACGTCAACTCAAGAAACACAATATTGTGAGTCCCCGCAAATTGTGAGGGCCCGTCACGAGATCATAGGTCTCTAGTTGATCTCAACGCACCAACAAGTCTATTGGCGACATAAATCCTTATCAATGGGCTATTATAGGGTGTCACTAAGGGTACCTGCTTTCAACAACATGTTATATGACGACGCGGAAGAGGAAATTTTCTGTTACTGACTGACGACGCACCACTTGTCTGAAAGAAGATCCTCAAGAGGCCCGCGACTTTCTCTTGCTCTCGGGTACCGCTGATTGACACAAACCAAGATAGTGAGGGAGTCGCGTGGTGTCAGACCACACAGTTTTGGCGTGGGGGGTCAGCGGCACAGTTACATAATTCAAAAACGTTAACTCACTCGAGACGTGCCGCCTCCGGATACTGACATGATGGCGAATCGCCGCGTATCCGTAGGCGGCACGTCTCGAATGAGTTCAACGTTTACGGCTTAAGGTCTTTTGTCCACCACAAAGGTGATTTCAAAGACGAGGCACCGAATTAGTTCTGGACAAATGTCGACCCCAGCTGGATTTGAACCCGGGACCTTTCGGACGAGAGTTAAAAGCTCTACCACCGAGCCACCCAGCTTCCCCTACATAATTACCGTAAGTTACTTGCCCGGGGAATGCACAAAAGTTCTCGTGCGTATATATTACGTGTGAATGGTATGCAGAAAAATTCTACGTCAGTGTAACTTGAATGTGCGTAAATACTATTGCTCTCGGGCAAAAATTGTCACTGTCAGTGTTATGTTAGTGAGTGTGTCACTGTCTGTTAGTGAGTGTGTCACTGTCAGCGTTATGTTAGTGAGTGTGTCACTGTCAGCGTTATGTTAGTGAGTGTGTCTGTCAAGGGAGCAAAATTATGTCCGGAAGTTAGTGGGAGGTTAAGGAGTAAAGTTGCTAGTGAAATTATGGAATGAGGGAAATTTATATTGCAGAGTCCGAGTAGGCATGGGGTTAGCGGAAACAGGAAACGGTGGGACATGCCTGCACGTGCGACATGTAAACTATCTAATGGTGAAAGTCGGTTAGTACCTTATCATCGGCTGACAAGAGGAAATGTCTACGTGCGGGAATGTATTTATAAGTACTTGAACCATTTAGCGGGGGAGGGGGTCAGGACTTTCCCGCGTGAGACACAAAGAATCCACCTAGTCAGCAGTATCTGATGAAATTCCAGAATTTGGAAAAGAAATAGTCCGTACACAGAAGAAGTATATTAATGTTGTGATACGGGTGTTAGGATAAATTGTATGTATGGATTGGATGTGAAATGCATGTTTAGTATACTTTACATAATTATCGAAATTAGTTGAAATTGATGAAGCGATGTGAATGACTGACTCTTCATGACATCGCGTAGGAATACAACTATGAGGAAGGTGGAGAGACTTGTGTAGATTATAGATATATATAAAGCGAAGCGTGAAGAAAAAAAGAGGAGGACTCGAGAGACTAAAAACACTTGAAGACGGCATGGGCTGAGAGAGAAAAGACTGGCGCTGAGAGAGGGAGAGACCGTGAGGTCGGAGATGGAAAGTAATGTGACTGAACTTGTGTCAGTGATCGGGAACAACCGTTCCAATATGGACTATTATAGTGTATAGGAAGCCGCGGAGAAGAACTTGACGGTTCTACTCCAGTGATCACATTAGCCCAAGCGTGAGATGTGATGGGTGCAAAAATGCAGCAGTGACAATCAGTTGTGAATGTGCCGAAAGAGAACACTGAAAGATCACCGGGGGCCAGAGGGTCGACACTGAGACGCAGCGCCGACGAGGACCAGAGCGGGTCGACGGACGCAGCGCCGACACCGAGGACCACTGAGATAGCCACCGCATAACTTGAAGTAGTGTATAAAATCTGGCCAGGTAAGGTGACTTTTATGTTTCTGTGCACAGAACTAGCCGAGGTAGAAACAAAGAACTAGACAGTGAAATAACAGCATTAGGAAGGACAAAGATGAACTGACAGCGAGATAACAAGATACTTTAGACATTAGTTAAGTGTGACATGTTTGATTGTTTATATGTAAATAATTAACCTAGTTAGCATTTCAGCAACTGAGTTTGTGGTAATCAGTTGTATGGCTGCGTGAGTGGGGAACGCATGCGAGACGTCCCTCTCCAGAGTGGGAGAAATGTATTGAATGAGATGATTGAGGGCTACAATGATGAGAGTATGAGAGTGTGAGTGGAGATCCCCCTGTTGACAAGATTATATTATAACCTACACCCACATCACAAACATTTAAACCACCATCTTTCCGACAGTCCGTGACAAAGTTGGCGAGCCTGCCAGGATTTGGCCCAAAATATAGTCTCAGACGGGAAAGCGAAGTTAGCGCTAGATGTAGTGCTAGGACAAAGTGTCCACTAATTGCATGCTAATTAATTAGTCTCCTAATTAATTGCCCTGCTAGTTCTTCGTCATTGCTGGTATTGTTTTGTGGTGTATGTTGAAGGCTGTCTGTCGGGGACAGTGAGCGAGGCTCTAACCAAGTGTTGTTATAGAAGCTATAACTTATGACACAGGTTCCTTCTGGGTGCGGGGAAATATAATTAAGTTGTCTGGGATTAGGTGCATGGTGCCTAGCGAAAATTAAACATTTCGGTCCCAGTAGACAGGGGGTTAATCTACGTACAATACGAGTGCTCGCACTGAGGCGAACACGGGAAGTTCGGCGAGCGGCATTGTGGCAAAGGGGAGCGTAACCCGCGGAGATACTGTTCACGTTGTCTGTCACACAGGGTGGGGACAAGAAACGGAACAATATGGCGGAAGAGAGTTTTACGCCGCTCGAGAAGTTGATAAGTATGGGGAAGGAGTTAGGCCACCAGGGCGAGGAACTAAAAAAGTTCATAGAGACTCAACAGAGAGTTGAAAGAAATGATAGAGCGGAAAGGAGAAAGTTTGAGAGTGAACAGATGGCGGCGGCAAAAGAAAAACTTGTCTTTGAAACAGAGAAGTTAAAGATAGAAGCAGAACTGAAAGGAAGGGAGTTAGAACTGGACAGAAGACGTGAGGAGGCCAGTTCGGGTACAGGTGAGCGAAGGCGGTTCGGACATGCGGCGCCGAGACCGCAGTTACCGAAGTTCTGTCAGACGACAGACTCTATCGACGCGTACATTAGCAGATTCGAAACTTTTGCGGAGATAGAGGGATGGCCAGAGGAAGAATGGGCCATCAGCCTGTCAGCTCTGCTGACAGGAAAGGCGTTGGATGTCGTGTCCACTCTGCCTCGGGAAATGAGAGGTGATTATGATAAGGTCAAGGATTCGATCTTGCGCGCTTATGAGCTCACCGAAGAGGGCTTCCGCCGGAAATTTCGGGAGGCGCGGATACAGTCCGGCGAGACGTACGTGCAGTTCGGCGTCCGTCTCACTCATTACTTTGACAAGTGGGTCGAACTGAGTGGTGCAGAGAGTGTTTACGGCGATCTGCGTGAATTGATCCTCCGCGAACAAATTTTCACCGAATGCGCGCCAGGACTTGCCATCCACCTGAGGGAGCGAAAACTTAGAACGGTATCGGAACTGCTCGAAGCAGCAGAAAACTATCGCGAGGCGAGATCGGATATGAATCCTTTGCGGCGAAGATCGGAAATTCAAGAAAAACCAAAAGATAAGCGACCAGCACCGGCAGCCAACGGGGCTGTGAATCCGATCCGCCGGGATTTAGTTCAGCCAGGGCAAGTGACAGGGCCGCGATTTCCGAAAGCAAACGGGGACAGACCGCCGGATAGACGTGGGTGCTTTAATTGCGGCAAGACAGGTCATCTTGCGAGAGACTGTCGAGCCAGGCCACAGAAGACTGCGGCGATGCGGGTAGTGAAAGATGAGGAGCCAGGGGCTCAAATAAGAGGAAGCGGGGTGATTGATTCACGGAGCCGCGATGACGGACATTTTGTCGTGTCGGGTTTTTGTAGTTCGGACACGGAGGACACGATGCCCGTGTGTGAGGGAAAGATTGGAGACAGAAAGGTGCATGTGTTGCGTGATACAGGCTGCACGGGGGCAGTAGTGCGGGAGAGTCTTGTGAGAAAGACAGAGATGACAGGGGAGGTGCGGAAGTGTGTTCTTATAGACGGGACGGTGCGGAAATTTGCGACAGCAATAGTTTCCGTGCGCACACCATTCTTCAGCGGGCAGGTAGAGGCACTCGTGATGCCTAACCCACTGTATGATTTGATTCTAGGGAATATCCCAGGAGCAAGGGGACCTGGTGACCCAGACCCCTCATTTTCACTTGCAGCCGCAGTGAAAACCAGAGGGCAAGAAAAGAAAGAGTTAAGAGGGCCGAAGCCACTCATCACCCCTGAGCAAAAGCGGGGCGTAAACGCTACCCCTGCAGAAATCAAGGAGGAGCAAACACGGGATAGGTCACTGAACAAGCTGTTCGGTGAGGTTAAGGCTGGGGGAGATAAGGAGGTCAGAGGGGGCCGGGTGAGTTATTTCTTAAAGAAGGGTTTACTGTATCGCCAGTTCATAAGCGATAAATCAGGGAAGATGACAGCCCAGCTGATTGTCCCAGCCAAGTACAGGGACACTGTCATGTCGATCGGTCACGAAGGTCTGATGGCAGGTCACTTAGGAAAAGGGAAGACCGCGGACAGGATCCTGAGTAGTTTTTATTGGCCAGGGATCATGGCGGACATCAAGAGGTTTTGTGCCTCATGCGACACGTGCCAGAGAACGGCACCGAAGGGAAAAACAAAGAAGGCACCATTGGGAAGCGTCCCTTTGATTGACTCGCCATTTCGCCGTGTGGCAGTCGATCTTATCGGACCAATAGCACCAATTTCAAGCGCCGGAAACCGGTACATATTGACAGTCGTAGATTATGCGACGAGATACCCAGAAGCAGTGGCTCTGAGGTCGTTTGAGACAGAGAGGGTGGCCGAGGCGCTAGTGGAAATATTTTCCAGGGTAGGAGTACCCAACGAGATCCTGAGCGACCGTGGAACCCAATTCACGTCGGAACTGATGGGGGAGGTCAGCAGATTATTGGGGTTAAAGCAACTACACACAACCCCGTATCATCCTCAGTGCAATGGGTTAGTAGAGAGGTTTAACGGGACGTTGAAGGGGATGTTGAAAAAGATGTGCGAGGAGAGACCAACGGACTGGGATCGTTATTTGCCAGCCGCGTTGTTTGCATACCGTGAGGCACCACAAGAGAGTCTAGGGTTTTCCCCCTTCGAACTATTGTACGGTAGAACGGTCAGAGGACCCGTGACTATCCTGAAAGAACTGTGGACAAATGAAGAGGAAGAAGAAGAGGTTAAAACTACGTATCAGTACGTGGTAGACCTCAGGAGCAGACTGGAAGACACCTGCAAGTTCGCACAAGAGGCCCTGAGGGACTCCAGTGCGGTGTACAGGAAACACTTTGACAAACGAGCGAAAGTTCGTCAGTTGAACGCAGGCGACAAAGTTCTACTGCTCTTACCCACTGACCATAACAAGATGTTGATGCATTGGAAGGGACCGTTTCGTGTACTAGAGAAAAAGGGACAGCATGACTATATGCTAGATGTAAATGGCAAGCAGAAGGTCTTCCATATCAACATGCTCAGACAGTACACGGAAAGAGAGCCCAAAGATGTAGCCACGGAGTGTCAAGGAGGAGCTGCAGTGATCGACACGGGAGAGTAAGCAATAGGCTATCCCGTGCCTTTCGCCACAAAAGAGATAATGAATAGAGAAGTCCCAGAAATACCGGTACGGTAAAGAGTTCGTCCTGGAAACGGATCATCAGCCGCTGCGCTACCTTCAAAAAGCACAGCTGCAAAACAGTCGGGTGCTGCGGTGGGCGATGACCTTACAACCGTATCGGTATCACGTGAAATACATACCGGGAAAAGAAAATGTAGGTGCCGACTACTTGAGCAGAGTAGTGTAATTGCAAAGGCAGAATAAGTGAACACAGTTATAATCAGTTTGACAGTCGCTGTGTTTATGTGCATGTATGTAGAGAATGCCGGAAATGTTGCGAAAGCCGTAATACATGTGCGCCACGCGGTCGAGTGATCGTCGGTAAAGCCGTTTCGTTCACCACACCTGAATTGGCCAAGCCTCCTTGCAATTTTGATATTTTGAATTGATGTTGTTGTGTTAAATCTACTACTCCAACCGCCCTATCATTTTGATGTTGTATTTACCGATGAGATACTTTTAATATCTCTGAGTTGCCAAATCGGCACAGTCGTGTTTGTCTTGGGGACATTTTTGTGTAACTGTATATAATGTGGAAATAGAGTCGAGTTTAGCCATAATATTTGGCCCTTGAGCTGAGAGAAGAAACAATACGGAGTATTGTCTTGTAGTTGAGGGGAATTGTCAAGGGAGCAAAATTATGTCCGGAAGTTAGTGGGAGGTTAAGGAGTAAAGTTGCTAGTGAAATTATGGAATGAGGGAAATTTATATTGCAGAGTCCGAGTAGGCATGGGGTTAGCGGAAACAGGAAACGGTGGGACATGCCTGCACGTGCGACATGTAAACTATCTAATGGTGAAAGTCGGTTAGTACCTTATCATCGGCTGACAAGAGGAAATGTCTACGTGCGGGAATGTATTTATAAGTACTTGAACCATTTAGCGGGGGAGGGGGTCAGGACTTTCCCGCGTGAGACACAAAGAATCCACCTAGTCAGCAGTATCTGATGAAATTCCAGAATTTGGAAAAGAAATAGTCCGTACACAGAAGAAGTATATTAATGTTGTGATACGGGTGTTAGGATAAATTGTATGTATGGATTGGATGTGAAATGCATGTTTAGTATACTTTACATAATTATCGAAATTAGTTGAAATTGATGAAGCGATGTGAATGACTGACTCTTCATGACATCGCGTAGGAATACAACTATGAGGAAGGTGGAGAGACTTGTGTAGATTATAGATATATATAAAGCGAAGCGTGAAGAAAAAAAGAGGAGGACTCGAGAGACTAAAAACACTTGAAGACGGCATGGGCTGAGAGAGAAAAGACTGGCGCTGAGAGAGGGAGAGACCGTGAGGTCGGAGATGGAAAGTAATGTGACTGAACTTGTGTCAGTGATCGGGAACAACCGTTCCAATATGGACTATTATAGTGGATAAGAAAGCCGCGGAGAAGAACTTGACGGTTCTACTCCAGTGATCACATTAGCCCAAGCGTGAGATGTGATGGGTGCAAAAATGCAGCAGTGACAATCAGTTGTGAATGTGCCGAAAGAGAACACTGAAAGATCACCGGGGGCCAGAGGGTCGACACTGAGACGCAGCGCCGACGAGGACCAGAGCGGGTCGACGGACGCAGCGCCGACACCGAGGACCACTGAGATAGCCACCGCATAACTTGAAGTAGTGTATAAAACCTGGCCAGGTAAGGTGACTTTTATGTTTCTGTGCACAGAACTAGCCGAGGTAGAAACAAAGAACTAGACAGTGAAATAACAGCATTAGGAAGGACAAAGATGAACTGACAGCGAGATAACAAGATACTTTAGACATTAGTTAAGTGTGACATGTTTGATTGTTTATATGTAAATAATTAACCTAGTTAGCATTTCAGCAACTGAGTTTGTGGTAATCAGTTGTATGGCTGCGTGAGTGGGGAACGCATGCGAGACGTCCCTCTCCAGAGTGGGAGAAATGTATTGAATGAGATGATTGAGGGCTACAATGATGAGAGTATGAGAGTGTGAGTGGAGATCCCCCTGTTGACAAGATTATATTATAACCTACACCCACATCACAAACATTTAAACCACCATCTTTCCGACAGTCCGTGACAGTGTCACTGTCAGCGTTATGTTAGTGAGTGTGTCACTGACAGCGTTATGTTAGTGAGTGTGTCACTGTCAGCGTTATGTTAGTGAGTGTGTCACTGTCAGCGTTATGTTAGTGAGTGTGTCACTGTCAGCGTTATGTTAGTGAGTGTGTCACTGACAGCGTTATGTTAGTGAGTGTGTCACTGTCAGCGTTATGTTAGTGAGTGTGTCACTGTCAGCGTTATGTTAGTAAGTGTGTCACTGTCTGTTAGTGAGTGTGTCAATGTCAGCGTTATGTTAGTGAGTGTGTCACTGTCAGCGTTATGTTAGTAAGTGTGTCACTGTCTGGTAGTGAGTGTGTCAATGTCAGCGTTATGTTAGTGAGTGTGTCAATGTCAGCGTTATGTTAGTGAGTGTGTCAATGTCAGCGTTATGTTAGTGAGTGTGTCACTGTCAGCGTTATGTTAGTGAGTGTGTCACTGTCAGCGTTATGTTAGTGAGTGTGTCATTGTCAGCGTTATGTTAGTGAGTGTGTCACTGTCAGCGTTATGTTAGTGTGTCACTGTCAGCGTTATGTTAGTGAGTGTGTCACTGTCAGCGTTATGTTAGTGAGTGTGTCACTGTCAGCGTTCTGTTAGTGCGTGTGTCACTGTCAGCGTTATGTTAGTAAGTGTGTCACTGTCAGCGTTATGTTAGTGAGTGTGTCACTGTCAGCGTTATGTTAGTGAGTGTGTCACTGTCAGCGTTATATTCAATTACAAAATCGGATCATTGTAAGCTTACAATGGTGGCTATCTTACATGCATGTTTTTATGGCACTGTGTATTATGACTCACAAAGCAAGGAACATGTCCATGTTGATGCATGCAACCTGGCGACATGCGTGTTCTGGAAAGGAGATTGGCCGAATTATACACTGTTCTCTTCAGATACGCCGGCAGCCAAAGACTTGCATATTAATTATAAAGAGGTGTGCGCGGTGGTACAGGCAGTCAGCCGGTGGACGCCCCCTCATGGCGAGGGAAACAGGTGGTCATTCATACGGAAAAAGGCTATCATTACCAAAGGGCGCTCAAAACTGAGACCGCTATGTCCCGGAACCAACAAATATTTCAATAACACTGTATAACTGACAGTATCAACATAAATGACGTTCAGTCTCACCTCGTGCTGTCCATCGATGCTGCTGTCAGAAAGAAGACTACAGTCGCCCGTACGGCCTCTTAATTATTACAGAGTAAAGTTGTGTGTCTAACACACAGTCATTTTATATCTTCAACACTATTCTTTTATATGTCATTCAACAGGTCATCAAGATGAATATCAGAAACGCCTTACACAGTTATCAATTCGACAGATAATATACTCATATCTACCGCACTCAGGGGTTTATGATGATCCATGCTTTTTCCTGACGCCGGATGGTGATGGGCATTCATTCAGCAGAAAGTCAAGTGGGGAAAACGGTGGACTTCCTTTCCTTTTCAATGGTTTGTCGAGTGTTTCCGGACTATATGATGATGATCCGAAAATGATCACCGACAGCGTCAGTGTGAGAGAGAGAGAGAGAGAGAGAGAGAGAGAGAGAGAGAGAGAGAGAGAGAGAGAGAGAGAGAGAGAGAGAGAGAGAGAGGAGAGAGAGAGAGAGAGAGAGAGAGAGAGAGAGAGAGAGAGAGAGAGAGAGAGATGATGATGATGAAACGTTTTTATTCAGGATAAAAAGTTTTAGGCATAGCAATGCCTATCTTCCAAACTGTCCTGCTACTCTACACATATAAAAATACATCAGACGATACATCAAAAGAGAGAGAGAGAGAGAGAGAGAGAGAGAGAGAGAGAGAGAGAGAGAGAGAGAGAGAGAGAGAGAGAGAGAGAGAGAGAGAGAGAGAGAGAGAGAGAGAGAGAGAGAGAATGAATGAATGAATGAATGATACTTTATTTCTCAAGGATGGAAACAATAGGCTCACAGGCCTCTTTTCATGTTTGTCCTCGCTAAACTACAACATTAAAAGCGACATTAAAACAATATGTTAACAGCACAAAACAATCAGCTACACCCACAGGTCACTTGTGTTACATTCCGATAGAACAGAGAGAGAGAGAGAGAGAGAGAGAGAGAGAGAGAGAGAGAGAGAGAGAGAGAGAGAGAGAGAGAGAGAGAGAGAGAGAGAGAGAGAGAGAGAGAGAGAGAGAGGGACTTAAAAACACAGTGGGACGATTGTCCCCTTGTCCCCATATCTGACAGACCGTGATCAACCCCGACTTCCTCATGTATCAAGACAAGTCATTTTCGTTCGAATCTGGTGCGTTTTTGTTCAGTTTCCGCATCATGCATTCATAAGGACGCAGAAACATAAAATGGATTTGCATCAGCCTTTCTGTTTTGGTTAGTATCAGATTCAGGTTAATGAGTCGCCCACGTTAACAGTCGTAGGTCCAACGCCAAGGGGAGGGAGAGGGCTGTGGTAAGGGGGTGGGTGGGTGAGGTCCAAGCTGTCATCACTTATAATATCTGGCCCAGCGCCTGATGACCGCAACGTATTACAAAAAAAAAAAATAATAATAATAATAAAATAAAAAAATAAAAAATAAAATAAATAAATAATATTTTTAATGTGCAAAGGTACGGACACAGAGTCCAGCAGTACACTGTACAGAGTGTGTACAGAACAGCAGTTCCATTCCCCTCCCCAGCAGTATCAGCGTGGTCAAGCCACATAGATTCTCACAGTCTGTGTACAGGTTCTGACACGACAAATGATTCTTCAGTTTGAGGCTAAGCATGGGGCCAATCCGACCAACAAAGGTATAGATCTTAGGACATCTGCGGATACTTATGCGCATCCTTGCCACTAGCAGATTAAATGTTACTGGCTGAGGACTGCTACTAGAATTTCCCATTGCCCCTGTCATAGCAGAAGGTCATGTTACGATGGTTAACCTGTTGACAATATGCTGTTACTGCTGTAAACAAGGCTCTTACATCTGAGGTGCGTCACTAATCATCTCTTTCCATTTCACAAATCCAAGATTAAACACACCTTTTCTCAGTCGCATATACGTAAAGACCATTTTGTCTGCCGGCTCATCATGTGTGTGTGTGTGTGTGTGTGTGTGTGTGTGTGTGTGTGTGTGTGTGTGTGTGTGTGTGTGTGTGTGTGTGTGTGCGTGTGTGTGTGTGTGTGTGTGTGTGTGTGTGTGTGTGTGTGTGTGTGTGTGTGTGTGTGTGTGTGTGTGTGTGTGTGTGTGTGTGTGTGTGAGTTTTCTGCTCCTTGTAAATCAATGTATATTTTTGGTTGTATGTGCTTGTTTTTGTATTTTGCTTCACTGTTTAATTACTGTGATTGTAATGCACCTAGAGCACCTTGGTGATTATGCGCTACCTTTATTATTATTATATGACACTTCTGCGCTCAGTCCGTGACCACTCTTTCCCCATCTGGAAAGAGCCAAGATTCTTATGTGTACTGATAGCCCGTATACCCGATCTAAACTGTATGCCCCTATTGAAAGGCATCCACTCATAGATTTACTGGTACTTTGACAGAAGAATCCATCGGGGCTGAGGCCTGTGACTGTGGTTGGCACCCAAGTTTCAGTTCCAGTAAAGCGCAGTATACAGAGCAATCTCGCGCACACACTGAACTTGGCCGTTTTTGTTTTGTCTGCGTTGGTTTGTTGGATGGTTAGTTTAGTTAGTTTGGTTGGTTGGTTGGTTGGTTGGTTTCTTTCTGCTTTCACATGCTTCAAATATTTAACGTGTGTAAACTTATGCCCCCAATCCAAAAGTGACCAAACAAATTAAAATATTTATAGGCCCACTACCGCCGTAAATGTTCAAAGATACACTTATGTAACAGATTGTTTCAAAACGCTACACACAGGTCTAGTCATGGTTTACACACAGGAGAATCCAGTTCAGCATACGTCGTCTTTATATCAAGTAACCTGACAATGACTCCGCTCCGTTATATAAATACAACAATATCAGTACGAGAAACAGCTAAAAATAGAATGGCGCACTAGCGGCTGTGCAGAATAAGTAAGTGCTTTTATGCGTGTGCTTTTGCTACGTGTCCAAACTGCCATAGATACTCATTAGGTGTGTCGACAAGGCTTAACAAACACAAATAGTGCTGACATTTGTCTTCATTTTTACGCGTAATGGTACTTTAAGCCGACTTCTCTCCAATACATTTCTAGATGGAAATAGTTTGCTTTGTATTTCTGATGAAGAAAACAACAGCAAAAGCGGACAAATAAAACAGAAAATCTTTCATAGAAGCACTGTAAACTCTATGATATTATGACTTGGAGGGGAAAGGGGGGGGGGGGAGAGAACTTGTACAATTTCCATCCAATTTAGCATTTTTCACTTTCTATTTACTCAGTTGGCCCCTTAAGTGGTGCTCACCAGGTTTCAAGTTGATCCAGTCAGAAATACACATTCTGAGTGCGCAAAATTGGGAACTTAATTGTTCCCAGTCCAAAAGTCACAAAAATAAATTTAAAATAATTATCCAGGTCCTCCTTCAGCACATTACTTGATCAGTACGGTTTGTGCAATGGTGATTTATAATTCTAGTAAAGAAACAAACAAACAGTACAAATGCAGAAACAAACAAAATATCTTCATTGAAGCGTTTGAACTATATTAAGACCTAGAGGAGAGGGGTGTGCAATTTGTACAATTTCCATCTGATTGGGCATTTTTCACTATCATTTTACTCAATTGACAGGTGTTCACCAAGTTTCAAGTCGATCCAAAGAGAAATAAACATTTTGAGTGCACAAAAATTGAGAAATTGTGCTGTCCAAAAGTCACCCCCCAAACAATATAAAAAAATAACCAGGGCTCATACCAGCGTGCTTATTGCTCAGTATGGTTTGTGTAATGGTGGTTAATAATTCCAGTTAATAAAAAAAAATAAAATTGCAGAAATGATAAAAAAGAAATCCTCATAGAATCATTTGTGACTTGGAGGGGAAGAGAGGAGGGGGGAGTGTAACTGGTACAATTTCCATCTGATTGGGCATTTTTCACCATCGTTTTAATCAGTCGGTCATTTGACAGGTGCTCACCAAGTTTCGAGTCGATCCAATGAGAAATACACATTTTGAAAGTGCAAAACTCGAAAAATGAAAAATGTCCACACACACAAAAATTAATACAAAATTATCCAAACGAGTTTCTGGCGCATTTCTTGCTTAGTGTGGTCTTTGTCTGTACGCTTTATTTATTTGATCCAGAAAAGAAAAGAAAAACATACTGAAACCAAAAACAGATACAGGACACAGGGTTGGGCTAGGGTTAAGGTTAGGGTTAGGTGGCAAGGTACATTTTGCTCCAAAAAATGTTTTGGTACCATGTGATAGCCCTTGAGGTGCTGAGTCCGAAAATACAAATATATTTTTTTTCTATTCCAATTTAGATACGAGTTACCGCCCTTGAAATAAAAAAAGGGGGAAAACACATTATCCCCTCTCATTTACGTATTTTACGTTCAATCGCTCCCATTTTCACTTGCATATTGCAACTACACTATGTCTATCGATATGCTAATTTGTAGATTTAAATACTTCATAGTTTTATTTTTTTATTATTTTTTTCTAAAATGTCGTACAATCACCGTTAAAACTCAGTAATTGCTTTACGTTCATCACACCCAGGACTAGTCTGCGTTGATGTGTTTAGCTCGTCAAATTGCATCAGAAGAAAACACTTAAAACAGTGTAAACACTATATTTAATAGAAACCCTAATGGCCAAAGTTTCCATATTAGCGGGACCAAGTCTAACACACACCTACCTATATTTCTTGAGCAATGGTCAACCAAACTGTTAACACATGGACACAATGCACATGAACATACTGTGCAAGACCTCGACCCCGCAAGTCGTTTTACTCAGTTGTTTAAACAAAATTCAATATTCTGACTGCGGTTTTTTTTCAGTCTGTCTACTGTTTGCTAAACAATCTAACACGCACACAAATCATCACACAACCACCAACTTTATGTCACATACTCTCAAACCCGGCATTACTATTCAGGCCTCCTTCAGATTAAAACATAACAAAAAAGATATTTTTTAAAAGTCTAAAATGATGGTGCTGTCGCCTGTGTTTTAGGAATATATCCGCGACTGACCCAGGGCCGTAACACAATTTGCACTCTAATGACCTTTTTCTTGTAGGACCATAAAAACGACGCTCTTTAGTTATCAGAAAAAAAGCATTTCCATGTATATCGTCTTTCATAAGTAAAATAAGTAAACATTAAAATGTCATGTATTAAATCAAATCAAATCAAATCAAATCAGACCAAATCAAAACTGAACACAGGTTCCTACTAGGGAAGTTAATGTCACTATGATCATAGTATGCGCTTGCAACTAAGTGACTCCGAGTTGCACCTGAGGTGAAGAGTCATTGTATGCATTTGGCTGATTTCTTGATTATAATCTGTACACGTAGTACTGACTACTTGACCAAGTTATTTTAAAACATCACTTTCATTTCCAAAACACTCTTGTACTCAGTAAACACTTTTCTTTCACACCAGAAATATTTTGACTGTTATATTCATTCATTTGCTCACTCGGTCGTTCATTTATGTATGCACTTTCTGGCCTTTCCCTCTGTTACTATAAACATCCGGAGGGCCATGTGGTCAGTCACTGCTGAACACTGACCACGCCCGTATTGAAAGGAACAGCCGGAAAAGATTTCGTTTGGCATAAAGGGCAGGGTCTCATGAGACCCTGCGACTGCAGGAGATAATGTGAATCGATGCCTTTCAGGCAAAGCGGGGCAGGTTGCAAAACTGTACAGTTCGTCTGCTTGGTTACTCTATTTTATTATTAAATATTTATAAAGATATTTACTATTTCTTCTTTATTTATTAGTATGTGTATGTTATTACATTTTAATCTATATTACTTTATTCTTATTTTATTATGCTTTTTCTGCATTTACTATGGTGATGATTACTTTGATGATTACTAGCGGCGGTGTGTATTTAGCAGCATATACTCTCATGAGTCTTTGCAGGTTCCAAAATCGTCAGTGTTTAAACTCTTCCTGCACATTACAATTAGTTCTATTTCCTAGTTACAGCGTACCAGAGAGCTCTTTGTTACCTATCCACAGGCCCTCCTGACACTGGCGGCGTGTGCATGTTGGCCGCATATACTGTCATGACTCTTTGAAGGCTCCGAAACATTTAGTGATTAATCTCTCCCTGCACATCACATTTACCTGTTTTCTAGTCATAGCGCGGAATCAGAATGACTTTGGCTACTTTAGCGATTAATAATATAATAGTAGTCACGGTATTTATAATGCGCTTATCTTATAATAATTTTAACTCAAAGCGCGCACTCACAACTCGCGCACAAATGCGCACGCTTTTGACAATGTGACCCACGTACCGCAAATACATTACGACAGACAGCTTGGGGTGGGGAGTGTGGTGATATAGTGCTAGAACTGTTGAAAGAGTTGAGTTTTGAGGGCGGACTGGAAGGAGGAGAGTGTTTCTGACGTAGAGAGAGTGGGAGGGTGTTCCAGGTGGATGGACCGTAGACGCAGAAGGAGTGGGGGCCGAACGTGCTGACTATGGCGCGGGGGATGTGGAGCGGAGAAGGTCGGAGGCGGAGCGGAGGGAGCGGGAAGGAGTGTAGGGGTGAAGTAAGTTGGGAGATAGGCAGGAGCATAGTTGTTGAGGGATATGTGGCAGAGAGACAGAATCTTGTATTGGATGCGTTGGATGATTGAGCTAGCCGCTCCGGGAACGGTGCGGAATGTGTGTGAGTTTTAGATTGCTCACATGTGTCAAAAAATTCCAGCTGCTTGGCTACTTTAAAAAGTGCATGAGCGTTTACATTTATACTTCAGCTGTACAGTTTAAGATCTAGTCTGGAATCTAACACACGCACAACGTGAGGCAGCATACAACACTAAAAATACATATACACTCAAAGTATCGTCACGTATCAACCATAGATCATTTTAAGCATTTTAAATAAAATGTGTAAAATCAAACTTTAAAAAAAAATTGCATTTTAAACAAAATATAGCAGCAGACTATCAATTGCCATAATATCACATTTTTAAGTCCCTTCTATTTATAGAAGGGACATTTTTAGGACGGGACGCGGTGGAGCCAATTTAATAGCATGTCCATGATGTCAAAGGCGGGCAGGCTAAACCTCTAACAATTGAAGTAACAAGATAAACATTACGTCATGTCTAGTTACGCTAACCTCGCTGCTGAACGTACATTTGGCGCGACTGAAGCGACGTATGTGCACATGTATGTACGTTTGCCGTATGTGCGTGTGTATGTACGTTTGTGTGTGCGTATGTATGTGAACAAGAGAACCTCCGATATTTCTGTACACACAAGCTTGAAACGTGGCGAAATACATTCTTAAGTGGGTGGCTAAGAGAGCCTCCGAGCATATTGTAACTGAATGTCTCATTGAAGACATAAACAACCGTTTATAGGAAGTCGGTTGACCCAGATTAGAGTCCGTAATTTTTGTCATATTTACTTGAACTTTTGCATATAGCTAGTTCGCAGAAAGACATTGGATGAGTTTGTTAGCGAGCTTTATATCCTTTCAACTTCTTTAGTAAAAATTAATTCTTTTCAGAAAAAAATTAACACTAAAAGACCTTGACTTCTAGAGAAAGTCAGACAGTGGCGGTAACGTAAAAGAGGCAACTCCGTCACCACGCAGGCACTGACATAATACTCTAAATAGGACGCCATTCTCTCTCTCTCTCTCTCTCTCTCTCTCTCTCTCTCTCTCTCTCTCTCTCTCTCTCTCTCTCTCTCTCTCTCTCTCTCTCTCTCTCTCTCTCACTCACTCACACAAACATGCATGCATCTCCAAGAGGAATAGATCCGCAGCGCCCTCCAGGCACACGAGGATCTATGCCTCCTGGACTGAGATGTTTGGAGCGATCGCGAACTCACGCACTAACACGTACTAACACGCACACACACATCGACGCGCCTTCAGAAGAGCATGCAGGTGACCCGTGTACTTAGTATATCATGTAGCTAGGTAAAGTCAACCTGCTTTCACACAAATAATAGCAAGACTAAAATTGTACCGTCAAGTTCTAGTTTTGTCACCATTTTCTCAAGCCTATGAAGCGAAAGAGAAACTCATATCACGTAAAATATAAAATTACATAAAAACTGAAACTTACGTCATGAAAAATGGCGTTTGACAAATCAATGTGGCGTATGTCTTGCGCCACTTATAGAACTCACTGACGCATTGGCAGATCTGCGAGACTTTTTCAATAGGAGATAATTCAACGTCAGAATCAACCAGGTCAAAAACAAAAGGTAGAGACTATTGACAGCGAGGGCAGCTCTCATATATAAGGGACTTTGTGGGTTATGTTTCATCCCATCTTGTTTAAAACGTCGTGAGAAGAGAATAAAAACAAGATGTCGGACAGCGTCGTTAGCAATGGAGAAAGCGATTGCTTTGCCGATTTGTAAAGGCTGAAAATGTTAGAAAGAAAGGCCTCTGATTAAAAATAGAATTTAGCTTTGGGGAATGGTTCACATTAAATCTAATGACTCCAGCACTGCCAGCGAGGGGTAGAGCCGCAGAGCGAGCTGTCACTGGGCTTCCATCTAGCCAGGCTTGTATTTGTCAGCGGCGGCGCGTTCCTATGGTCAGTTGCTAGAGATATGTTTGACAGAGTGTTTATCACAAAACAGGGCCCCGCTACCGGACCCTCCCCCATACTAAGTTATAGTCGTGGGGACAGTAGGCATATAGCATCTACCGGGCCCTTGTTATCATTGTGAATCAACGAATATATTAAGTTTCAGTATGAACACTGTATAGGGCTCGGGAAGTTCCCCGCGTTGCCTAGCAGCGTCGACGCGTCAGCTTAAGAGGATACCATAGTCATGAGATAGTAGCAAAGTAGTGTTTCAACACGTTTTTCTTCATTTTTCTTCCTCTTTGAAAACAAACAAAAACAGATTCTGGTGAGCGGTTTCCTACAGTGATGGCAAGACTTGCTGTTATTGCTTATAGTACGTCAGGACTTTCCTGACATTACAAAAACAGCGATTTCCCTATGAGCGCTTAGTCCCGTATCCTCACAAGATGGCCGCCACGACTGGCGTGATGACGTCATCTTCCCGCGCCCTATAGTTGACAGTATCATAATGTCATCGCCTCTGTCTTTCTGAATCTGCCACTGCAAAGTTAGTGAATGCTTTTGTCACGAGCCGTCTTGACTACTGCATTTCTCTGTTTTTTGGTCTTCCATCTGAGCAGATTAAAACCGCCTACAGTGAGATGAAAATAATGCCGCCGAAAGGCTTGTGAAGGGCGCAGGCGAAAACGAGACCACGTAACCCCTATACTGAAAGACCTTCACTGGCCTCAATCCAATCCCGCATACAGTTTGGTGGCAGCAAAGAGCCCTACGCAGCCATACGGTACATGGGTCTTGAGATTTAACGGCCGTGGGCATATTTCAGCTTCAGGAATACAGATATAAAAGACAGATATTATTATTATTATTATTATTATTATTATTATTATTATTATTATTATTATTATTATTATTATTATTATTATCATCATCATCATCATAATATCGATATAAATGAAGTGATCTCACCTGGTACTGTTCATTTCTTCTACTGTAAAAGGAGACTTCCGTCGCTCTTGCAGTCTAGTCGAACAATGTCTAACGCTATCACTCTTCTTTTCACATCTTCATCACATATGCAGGGCTTATCTCACAACTAAGCTCAGTCTTCACGAATACCCAGTCTGGATAGTGTTAATACACAGGTATAAATTCGACAGATAATATACTCATAGTCCCCTAAGACTCAGGGGCTCATGAAGATCCATGCTTTTTTTCTGACAGATGGCTCGTTCCAACGAAAGGAACATTAACTCATTCTACCCCAACACCCCTCGCGCTGGGACCATACGGCGTTGAGGCGCGTCCCCTGGGTGGTTGATAGGGGGTCCCTCGTGAGAGGGGTGCACCGAATGAAATAAGGTGCCGTGAACCAACATGGTCTAAGGGAAGGTGACCCCGACAGAAAACCCCTGGTCCTCCTAGTAAGGGGGTTGGGCGTGGGGGTAGCTTCCCCACCCTGCAAAAAAGGAAATAGCTACAAAAACGCCGACGAAAAGACTAACAGTAATTCCTTTCCTGGAGGAGGAAGGTTCTTCTACTAGAAGACTTATGACGTCCTGTGGTGAAAGCCGGAAGTCTTCGGAAGCCACAGGACCGAGCCGCCTCTCTCTATCCAGGGATACAACCATGGGCACATGGAACGTCAAGACCATGTACCAGAGCGGCAAGGCCGCCCAGATAGCAGCGGAAATGCAAAAGTACAACCTTTCCCTGCTAGGCATCAGTGAAGCCAGATGGACGCAGTCTGGCCAGAAAAGGCTGTTAAGTGGGGAGATGGTTCTGTATTCAGGTCATGAAGAGGAGAATGCCCCCCATACAGAAGGAGTAGCACTCATGCTGTCACCAGTGGCACAGAGAGCGCTGATGGGCTGGGAACCTCTTGGGCCAAGAATTATCACAGCAGCCTTTAGAACCAAGAAAAAGCTCAAGCTGAACGTCATCCAGTGTTATGCGCCCACCAATGACAGTGACGAGGAAGAGAAACAAGAGTTCTACGACCGACTCCAGAGTGCTGTGGACAAATGTGCGGAGCGAGACATCATCATCGTCATGGGCGATTTTAATGCCAAAATAGGGGAGGACAACACCGGATACGAAGAGGTGATGGGGAGACAGGGACTAGGCTCGGAGATGAGTGAGAACGGGGAGAGGTTTGTAGACTTTTGTGCTCTAAACCGACTTGTCATTGGAGGCAGCATCTTCCCACACAGAAGAATACACAAAGCAACTTGGGTCTCACCTGACCATACAACAGAGAACCAAATAGACCATATCTGCATTAGCAAGAAATTTAGAAGATCCCTTCAAGATGTTCGAGTGAGGAGGGGAGCAGATGTCGCCTCAGACCACCATCTGCTTACCTTAAGAATGAAGCTCAAGCTAAAGAAAAGCCGCACAGAGACAACAAGAAGACAGCGCTATAATGTAGGCCTCCTGAGAGAAACTGGAGTTAGAGAAGAGTTCAAACTGGTGCTGTCCAACCGGTTTCAAGAGCTACAGGAGCTAGTAAATGAAGAGGAGGCGGTCACCACAGAGCAGCAGTGGAAGGCAGTTAGAGAGGCGCTGAACTCAACCTGCAAAGACACTGTAGGGTTCAGGAAACACCACCACAAGGACTGGCTGTCGGCACAGACCTTGAAGAAGATAGAAGCGAGGAAGCAGAAGAAAGCAGCGGTCAACAACAGTCGCACGAGAGCAGCCAAAGTAAGGGCACAGGGGGAATACTCGGAAGCCAACCGCGAGGTGAAGAGGAGTATCAGGGCAGACAAGAGGGCCTACACAGACAGCCTGGCAGCAGAGGCAGAAAAGGCAGCAGGCAGCGGCAACATGAAACAGCTCTACGACATTACCAGAAGATTGTCGGGTAAGTATGGCCATACAGAAAGACCAGTAAAAGACAAAGAAGGCAAGCCTATTGCAGACAGAGCAGACCAACTCGACAGATAGGCCGAGTATTTTGAAGAGTTACTGAACAGACCTAGCCCACCCGACCCCCCCGACATCCAGCCGGCAGAGACCGACCTACCCATCAGCTGTGACAGACCCAGCCGGGAAGAGATCAGAAAAGCAGTGGCATTTTTGAAGAATGGCAAAGCAGCAGGGCCAGATGGCATCCCAGCGGAGTCTCTGAAAGCAGACCTAGAGACAACAGTTGAGATGCTGTACCCACTGTTTGGAAAGATCTGGGAAGAGGAGGTGATGCCAGCTGACTGGAAGGAAGGGTACCTAATCAAGCTTCCCAAGAAAGGCGACCTCAGCAAGTGTTCCAACTACAGAGGAATCACCTTGCTGTCAGTACCAGGAAAGGTCTTCAACAGGATCATCCTAGAGAGAATGAAGAGCTCCGTTGACCCCCAGCTGAGAGACCAGCAAGCAGGATTCAGGAAGAACCGATCATGTACAGACCAGATCGCCACTCTCCGCATCATCGTGGAACAGTCTCTGGAGTGGAGCTCCCCGCTGTACGTCCACTTTGTGGATTATGAGAAAGCATTTGACAGCGTGGACCGAGAGACTCTGTAGAAACTCCTACGACACTACGGTGTACCCACAAAGCTCGTCCGCCTGATCAAGAGCAGCTATGATGGCATGACATGTCGCGTGATCCATGAAGGGCAGTTCACCAGAGAGCTCCAGGTCAGAACTGGTGTCAGGCAGGGGTGTCTGCTGTCTCCGTTCCTCTTCCTACTGGCCATAGACTGGGTCATGAAGATGACCACAGAGCACAGACGAAGTGGAATACAGTGGACACTGTGGACACAGCTTGGCGACCTCGATTTTGCAGACGACTTGGCATTACTGTCCCACACTCATCAACAAATGCAGGACAAGACCACGAGGCTTGCTGACATCTCGTCCCAAGTGGGCCTCACCATTCACAAACAGAAAACAAAGACAATGAGGCTGAACGCAACCAGGGAAGAACCAGTCTTGCTTGCTGGCACCCCTTTGGAGGAGGTGGAGTCCTTCACCTATCTCGGGAGCATCATAGACAAAAAAGGCGGCACTGATGCAGATGTCGGAGCACGAATCGGTAAAGCCAGAGCAGCCTTTCTTCAGTTGAAAAAAGTGTGGAGTTCCAGAGAGCTGTCACAACACACCAAAGTCCGGATTTTCAACTCCAATGTAAAAGCAGTTCTCCTATATGGAGCAGAGACATGGAGATTGACAAAAACCACAGTCAACAGAGTACAGACCTTCATGAACAGTTGCCTTAGAAGAATTTTGAAAATCCACTGGCCAGAGAAGATCAGCAACGTCAGACTCTGGGAGAGAACAGAGCAGATAACAGCAGAGAATGAAATTGGGCGAAGAAGATGGGGATGGATCGGTCACAGTCTGAGAAAGCCAGCTTCCAGTATCACTAGGCAGGCATTGTCATGGAACCCCCAGGGAAAGAGAAAAAGAGGTAGGCCGAGAAACTCCTGGCGTCGAGACCTCCAAGCAGACATCAAGAGACTGGGAACCACCTGGAGTAGAATCGAAGGAGAAGCACAGGACAGGAGTTGCTGGAGGTCTCTCGTCGACGGCCTATACCCGGGTAGGGGTGACAGGCGTAAGTAAGTAAGTAAGTACCCCAACACCGAATTCCTTAAATTTTGCCGTTGTCCTCTGAAGACCGCATTGCAGTGCAGGACACAGAGCGACCATGAGAGTTCAAGGGTGATGCCAGAATAGCTTGGCGCCCATAGGCGCCAAGCTATTCTGGCATCACCCTTGAACTATCATGGTCGATCCTTATCTTGCTGTGGTGGGCCTGGGGGAGAATGAGTTAAGTCGCGATCCGCCTAATGGCGCGGCTACAGGCCGAAAAGAGTGCTGAGGGTCATCTTGGGTCAGTTTGCGTGATTAACTTTAAATGCATATTTCTCGCTTAATAACAGGTCTACAACAATAGTTTATGCATCAAATTAATCTGTAATGCTAGTAGATTTTAATGGTGTAATAGCTCAAAACTCAAAATCTCCAACTTAAGGTCCCGTTTGTGGGAACAGGTCAGTAAAAGGCACGTGAACGCACCCCCCCCCCCCCCCTTCCCCCCCCCTCCACCACCACCACCCCCTTCCACACACAGTGTCACATACATAGTTGCTATAGAACTCCCGGCTGCACTCTGCAACAAGACCGTCATCTTTAACTCCGTCACTGCCAGATGACCCACACTGTGTTTCTATAGAGCGCCCAGCCCGCACTCTGCAACAAGACCGTCATCTTTAACACCGTCACTGCCAGATGACCCACACTGTGTTTCTATAGAGCGCCCGGCCCGCACTCTGCAACAAGACCGTCATCTTTAACTCCGTCACTGCCAGATGACCCACACTGTCTTTCTATAGAGCGCCCGGCCCGCACTCTGCAACAAGACCGTCATCTTTAACACCGTCACTGCCAGATGACCCACACTGTGTTTCTATAGAGCGCCCGGCCCGCAACAAGACCGTCATCTTTAACACCGTCACTGCCAGATGACCCACACTGTGTTTCTATTGAGCGCCCAGCCCGCACTCTGCAACAAGACCGTCATCTTTAACACCGTCACTGCCAGATGACCCACACTGTGTTTCTATCGTCGTTGATACAACGTTGAAGAACCCCGCCGCCACAGTAACATGCACACAAACTGATGTCAGCAAGATACATAGATACTATAAGTATAATAACAGCCTTATAATTATACGCAATAACCTTACAACAGTCTGTTCAAACATCAGTCAGTCCCGACAGGAACAAGGCGCCGAGCTATGATCTTAGTGTAGTTTCCAACGCCGCGAATGTTTCAATATGACAAAACAGCCCGCTTTCAAACACGCATTGGCCAATAACAACCAGTGTAAAGGAACTATGGCACATGTGCATTATAGACGTCGGCCCAATCGACTTTGCGCATTGGGGTTTGGGCTTTTATTGCAATTAATGTGCCGATACAACAAGTTCTCAATGTTGACATGCCTTAACTAACACGGTCTACCCTTCTTTTCACAATGCGTGTGAGTAGGCGCACACAGATGAGGTTTTCTACTGCCACTTGTGATACTCGGTGGAACGCTTTAAGTACAATGTAGAAGAAAGGCAGACAAGTCTCTCATGTCACCACATTGAAAAGTGATAGGTTAATTTAGCCTTTGCGTCTAATATTATTATAAGATATACTCCCCCACCCCTCGCCCCGTTGTTTGGTATCTCGGTAACTGTGAGAGTCTGGCTGACACGACAACCTGCCTACACTCATTCAGGGCGGATCAGTTACCTCGAGGGAAGGGGAAGGGGGTTCCAACTTGTTGTTGTTTGGGAGGTTCAACCTGACACAAAAGGCCTCCCTGACGCTAGACCTTCGTCCAGTGGCCGGTTGGGAGGGGATGGGGGCAGGGGTGGGGGGTGGGGGTGGGGGTGGGGGGTTGGGCGGGGGGGGGGGAGTTGGGGGCGGGGGGGGGGGTTAGCGCGCACGTGTGTGGAATCTCGCCAAAATGTCAAATAGGGAGGGGGAGGGGGAGAGTTCCAAACACCCCAAAAGGGACTTCTTAAAATATCATTTTAAACATTTTGGAGCGGGTTCCATTCAACGCGGCAGTACAGAAGGTATTCAAGACTGCATCGGCCTCGTCATTGACAACACAGTACAGTACAATATTTGAATGAAATGTTCCTCTCACCTGTCCTCCATCACAGATGCTGTCAGACAGCAGGCTTCAACAGTCCGCTCACGACCAGTGGGAAACTCAACACCGCAGTCACTGTGTTGTAAAATGTCACACAAGACTTGGAAGAGCAACAATCGGTAAACTAAAATCTTGAAGCCCTTGCCTTTGATAACTTTTACAAATCTGACGTGAACATACGTTTTGCCTGCCTGATAATGAGACCAGAATGAAATGGGGAATGCGACATTGTTAGCAAATCCGCGCAAGAAGTCCACCTCCCCACACAAGAGCCCCCCACACATGCATCCCCGCTATTTAATTACTAGTGCTCTTGAGATTCACTGCCTTTTGCATTTATCATCTACCGCTCTTGCATGGGGAGGTTGACTGATTTCACATATAACAGGGCGCCGGCCGATAACAGCGTATGAGGAACAACATAATACCGATCGCAAGCGCTACCCTGTTATGGTTAGTTCGGGGATAGACGTTTAACCCCGAACTAACAATAAAAGGGTAGCGCTTGCTCTCGGTATTATATTATGTTGTCCCTCATACGCTCATTTGCGTGAGTAGGGACGGGACTTCTCCTCGGTATTATGCAGTAAAAACCTCATGAGCTCCTGACCTTAAGGTAGTTCGATTACAAAGGCCAATCGCCGCACACAAGGACCTCATGAGCCCCCACAGATTGCTAGTGCTGATGGGCTCATGTCTCTTCCTGGTATCTTGATTTACTTAGCAATCGTTCGGTTATTAACCATTATCATTCGGAATACACCAGTGTGTGAAATAAGTGTGACTAAAATAGTTCAAGGGTAGTGCCAGAATAGCTTGGCGCCTCTAGGCGCCAAGCTATTTTGGCACCACCCTTGAACTAAAGCCATTGGTCTATATCCTTATCTGTAAGTACTATAATGTAGCTTGCATATGGCAGTGTACAAATTTGAAGCTTTTAGCCTCAGTAGGATACGGGGTTAAGGCTGGCCAGGCAAAACCGGCGTGTGAAGAGGGTAGCATTACCCCTCAACTCTAGGCTATTTGACAAGAGGCTTAAACATTACAGTCTAGTACTTCTTGTTGGTAAACGAGCCGCATAACTTACGTCAGGTTGTAATTTGTAGGGAGGAGATGATAGCGGAGTTAAGGGGCGTTTCACACGGAACTGTTTACCGCAGTGCAAAACGTTTCACCCAGTCACTGTCAGTTGATACAGGTGGTGAATCTGAAATCTTTATTAATTCAACACCCAACATGAACATGGAGACAAAGTGGTGTCAACAAGAGACACAGATCCACGTGAGCAACTGCGGGGGCTCATGAGGATCTATGTCTCTTACAGTTGGGTAGTGTTTGATTTTCTTGCATGCAGCGTGCCCGATCATTGCTACAGCATTAACACACGCAATGTCAACATCGGCACGACACAAGGGCCCCCACAGCTTCCTGCTAGTCTAGTGTACATTACTCCTCGTGGCGATATCAACACATCTACCCTGATAGTTGTAGGGTAGTGCCAGAATAAAGTGGTACTTTGAGTGAATCTACCAAAATAGTTGTAGGGTAGTGCCAGGATAGCTTGGTGTTTTAATGGATCTATCAAGATAGCTGTAGGGTGGTGCCAGGATAGCTTGGTGTTTTCAATGGATCTATCATGATAGCTGTAGGGCGGTGCCAGGATGGCTTGGTGATTTCAATGGATCTATCGTGATAGCTGTAGGGTAGTGCCATGATAGCTTGGTGTTTTCAATGGATCTATCGTGATAGTTGTAGGGTAGTGCCAGGATAGCTTGGTGTTTTCAATGGACCTATCGTGATAGCTGTAGGGTAGTGCCAGGATAGCTTGGTGTTTTCAATGGATCAAGCACGATAGCTGTAGGGTGGTGCCAGGATAGCTTGGTGTTGTCAATGGATCTATCGTGATAGTTGTAGGGTAGTGCCAGGATAGCTTGGTGTTTTCATGAACCTATCATGATAGTTGTAGGGTAGTGCCAGGATAGCTTGGTGATTTCAGCATATCGACCATTGTAGTTGTAGGGTGGTGCTTTCAACGGATCTCCTAAGATGGTTGTAGGGTGGTACCAAGTTATTCAACAACCACCCTTAAACAATCATGGTCGATCTGTTTCCTGGGAACGTTTTGCATTAGGGCTCATTGTATTATATATACACACTAACGACAAGAACATGTCAAGAGGGTCACACATTAAACTAGCAACTTCAGTTTGCTCCAAGTGTGATCGGGGTAGAATTGAGCTGACACAGTGACAACTTGAACTGATCCGCAAAGGAAGACATTTCAAGGTTGTGTGCGGGCCAGCTGCGGTCGACGGCGGTCCTATGACCTGTTGCGTGCTGGTGCTGAATATAGTGGGGTTTCGTTTGAAACGGACGACCGCCAACAACAAACGACAGCAAAATCACAGACAACCAGCTTGTACCATAAGCATAGACAACACTCCAAACATCTCCAAGAGGCATAGATCCTCATGCTCCCGGAGGGCTCATGAAAATCTATGCCTCTTGGAGGTGTTTTGAGTGTTGTGTATGCTTTTGGTACGCACTGGTTATCCGCCCTGACTCCGCCCCCTATCGTTGTTGGCAGTCGTTGGGCGTGAACGTCGCCTCACTGACTCCAACTTCAGTCCCAGAAAACTGCAAAAGAAGAAAGTTCAGGAGGCGGTTGTGTGCGGGACGAACTGCGGTCGACGACGGTCCTATGACCTGTTGCGTGCTGGTACTAGATATAGTGGGGTTTCGTTTGCAACGGACGACTGCCAACAACAAACGACAGCAAAATCACAAAGAGACAACCAGCTTGTACCATAAGCATAGACAACATTCTAAACATCTCCAAGAGGAATAGATCCTCATGAGCAAAGAGGGCTCATGAGGATCTATGCTTCTTGGAGATGTTCGGGGTGTTGTCTGTGCTTCTGGTACGCACTGGTTATCCGCCCTGACTCCGCCCCCTATCGTTGTTGACAGTCGTTGGGCGTGAACGTCACCTCACTGACTCCAACTTCAGTCCCAGAAAACTGCAAAAGAAGAAAGTTCAGGAGGCGGCTGTGTGCGACCAACTGCGGTCGACACGGTCCGATGACCAGGTAGCGTATCGGCACCGGTAGTGATTACAACAGGTGTGAAGCAGGGTCGGTTCAACAGAAATCGGAGAGCTTAGCTGTTGAATTTGCTCCAGACATTCAAGCGTCTGCTAGCACCTTTAAATAAATAGTGAGGTCACACCGAACGACCCGACAACGAACGGGAGCGAAGTCGCGGCCGATAACCAGTGTGTACAATAGACATAAACAACACTCGGAACATCTCCACAGGTCCCGGAGGGCTCACGAGGATCTATGGCTCGTGGCGATATTCGGCAGAAGCTGATTTTCCGTTCTGTCGTCGCTATCGTTCCTTGATGGAAGTCGAACGGCGAGAACGTGACCTCACTAATCAGCGGCGCAAAGCAAACATTGACAGTGTAAGTGAACAGAGTTATGAACTGTGGCCTCAGACTTAATAACTTACAAACATTGACAGTGTAAGTGTACAGAGTTGTGAACTGTGACCTCAGACTTAATAGCTTACAAACATTGACAGTGTAAGTGTACAGAGTTATGAACTGTGACCTCAGACTTAATAACTTACAAACATTGACAGTGTAAGTGAACAGAGTTGAGAACTGTGGTCTTAGACTGAATAGCTTACAAACATTGACAGTGTAAGTGAACAGAGTTGTGAACTGTGACCTCAGACTTAATAACTTACAAACATTGACAGTGTAAGTGAACAGAGTTGAGAACTGTGGTCTTAGACTGAATAGCTTACAAACATTGACAGTGTAAGTGAACAGAGTTGAGAACTGTGGTTTTAGACTGAATAGCTTACAAACATTGACAGTGTAAGTGAACAGAGTTGTGAACTGTGACCTCAGACTTAATAACTTACAAACATTGACAGTGTAAGTGAACAGAGTTGAGAACTGTGGTCTTAGACTGAATAGCTTACAAACATTGACAGTGTAAGTGTACAGAGTTGTGAACTGTGGCCACAGACTTAATAACTTATTGCAGCCATATTGACAATACACAAATAAAAACAGGAATGTGGTGTGGTGTTACCAAAGACAACATATAATATCCTGTCTTTGGCTGTATATATTATTCCTCACTTTCATACAACAGTTGTACAGACTTAGAAACACCAGTAAACAATCAATGTGAACACACATGCACATGCACAAAAAGAGTCTCACAACTGTGGAATGAATGTAGGATAAAAGCTATGGCAGATACAATAGCAAATTATCGCACAAAGCCCGTATTGCCTATACATACACACAAACATTCACGACGCACGCACGCACGCACGCACGCAGACACGCCACACATACACACACACACACATACACACACACACACACACACACACACACACACACACACACACACACACACACACACACACACACACACACACATTCATCACAATGTATAAATATTACTGTTTACACGCAAGATCACATATGCTGGCTCTGCTTGACTACAGATAAATGAAGAAACAGCAAAAATGCGTCTATCACAGTAAGCGTAATCAAGCAAAAGGACTACATAAAAAGCTGCAACACGTCTGGCGAAGCCGTTGAGTATACATATTATTATTATTACATGGTATTTATATGGCGCATTTCTCATATTGATAATATAACTCAACGCGCAGAATGTAGCCGCGAACTGAACCCAACAAGCATGCTCACGTGAATCACGCGCATTCCCTCACACACTGTACGTAAACACAGAACATTCACGTGGTGCTAAGGGCAAGCTCAAGCGAGATACTGAAGTTGTTTTTGGAAATTCAAATTGTTTGTATTTGAAATTTGATTAAGTTGGCTGAAACTGATACCAAAGTCGTTGGGGAGGAAGAGCCGGAGTACCCGGAGAAAGAACCCTCGACGGTCCGCCCGAAATTAATGGTGACACTTACTAGAGGAGAAAAGTCCGACGCCGGAACCCGGAATCGAACCTCGCACCTTTAGCATTGGTGGCAGGCGCCTTAACCACTGCGCCACGAACCACCCCAGGGCATACAGGGCACGAGCAGGCACAATGGCACCCCCCCCCCCCCATCCTCCCCAAGCACACATAGTTTATTAAAAGCGCCTGCACTCTGCAACACGATCGCCATCATCTTTAATCCCGTCACTGCCAGATGACCCACACTGTGTTTCTGCTGTCGTCGTTGATTCAACGCACGAGAAGCACAGCCGTCCCAGAAACATGGATACAAACTAGGTCAGCAAGAGACATAGATCCTCATAAGCCCCGCAACTGCGTAAGTTAGTGCACCTGCGGGGGCTCATGAGGATCTATGTCTCTTGCAGTTGGATCATGTCCACCTTGCTGGCGCCATTTCTGTCAGTCCGTCGTACTGTCCTCGGAGTCATCCGCCGTTTAGTGACTGCCACTTTCACGGTTCTTGATTTCCGGGTGGACTGTAGTAGAATCTCAAACATCTACTCCTTGGGAGCCTACACCATACTTTCAGAGTTCTGTGGAACTGTTGATTGTGGGTCTATCATCGAGTGTCTTCATAAACGGAATGTTGATATGTTATTGAACAGAGTTCAATATTAAAATAACCAACAGTTATTCGCTTTCTTCTTGGCTAGTTCTGTCTGATCACCGTCCACTAAATTTTTTTCTCTTTGCTGCCACGTGCTAAATCAATTGTTAAAAATACAACAACATGGAAACCGTCTGTCCGCATTCAAAACTCACAGTTTAAGTTCACGCTGCCCATTTTAACTACAACCAGGTACTAGCAGCCTCTCCGGCTGTGCTAACCTCTGAGCTGTTGACAGTACTGGGTGAGTGTAGTCAGTGACGTGAAGGGTCGCCGAGCATGGGGATGTTGTCCCGGAGAAAGGTACATCCATCATGATGCTGCACGATGTCCAGCTGCCCAGTCTGTACTCGGCCACAAAAGGCGCAAATGATGCGATCTCCCTGGCAAACGCAGCGGATATACACGCATCCCTGACTTGCCAGGTCCGCATTGTGGTGTTGCACTATGGACACGTAAAAAAAACTGAAGTCCAGTGATGGTTTTCCCTCGTGTTTATTTCAGTCTAAAGAGCATTGTCTGGGGTTGGGCAAGACCAACCACAGACTACAATTCGGTCGTTCTCTCACTAGTCGCTCTCTCTTCTACTTTCGTCCATCTCTCTCGCTCTCCTTTACTCTCCTCTCGTTGTGTTCCCTCTCCGTCCCTCTCTCGTTGTGTCTCTTTCTGTCCCTCGTTGTTCGTTCGTTCGTTAACTCCATTTTAAAGTCCCACTGGCACAAAGTGATCGGGGACTTTCCCTCGTTGTGTGTTCCCCTGTACGTATATACCCTTGCCCTTATCAATCATCTTCCCACTTAGGACCAGCCCCTCGTTAGGGCCGGTCCCGTTACGTGATTAGGGCATTCCCGCGTGCCGACGGTCCCGTTAATTAGATGCCATCCATCTCCCATATAGTAATAGTTTCCGGAGGGGCGGCCCGTTATCTTGATTAGGGCTGCCCGGCGAGTCCGGTAGTTACATACAGACCCTGACCATATGTTACGTGACCGGAAACTACATCCGAATGCCGGATGTGGAGGCACGCGTCAGTAGTGTAACATTCCTCCCTAACCCGAGAAAAATACATCCCGTTCAGGATTATTTTTCTTTCTTGCTCAGGGGGGCTTACACTTCGGGACATAATAACAATATAATTACACATCATTACACAATCAAAATACATTTCTAATCGGTGCGTGATATCTTATCCAATTATGACAACAACTATTCCATCCAGATACATATAACATAAAATAAAAGAGAAAAAGTTCATTGTCAACACTGAAATTGTTCGTCTCTCATTGGCACCGTTGCGCTCACAGTCCCAACATAATTCATCCACCTCATAGGTCGCCTCATTTCAAGGCTGGGTAGAATTCTGACTTCTACTGTTGCAAAAATCACATCGTTGTCAGCTTGTGGTTAATGCAGTTCGTTGGTGAACCCCCTGTTGCCAGTGTGTCGGGAACAAGTAACTATTACCATAGATTTAGGAGGCCAATGTTTGTTTTTCGGCTTACTGACTCTGGACTACTTTACTGACTCTGTGATAAATTGCTGTATCGTCTCCACCTCCGCACCTGACTCCACTCCAGACAGACTCGTAGACACGTTGGCACTTCCTGATGGATGCCATAATGTTTGCTGATCCCACCGCCCTCCACACCCACCCCTTGTGTTTAACTCTCTGACGACGGTGCTAAGTGCCAGGTTACAGCATACCAGGAAGTCTGAGTCGCGATGGCATCTCAGTCTTCATCCCTCCCCTTGAGTATCGTGACGCAATGCCCCACCACCGCCTCCACCACCCCAACCAACCCCTTCAAGAGAGATAAGCCGGTGCTAAAGGATACTGCGTGCGGCCAGCAAACATGGTTCTACAGCAACGGCCCCACAGGCGTCATCACTCTAAAGCGCTGGCGAACTGCCCTTTACCACCGCTACCTGCACCTGCTCCAGGCTAGAGGGGGCTACACTGTAATCTGGAGAGACACAGACGACAGGAACGAACCGGTCGAGTGTGGAGATATTTATCTGGACTGTTCCGCCCCTGCCCTTCCTGATGACCTGGGGAAGACGTTTATTCAGGTCAGGGGAGACGAAAAGCCCAAAATAACAATAACACTCTACTTTCACGTGCGACACAAGACCGGAGGCACGTGCCTCATACAGGGGCATAACAAGGACTCTTGGGTGGTCAGTGAGTACGTGTCCTTGTGTACATTCGTACAGCAGCTAAAGGACGGCTGCGCGGACCCGGCGGACAATGTGCCTGTGGACACGCCTATGGGCGTGTCTAGGGACCGACAAATCGGCTCCACCCTCCCGATTGTAACACTCCCAGACACCCCTCCACGGACCTCAAAGGAGCCAGAAACCGAGAGCTCAGCAACCGTTTTAGATCTCCATCTACAGCTGTATCCCTTAAGTACATCACAAGTGGATGACTGTAACCCTGTGTCCCGTCAGCCCTTCAGCGCACTAACATTGAGCCCCTCACCAATACTCCCATGCCCGAGGCACTGACTGTTTCCATTGGCAACATCTCCCCAGCTCACAGTGTTACGACCAGCGGTCAGACCTCCTCCCTTCTCTTTACCCCACCCCCTCCCCCGTCCCCTGGCGAGACACTTCAACGGGATGATCGCCTCTCATCTACCCTGGCTAATGTTCTTCTGGGCCAGTCATCCGTTACCATCGTAGCCAGTCCTATCGTCTTGTACACAGCATCTGTCTGTGACCTCACCCAAGAGGGCGTGTTCTCGGCCCGGGCTCCGGTCGCTTGCACTGAGGAGGGCACTTCTAGCTGCGAACTCGCAACTGGGTGTAGCGACTCAAAGCCGACCATCAGCCAGCTAATGCCCCGACTTGCTGCTGTCGAGTCCCTGCGACAGGAGTTGTATCATCTCCAATCGAAAACGCAGGAAAGACTGGACCAGTTAGACAACCGAGTGAGTGAAATCTCAGTGACGGTAGCCAGTGATGTGCAGTTGTCTGAGTCCTTTGTACGCAACAAACTTTCTCAGATATAGGACCAGCTGACCGATCTGTCTGACTTTCACTGCCACCTACACGACACACTGCAGGACCTTAACTCTGCGCGTGACAGTGACACCTACTTCCTCCATGACGTGCGCAGTCACGTGGAAAGAATGGAAGCAGTTGTCTCTAGCCACAAACTCCCTCAGCTCGACAATCAGCTCAACGAATCAGTGCCTGAGGAAACGAGCGCCCCTCCCCCTCTCACTGACGGCGCTAAGGGGATTACCGACGGTGGCGGTGTAAACCCTGCTGCCGCAGGTGGTGAAGTGATCCCGGTAAGGATTACCCCTCCGAAAACCGTCAGCTCGTCAAGTACCCGGAAGGATCAGGCTTCTGGCGGTGTGCTGATAACGGTCCACGCGCCCCCGAAAGAGGCTGAGAAGCAAACGGAGATCATCAGCGGTGTAGGTGAGCGTGACCATGCTGAGAGGAACGGTAATCGGATTAAATGGGTAAAACCACAAACCCTCATCCGCCCTCCTCCAAGCGAAGAGATCATCACACATCATGTCATGGCGGATAGGATGCTCTGTCCTGCGTAACGTGAAGGGAGAGAAAATGACAATGTGCCAGGGTGAAAGAGTGCAGATCATTTCTGTGTCGGGCCTGCAAACCTCCCACCTGACTGACTGGTGCATGAAGCAGGCGCCGTCACCCCGCGTCCAACTGGTCACCTTCCACGTGGGGGTGAACGACTGCAAGCAGCGGGAGATCACCAGCCAGCAGTGGGAGAAGCTGGTTACAGCCTGCAAAACGGCGTTCCCCAAAGCACGAGTCCAGGCTTCTTCCATCATGCCTGCTGGGCAGGGAAGAAATTCGCGTTTAAATCAGCGTATCTTCCCGTCCAACGCCAACCTGTGCCACGTGGCGAAGAAGCTGGGCGCTACCTTTATAGATAACACCGGCATCTTTCACACGGCAAATGGTCTACCTCGCAAGGCGCTGTACCGAGTGGACAACAATGGCCGGCTTGACCCTATCCACCCGTCCCACGTGGGCACGCGGAGGCTAGCCGGAAACATCAAATACGGCGGGGAAGATGGTCACCGAACAACCTCTCAACGGGACGCTACATCTCCTAATGTAACAACCGCTAAGCAACTTTACTCAGACATTGCTGCGGGGCGGGCACCGGTGGGTTTGTCATCCGCTGTTCAGAAGCACCATCAGCAACAACAGCCAAAACAGCGATGCCTACAACAGGAGCAAAATGAACTACAGCAGCGGCAACGACAACAAGAACAGTGTCAACCTCCGCAACAGCAACAAAATGATCTACAAGAGCAGCACCTACAACTACAGCCCATTCAGGAGCATCAAGATACATCAGTTGTTGCCCCCAACTGGCTGCAACAACAGCAACCGATGTATCCGCATGTGATACCGTGGCAGTACCAACCTCTCCCTAGCGATGCTCAATGGACTAATTACCCACCATCTTCCGTTTACCAGCAACCAGGAAATGGAACGTATGTCCCGTACTACCCGAGCTACCCAGTGTCCATTATCAGTGGCGCCCAGTGGGCGCAGTTTGTGAATGGTGTGCTTGCGTAATAGGCTGTTCAGTCGTTCGTTATTCTCTACTCACTAAAAAGTGTGTTGGAGTGTGCGTGCGTTTATCTCCTGTGCCCCCTAGGTGATCTCGTTGGGCCTATCTGCATTCTTTGTTGATAAACAGTGTGTTGTTGCCGATAATAGTTCACAACTTCGTAGAGTTCGTGGGTTTTTTTTTTTTTTTTTTTTTTTTTTTAATTAATAATAATAATAATAATAAGCGCATTAAATAGGCGCTTTATCCCAATTGAAAATCGGCTCAAAGCGCCGCCGCGAACTGAACCCAACAAGCACGCTCACGTGAATCACACGCATTCACTCACACACTGTACATATAGACAGAACATTCACGTGGTGCTAAGGGCAAGCTCAAGCGAGCTACTGTAGTTTTTGGAAATTCAAAAACCGTTTGTATTTGAAATTTGATTAAGTGGGCTGAAACTGATACCAAGGTCGTAATTGGGACAGTTGTTGTTACCGCTACAACGGAAAATACAAGGTGTTCTCCACTGCAGCGGTAAACAGAATCAAATAACTATATACTTCGTCGATCGAATATTACCGCATTGTGCCAGCAGTGTGTTGTTTGCTGCTACAACGGAGAATACAAGGTGTTTTCCGCTGTAGCGGTAAACAATTAACCGTTTACTTCGTTGTGGGAATCATCCTACATTGTGCCAGCAACGGAAAATTCAAGGTGTTGTCCGTGTAACGGTTAACAATTACGGCCGCTCATCTATCTATATCTTTGGATTATCCGTGAGGAAATCGTGTGTTAGCATTCAGACCCACACCCACTGACGGTGTGCCTGGTCTTATCAACACATTTCAGGGCCTATAGTTTTTTTCGCTGTCTAGTGTGCCGCTGACCAGAACACTCTTTTCACGTGTGACGTCTGATACGTGTGCTACACCACAGTCACTATTTAGACAGCTTGCGTGGCATTCATACGTGGATACTCTTAATCAAAAGCGATCTTCATTTGATAACGCTGTGTTGGACACCGTTTGTGACGTTTGATACGAGGTGCTATGTGACTTCAGCCGCGTTTTACTGCGTTGACACTTTTATTTTTATTCTCTCTGTTTATATTTTTTTGTATTGTGTTGCACTTCAATTGTGAGAATTATAATTAAAAATGATCCATAATGCTCAGACACACGGAAGCCTTCAAACTGGTCACTTGAACATCTACCATCTTTTTAACAAGGTGGCCGATTTGAATGTTTTTCTAAACTCGTCTGAACCATTCCACCTGTTTGGTCTTAGTGAGACGCGACTTAACTCTGACATAAGCGATGAAGCCGTTAAAGGTCCTGGTTCAGCAATTAGTCAGTTGAGGACAGCGAAAAAAAATTTCGAAGTCCCTACTGACCTGACTTGAAGTGCAACCCTGACAGGGCCTCATCAGATGGGATCCCCGAACATTCACGTTACTATAGCTGCTGTAGAGTGTCAGACGTCCTTGACGGCTGTCACAGTTCATGCAAACAGGTATACGCCACTCAGCTGCCAAAGGTCACTTCCAGTTGCATCTGTCCGTACACGGTAACACCCACAATTCTCGTGCAACAACAACGAAAGATGACTATCCAACTTTCACTTCTGGGCCGGTACTGGGAAGCACTGAGCGACGTCCACAGCGTCCAAAAATGGCCCAGGGAATGGTGACGGTACGTCGAACATGCTATATCGTGGTCTTCTCATTTCTTATGTCCTCGCATTTATCCAAAACAAGGTTTCCTCGAAAGCGTTTGCAAACAACAAGTCTTTATGGTAGTCGCCATTTTTACGAAGGGAAGCTACTAGATAATGTGTGTGTAAGGGACAGCACTCCCGTGCTAAGCAACGCGCAAACGCCCACCTCAAAACGATTTTATTTTTCACAAAAGCCTGGGAGATAATTTACAGGTCATCATGCAACAATGTGATGTGCATGGGTGACAGTGCGAGAATATGAAATGAATTAAACGGGACATAAATATGCCCCATAAATCCATGGCCAGCAAGCGATATACATTCCCATGAGCTCCTGCGGATGCAGGGGCTCATGAGAATGTATGACTTTTGCATTTGGAACAGGCTGGCTGAAGGCCTGTTCTGTTTGAACCAAACAGCTGAAATTCAGCTTTTCGGGATTTTGAAAAGCTGAATCAGCTTCTAGGAGTGAAGACGGTCACCCATTGATGTGATTGTGCCTGTTCGTGTGTGTTACACGGACATAAAATTTGATTCCATTATAAGAATCTAAGCACTAGGTAATATTTTGCTTTGTCGTTTACTTCTCATCTTGTTTTTTTTTTTTTTTTTGTATCACAAAAGATAATTACCGTCTGCAAACTTGATGAGTTCAGTGATAATATTTTCTCCCCAGACCAACTGCTGTCTATGCACACGCAATGCACCCTGCCCAATGCATACCTCATGCAGGTGCCTGACAGCAAACACCGATACACCAACTACAAGCTAAAGGGTGCACGAGCAAACGAGAGGCAAGTTTCAAAATAATTAGATACAGGGCCGCAGCAGATGGTTCCGGCCTTCGCCATACCAATAATGTATACATTTTTTTGACAAGACCATATAATTATGTCTGTTTATGCCCTCGACCCAAATTAATTTAAATGTTACTAATTTTTCCATTTTTGGGGGGTTGTGCGAATTCTTCCCTCCCCCCCCCCCCCCCCCCCCCCCCCCTGCCCGATTGACTTTAGGAAGCAGATGAAAGCAAGCTGGCATCATGCAGGCATGCACCCCTTCGGCTGGAGCATTAGGTTTCTTTCACCTCGTGCTATGGTTATGAGATATGAAATAAATGTTAGGAAACAGATATATATATATTATGTAATTGGTATTCTAACCACAATATATTTCATTCATAGTTTATCTATGTTTGCACTGACAGCAAACCATGTGGGATTTATTTCTGATTACTCCATATAGCAATGTTCTCTATCAGAAAACTGAAATGACTCAACCCGCAAAAATAAATATCAAGGAAATAATTATATCAGTTCACAACAGCAAGAGGTATATCTCACTTGATCTTCATTTTGTGACAAAAACATTGTTTTCAAATACACTTCAACGTATGGTTTATTTGTTTATATCTGTACTGAGTGAAACTGTTAAAAATGCCTTTCATTGTGAGGCTTCTCTTATGAGTTTACCAAAATCGTCAAGTACATCAATAAGTGTCTCTTGGCTTGACTTCACGAACGAAGATTCTATAGGGCTTGCCCACGTCGTCTGCAGGCATTTTCGTGGCTGCGGAGGCCAATCCGGGACAGGCAGGTTTACATCAATAAGTGTATACATAAATAAAACACAATTACCATGATTGTCATAATTCCTAAAAATACAGCTGATTTTTTTTATGAAATGAGTATGTCTATCCTCAACAAGACCAAGTAGTCTATGTACCCTACAGAACCACATAGTCCAGATCAAAATGGTGACTGCGAAGCGTGTGTAATGCAGAGACGAACTCAACGAAAAAAAAGAAAGACGCTTAGAAAAGACAGCTACAACACAATTTTATTCATATTATCTAGTAATAAATTGTGTTGTAACTGTCATTTCTAAGCGACGTTCTTTCCTCATAGGGTTCTTCTCTACAGAACAACATACATGTGCACTTTTACTTCCTGCACCATATATAACTGTAATAATACATGAGGCAAAAACACAAACAGAACAGAGACAACCATTTTAATTATAAAGAAACAATTTCAGTGATGTCATTGAATTATATGCATGGTATATTTTGCTTATGATGCTGTCATTCAAACTTGGTCACTGTGTTTTGGTAAGTGAGGGAGAGGGGGGGGGGGGGCTGGAGGGGGCGGGTACACATGCAGGCATATATATATATATATATATATATATATATATATATATATATATATATATATATATATATATATATATACCGCAACGATTTCCTAATGTAATGTTACATATGGCAATATAGTTCTATCATCATATGCTAAATTTTGCTATCCACCAAAATGCTAATATTGCCATGATTCCACAGCAGACAGACAGCCTTCATGGACAGGTCCAACCAGTGAAGAGACAACAGACTGGCCAGTGTCAAACATGTCACCAAACTGCAGGGGCGTTAGCAGCAATGTCACACAGAAACTTTGGAACAGCAAACAGCCTGATGCAGTGCAGTGTGCCCCAACTTGCTCTCAGCAGGCAGCTGCAAGACAAGAACAAAGGTCAGTTAGTACATGTGAAGATGTACTGCAAACACTGTTCTAGATGAGTTTACTTGGCTACCGGGTATCAGCCAGTATAATCTACTCAACATGAAACCAACCGTAATGAATCAATCACAGCCAGTGTAATCAATAAACTCCATACAAGACAGATTTGCAAAATAACTTTTACAAACAATTTCTTTGTCTCGGTGATGGTCAAACGATTTATACAGTTTTGTTCTAATAATAAAAGACATTGTAGCTTTGCAATGCTGCTTGGTAACATGATATTATATGAATATGTTTTCAGGCCAACATAACCAACTTTTCCCTGGGGGAGACTAAAGATGCACTCAACCGATGAGCAGCCCCTGGTGACCATATCGAATGTGGGAGTAGAGGCGACACCTTATCAGCGCGTGACCAGTGAAGACAATCCGGCCTACTGTTTGTGTGGGAATCATCTAATAATAATGGACAACAAGAACTACTGAATTTGATCCAGCTGATCGAGTTAACAGAAGAACCAACTTTTCTAGATATTTGTAAGAAGCAGACCGAAGTCAAATTTTGCAGCGTCAAAAATTATAGCATCACATTTGCAAATAAAATTCCCACATTATAATAGCAATCAAACATCACCAACACTCTACATACAGATTTTTTTCAGTTGTGGCATGAGAGCCATATGGGGCTTGGCAACAGCAAACACTGTTGCTCTTGTCAGGTGGCCATAATCAGATGGCAGTTTCTAAGCCCCAATCTAAACTACCTGAGGGCACTATCTGGTTGTGTATGTGTGTGAAACCAACCTCCAAGTCTTTACTTCTGCTGAAAAACCACATCCACTCGTCGCTCAATCTTGTCATCTGTACTGCGTAGGTAATGTAACAAACTGGAGAGCTTCTCATCAGTGAGGCATTGGGGATACAAGGCCACGGAGCACATTCCTTGATGAGAAAAAACAGAATGAAGAGAACATTTTCATTAACTTTTAAAATTTACTTTCTGTCATGGAGATTGTTTACATCTGTTTGTACAAGTAGTTGGGACATGAATAAATGGACACATGCATGTAATATATACTCCATATTGTGCACTTTGTACTCTCTATACAAGAAAGTATTAAAGTTGAATGTAAAAGCAAAATGTTGGACATTTTTTGTTTTCAATACATTTGGACATTCTTCTTCATAAATTGCATACATGTCTGCTTTCATTTTTCATCCTTGTTATAACTACATACTGTAAACAGTGCACATGAACAGGAATTCTGCACCTGACTTGCCATAAGAAAGAATTAGTTTTCATGGTCAGTGTCACAATCCTAAATAGTATATTTCTACAAATACATGTACTGTAATGATACTGAAAATGACATGTACAATACTGCACTTGTACCAGAAATTGCACAAGTGTGTAACATACATGTACTATGCATATTTCTGCTGTGCTACCTGGTATGCCACAGAGTGCCTGTTGCTAATCTTGGTATACTGCTTGCATACTTGGTGGTTGAAGTCAAGGATGGTAAGCCTGTTGCGCATTGTGTAGCCTTTGTAGCCAATGAAAGTTTTTGGGGGGGCCATTTCATTTTCAGCCACATAGATACATCCCCTTGACTAACACTCAAAACACTCAATGATGAGACTGAAACATATCTAAACTCTAAGTCAAAATAAGTGCATAAATAAGACATGATACCTTGATCATGCCTGGCAAGGACACTCGTAATGTGTGGTGATGGTTGATAACAGGCTTTATCCCTTGTTTCAAGTGGTGTTTAGCCTTTGGCAGCAGCAAAGAAACTGAAAACAGATGGCCAATATAATAGATAAAGCAAAACCTGAAAGTAAAAAAAGCACAAAAGTGAAAATGTACCAGCAGCAGTTTATACTGAGTAGGTTATTTCGATGACAGGACAGTTTCGTGTGTTTTTGTTCTGCATACACTCAAGGATATAATCCTCCATGTAAACACACAGCTCAACTCAAACCTTTTATGCAGTTCGCTTGCCTTTGTGCCACACATCAAAGTAATGATCCAGATGTTTCAGTGGCTGCGATCAAGTCAGTAATAATATACAAATCTATTTCATACTGGAAAAAAGATACATGCATTACAGAGTGGCAAACTGACCGGTAGCTAGCACTAGCTGTTATGAAGACTTGGGAGAAAAACCACCATGGCACCATGATAATAATGTTTACTGTCAACTTGTAAATATACTTACAGTGTGGAGGTAGCAGTCATATGTAAATCATAACTTAGTGTTGTGACAGCAATATTTCCAGGACACTATAAGCTACTTTATGTGTGATGTGATAACACTTTTACAAACAAAAATGATTTTGTGCAAGCGCACGGGTGTACCATACTTCAAAATCAAATGCCACCAAACTGATAATTACCTGAAAGTAGCAGGAGATTACAGTAGAACTCTGTCGGTGACAACTTATCGGACAGGTCTTGCTGTCTTCAGAAACTCGATGCCAGTCTGTGCATTCACCAGTTTCAAGTCACCTGACCTTGTGGCAGCCCTGCTGTCTAGAAACAAACCATAAACACAGTCATGGATGGACAAAACCTGTTGAAAAAGAAATAAATACAGAAAATAGGCATGTGTGCACATACGCATGTACGTGTGGCTTTCTAAAAATGGCTTAGTCACAAAATAGCAGCACATTTGAGTGTTATGATATGGAGCAATATATACATACATGTATTTACATGATTCACAGAAAAACTAGCAATAAAATATTTTGGTATACAAGAATGATAGTATAAGTTTTTGTCACTCATATTTCTCCTGTTCATAAGCTTGTGGTTTCAGGAAAATATGAGAAATACATTGTATCAGTGGCAAGCCAACTTACAATAGACCACTTATATACCTGATTGTGAGTTTCATAATGAATTATGCACATACATGTATTGCTCTATTTCATCACACTGAAATGTGCTGTTATTTTGTGAACAAATATATTTTAGGTTGATTATAGTGGTATAATTATTTTATCCTTACCTAGACCTGTTGATTATATTCTCATCCAGACAATTGCTGATGTTGTTTTCATACAGCGAGCAGCTGTACATTTGTTTTCATTCAGACAGCTGAACATTTTGTCTGTGTTCAGACAACTGCAGGTATATTTTGTTTTTTATTCAGACAGCTGTATATTTAATTCTATTCAGACAGCTGTATATTTTGTTCTAAATATAAGCCAGCTGTACATTTTGTCCCACACACACACACACACACACACACACACACACACACACACACACACACACACACACACACATTTTAGGTTCACAACTTACCTTGCCACTGCGATTATCTGTTATGTATTGTGATGAGATTGGGCGTTGTTCCATTACTGATGCACCTTCACTTTGTACTAGCTTCACAAATGTATCCACAGAAATAACACATTAGCTGCTTGCTGCTCTGTGAGCTCATTTGGTGTGGCACTGAAAAAGAATCAAATGACTGGTATTTGTATAGTTATGTAATGCACACACGGGTCTTGTACTAGAAAATGGCGTGGCGTTCTGAAGATATTTACACAAAAACTTGACAACCACCACGAACCCCCAAAACAAATCGCAACTAAAAGTGGAAACTTCTAAATGTACATCAGACCAGAGCTCAGAATATATCGCATATTTCATTATGTATATAACACAAATATGTGTAATAGAAAATTGCCCAGAAACTATTACACTTATTTATAAAGGAGAGAAAATTTAAAAACAAAGTTTCAGGCTGTTACTATAGTGACGTATATATGGTAACTACAGAAGAGACGAACAGTGAGGCTAAGATTTCCAATCTATTCTTCGTCTTGTTCATCGATGTATTCTGCCTACTTCTCACCACTGTCGTCTGCTGTTATTTCCTCAGTCATCATTTCCCCCGAAATTAGTGTCCTGTACACCAGAACACACATAACATTACGATCGCTAGGGCTTCTTGTTGTTGACAAGGAAGTGGTCATTAGAGTGGTGTCCCCTGATAATACATATTTACGAGTACCTTCCCTTTGTAAACACGACGTCAGCTACACGCGCATAGGTGTTTGTTGTTGTTGGAAATATACTTACCAACAAAAGTAATATTTATACCACAAAAAGTGAAAAGACCACACCATATCATGTTGGACTTACCGCCACCATTCGCTGGACCTTTTTTGGACGCTCTGGACGTCGCGGCTCGGTGCAGGCTTCACCAGTGCGGCAAAATGAAAGTTGGATATTTTTCAGTCGTAGTTGCACGGGAATTGGATGTTACCGCGCACGGACAGATGCAACTGGAAGTGACCTTAGGCAGCTGGATGGTGTATACCTGTTTTCGTGAACTGTGACAGCCGTCAAGGACGTCTGACACTCTACAGCAGCTATAGTAACGTGCGTGCTCGGGGATCCTATCACACGGGGCCCTATCAGGGTTGCACTTTCTGTGTCAGGTAGGGACTTTGAAATTTTTTTTTCGATGTCCTCTACTGACTAATTGCTGAACCCGGACCTTTAACATACCTAACTTTAGCATCACTCGACGTGACCCTTTGGTACTTGGTCAAACTGGGCTTGCCGTTTACATCCATAACTCAATCCAACATTTAGTAAAAAGGCGTGAGGACATAGAAACTCCGGAAGTTGAGTGCATTTGGTTGGAATTTAGGGCTCCAAAAACTAAACCCGTCTTCATCGGCTTTTGTTATCGTAACCCATCAGCCAAGTTTGAATGGTACGATGATTTTTTTGCATGCAGTAGAAAAAGTTGGCTTACCTAACTGTGACGCGTTGCTACTAGACGACTTTAACATAGATATGTTGAAGCCCCATACCGCATGGGATTGCATCACCACACAAACAGGCTTAGAACAATTAGTTTTGGCCCCTACTAGGATCACAAAAACAACCGCAACACTCATTGATCACATTTACACCAACCGTCCCCTTAGTGTATTCAATGTTTGTGTTCCTGACCTCAGCATCAGTGACCACTTTCCTACTGTGTGTTCATGGTCAACAAAGCTGCCAGTGCATCGTAAAAACGGGCACACAACTATAACGTATCGCTCATTCAAACAGTTTAATCAGTCTGCTTTTCTAGCAGACCTTGATCAAACACCATTTAATGTCGTTAATAACGAAACTGACCCTGAAAAGGCTCTGACTGTTTGGTATGGACTCTTTACAAGGGTACTTAACAAACACGCCCCTTTGCGGCAAAAGCGGGTAAAAAACCACACGTTACCGCCTTGGCTAACAGAAGAAATAATCGAAGCTATGAGATTGAGAAATGACTTAAAGAGACACAAGCTATTTAACGAATACAAAAAAACAACGTAACCGTGTCAAGTCTATGGTACGCAGGGCTCAAAAGTCTCTATTTGAACGAATGATTAAAGAAGACAGAGATACTGCCGCACTCTGGCGCGCGGTTAATCTCGTCACCCGAGGTAACAGCAAGAAATCGTCAGCCATTCCTTCTAGTATTACTGCAGACACTTTTAATAAACATTTTCTGTCCGTTGCAGAGTCAATCATACCCTCAACCGGTAACGCGTCTTACACATGCCCGGAGGCCCTGCTTAACTTCTGTAAGCAGAAGACTAAGGATACGCCCCCCTTCTCTATACCGCCTCTAGCTGTGTATGAAGTAGGAAAACTGATCGGGTCACTGAAAGGCAAAAAATCATCGGGACCTGACGAGATCAGCCCTAAAATCCTGAAACTGTCCCTTCCCTATACAGTAGAATCGTTAACGTATATTTATAACTTATGCATCCAACAAAATATGTTTCCATCAGAACTGAAGCAAGCCAAGGTTATCCCATTGCCTAAATCAAAAGATCTGTCTGATGTTAATAACTATAGACCCATTTCAATATTATCCAGCCTTTCCAAACCTCTTGAAAGACACGTGCACAAATACCTTTATCAATATTTGGAGAGTCGCACGTATTTCAGTCCGGCTTTCGCCCCAAGCATTCTTGCCACACGGCACTGACAAGACTTATTGATACGTGGCTAGCATCCATGAATAACTCCCAAATAACTGGGTCGATCTTTATTGATTTTAAGAAAGCTTTTGACATTGTAAATCATAAATTCTTTTGTCAAAACTTCAAGCATATCTCTGCAATGCAAATGCTGCCTCATTGTTTACTTCATATTTAAGCGGAAGGAAGCAAAGTGTACTGTTAAATGGATCCTACTCCTCGTATGGTCTCGTCAAAAGCGGAGTGCCTCAGGGCTCTGTCCTCGGGCCATTGCTGTTTTGCATATTTATTAATGACCTTCCACTGCATATTAGTTGCCGCGATATTTCTTGTGCTTGTGACATGTTTGCCGACGACTGCACGCTACACACTCCTCACAAAAATGTAGCACGCGTCTGCAGGAAAGCCTGCATGAGGTCACCGACTGGTGTCATTCCAACTGCATGTCTCTGAATCCTTCTAAAACAGAATGCATGGTTATAACCACACGCCAAAAGCACCAGCTATGCCCGCTCTCTCTTAGTCTGTCTATAAACGGCAGCCCAATTGAGCAAGTATCACCCCACCGCCTCTTGGGGGTCACCATAGATGATCAGCTTAAATGGCAACTGCATATTAACAATGTGTGCAAAAGGGTCTCCAGAAGTCTGTATATGTTGTCAAAATTGAAAACAGTTACTGACACAGATACGCGTCTTCTTTTCTACAATGCTCATGTCAAGTCGCACATAGACTATGCATCAACAGTGTGGGATGGTTCTAGTGATGTACATTTGAAGAGGCTAAACTCCCTACATAGGAGAGCTTAAAACTTTAAAAATGCTCCCTCTATCCCATCACTTTCAGTTCAATAAAGGTGTATTGATGTACAAGCTGTACAAGCAATCATGTCCACTGTACTTGAGTTCCTTTTTCGCAGAACGGACATCTGTAGCTTCTAGACATGGACAACAATTCAAAGTACCCCTGCCGCATATTGATTTATTCAAAACCAGTTTGTCATTCTCGGGAAGTTCATTCTGGAATTCTATTCCTGCAGAAATCAGAAACGCAAAGACGCTCACCTCATTTAGGGTCAGCCTCTTCAAACAGGTAGAATCTCTGAGGTAATCTAATCAATACAGTACAGGGATAAGTTGTGCGTGTGTTCAGGTGCGTGAATGTGCGTGTGTGTGAATATGTGTGTGTGTGTGTGTGTGTGTGAGAGAGAGAGAGAGAGAGAGAGAGAGAGAGAGAGAGAGAGAGAGAGAGAGAGAGAGAGAGAGAGAGAGAGAGAGAGAGAGAGAGAGAGAGAGAGAGAGAGAGAATCAATGAATCAATGAATCAATGAATCAATGAAACTTTATTTTACAACGGTTTAGGCATTGACATCGTCATCGACACAGCCATTTTACAAACCTGCCGTTGCTAACAACTACAAGACTAACTACAAATATACATACATATAAGTAAACATAATACTTGCAAAGAGATGACAACACTACTCACATAGACAGACATATTCATAGACTCACAGACACCCCCCACCCCACCCACCCCCCTTCACACATAGAGCTAAGTAGTCCAAATGATAGATGAAAAGGATAACAGACTTAATTGGGAATAAATTGGACCCAGCATAAAAAGAAACATATAATACAAGTGGTTAAGTCATCCCTACGAGTGATCCACAAAATATTTGCAGATACCCTTTTTAAAACAGGCTAGCGAGGAGGCGGATTTTACATGGTCGGGAAGGGCATTCCAGATAAGTGCCCCTGAGAAGGATAAGCTAGTTTTATATAGATCGATCCTTGTTTTTGGGACTATGAAAAGCTTTCTGATGTTTCCAAGCTTGGACTCAGACTTACGGAACAAAGTGGAGATGTACTCAGGTGTTTTGCGTTTCCACACTTTGAACATAAAGATTGCTTTGTTATATTTAAAATGATCTTGAAGTGGCAGGAGACCTGCTTTTGAGAGCTTTTCTTCAGTCCTTAGGTGTGGATCAGGGCAGATTATTTTGGCCGCTCGTCTGTGTAGGGAATTGAGTCTCTTTAAATGGACCTCACTACACCCATCCCATACCGATGACGCGTAATCGATATAAGAACGTATGTGAGCGTTATAAAATAGTTTACGGGTATCTGAATCAGTATAATAATTCAGTTTTGATAACATAAAGAGATTTTTGGCTACTATTTTGCATAAGGCGTCTGTATGAGCTTGCCATTTTAGCTGACTGTCGATTGTAATCCCCAGTACTCGATGTTCATTTACCTGTTCTACCTGACTACCTTTAAGTGAAAGGTTAAGTAATAGAGGCATTATCTGCTGTTTTTTGGCGCGTGGCGACTACCATCGATTTCGTTTTGGCTGGATGAACAACCATAGAATTGTTTATACACCAAGCTGATACTTCATGAAGACTTTGTTGTAGGTTGTCGGAAATTACCTGTATATCTTTACTAGTAGTATGAACTGAGGTGTCGTCAGCAAAAAGGTCGCATTGTACATCTTGGCAAGTAATATGTAGAGGCAAATCATTGATAAATAAGCAAAACAGTAGAGGGCCCAGTACAGACCCTTGGGGCACACCGAAGCTTACATCTTTGAAAGAGGAGTATGAGCCATGAACAAGAACCTTTTGTTTTCTTTTAGTAAGGTAAGATGTGAAAAAAGCAACTGCGTCTCCGTTATTGAGGTATGTGTGAAGCTTAGCAGTCAGGATAGTATGGTTAATCAGATCAAAAGCATTCTTAAAATCCAGATAGACTACTCCTGTTAACTGTGACTTATTCATACCCTTGAGCCATGTGTCAACAAGGCGTGTAAGTGCTGTGTGGCATGTTAATAGTAGACACCACCTATTAACCCAACAATGGACAATTAATCCTCTTGTTCATGCATCCATCGGTACTGTTTGCAGCATGTACTGTTTGCAGCACCGGTGGTTGCATGCACAGGAGGGTTAATGAGATTATTAGCCGGTAAAGCCCTGAATGAATGGCTGTAGGAGCTGCGCAAGCATGCGCATCCTCTGCGTTGCGTCTAATCCGGGTGTAATTGCAGGGAGAGAGAGAGAGAGAGAGAGAGAGAGAGAGAGAGAGAGAGAGAGAGAGAGAGAGAGAGAGAGAGAGAGAGAGAGAGAGAGAGAGAGAGAGAGAGAGAGAGAGTTTTTTGTGGGTTTTTTCAGTGGACCATAGTATCTGAGTGCCAAGAGTACTTTGAATACTGCATGTACTGTGTACAATGTTTCTGCCTTCATATGTGTGTACGCGATATTTTGGGGCGCGCGCTCACGTATCTGTGTGTGTGTGTGTGTGTGTGTGTGTGTGTGTGTGTGTGTGTGTGCGTGTGTGTGTATGCATGCTGTGTGTGTGTGTGTGTGTGTGTGTGTGTGTGTGTGTGTGTGAGAGAGAGAGAGAGAGAGAGAGAGAGAGAGAGAGAGAGAGAGAGAGAGAGAGAGAGAGAGAGAGAGAGAGAGAGAGAGAGAGAGAGAGAGAGAGAGAGAGAGCACCTATATATATATTTGCCTTTGCTGTATGAATTCTAATGTACTTAATGATTTTCTGTGTAATGCATTACTTTGCATTTTTACTCATTTTCTATTTTTTGGCGTACGCGTTATACGCGTATGTATGTCTGGAGTGCGTGTCCGAGAGCGTGTGTGTGTATGTGTGCGTGTGTGTCTAAGTGCGTGCGTGTGTAAGTTTGTGATTGTGTGTGTGTCAGTGTGCGTGCGTGCGTGCATGCGTAATTGCGGTGTGCATGTGTGTATGTATGTGTGTGTGTGTGTGTGTGTGCGTGCGTGCGTGCATGCATGAGGTATGGTGTGCCTGCGTGCGTACCGGAGTGCGTGTGTGTGTGTGTGTGTGTGTGTGAGCGTGCGTGTGCGTGCGTATGTGCGGGCGTGCATGCGTGAGCGAGTGCATGCATGCGTCAGCGTGTGGTATGTGTATGTTTACATGTCTATGTCATTTATGTAGTAGATGTAGCAACGGCAAGTTTGAAAACTGGTCCTGTTACCAATAACTTCTACCGTTGGAAAATAAAGGTTCATTGTTCATTGTTCATTGTTCATTGTTCTCTCTCTCTCTCTCTCTCTCTCTCTCTCTCTCTCTCTCTCTCTCTCTCTCTCTCTCTCTCTCTCTCTCTCTCTCTCTCGGGGCCGGGGCTGCTCCAGAACACAAGCCACAGCAGCCCGGCTATGATCGCACATCAACACTCATGGGCGCCCCTTCCTACATGGCAGGCGGTCGACCTGTGTACCCCTACCCGTACCCGCCCAAACCCCCAACTTTCCCCTATCCCCCGCCGCCCCCACCCCCCGGCTGGAGTGCCGCAGCTTAGTGAGAGTGACTGTGCCGCCTTGTTTTCGCTTCTTAAAATGTTCAGGCCACGCGCCGGAAATTAGGACATGCGTGATAGCCATTTCGACATTCTTTGATAAAGTCCCACTGTGCGCGTTTTGTGGACCAATTATTGACAGTAATTTCCAATCTGCTATTATCATTCCCGATTTAAATATACTTTTTTCACTTAGCGATTTTTAAAAATATTATAGTTGTACCATTTTCTTAGACTTTAAATTTGTTTGTTTTTCTTTCTTATTATTTTTAAGTCGTCAAATTAGCTTTGTGTATTATGAACTTTGTCGCAGGTGAACGTGCATAGTTCCTTGACAAGTCATTTTTCATTTGTTTCCTTTTATAGTTGCTGACTTTGTTATTTTTTGTTGACATAACCAAGCAAGAAAACCGTAAACATTCTGCTGAACTTAGACTAAGCGCGTGATAAACATTGTGTTTCTTTGCCGTGTATTCTTTTATTGAGCTTATTTAAAGCATTCTATAGATATTGATATTAGTTGATTTTTATTTTTTATTTTGTTGGATTATTTTTTGTGACCATATTAATTTTGTATTATATTTTTCGTTACATTTGTGTTTTTACCGACATGCAAAATCGTAATCTAAATACTGTTCCGAAACGAACAGACGAACTGAGAATTGGCCATCTTAACATATACCATCTAGTTAACAAGGTGCCCGATTTATCCGTGTTCCTAAACACGCCCTTACATTTTTCATATTTTTGGTGTGTCCGAGTCGAGGCTTAAAAGTTCAATAAGGGATAACTCCATTTCTGTCCCAAATTTCTCAGTACTCCGCAGAGATGCCTCAAGCCCACAACACACTGGACTAGCTGTATATATACATAATTCAATACTTGGTAACGTCAAACGGCGACAAGACTTAGAGTCAGCTCAAGTGGAAAGCTTGTGGGTAGAAGTGAAGACATCTAAATCACCTCCCCCCCCCCCCCCCCCCCCCCCCCCCCCGTCCTCATTGGCTTTATTTATAGAAATCCCGCAGCCAGCTGGGACTGGTATGATGACTTCGTAGCAATGATGGATAACGTAAATCAAAATAAAGCTGACGTTGTTCTTTTGGGCGATTTTAATATTGATCTTTCTAAATCTAAATGGTCCAATGCTGCATGGGCGTCAACAACAGCACTATTCGGTTTAGAACAGTTAATTAAAACCCCCACTAGAACCACATGTACATCTTCAACCCTGATTGATCATATTTATGTGACAAATGATGATAAAATATCAAATGTACATGTTCCCTCCTTAGCTGTCAGTGACCATAACCCAGTATGTTGCACAGTCTCCATGAAACTAGACAAAGAGAACAAAAAGAGACATAAAACAATTAAATATCGTTCTTTCAAAACATTTAATAACGGCGACTTTCTGCGGGATCTGCGCAATACTCCTTTCAGGGACGTGTATAACCACACTTCTTCTGACAGTGCCCTGTCGTACTGGATGGATCTATTCCTTGGAGTCCTAAATAAGCATGCGCCCATACGAGAAAAACGAGTTAAGCACTCTACCCTGACACCCTGGTTAACAGTATATGTCAAACAGGCCATGTCATTTAGAGACAAACTTAAGAAAGAAAAACAGTTTGATGAATATAAGAAACAACGAAATCGTGTTAAATACTTAGTGAGAGCGTCAAAAAAACTGTTCTTCCAGGAAAGATAAGATAAGAATACTTTATTATCTCAAAAAGAGAAATTCTTTTCGCCACCTCAGGTGCAACTCGCAATCACACACACTCACACAACATTTTTCAAACAAATGGACAATGGCTCGGGATGGGTGAAGCCCGTCGCCAAGGCGTCTAATGGCCGGCGCCAACGGCCCCAGCCCGACCTGAACCTCCCTAACACAAACAAACTAAAAACAGTTCTATCTTAATAGCTCTATAACACATAATATAATGTTTTTAAACTTTCTGCTTGGCTGAGACTAGTTACACAAATAACAAAAATACGCCAAAAAAAAAAAAAAAAAAAAAAAAAAAAAAAAAAAAAACTCGAATACTTTCACATTTGCTACCTGGGGGCCCGTCGCCATAAGAACAGCGCCGGCTATTAGACAGTCGCTCCGGCGTAAACAGTCACCACCTTAATTATAACTTAACTTGTAATTTTTAAAGCAATAGTAGTAGGACTACATCATTAACGTAAAAGGAGTCCAAAATGGTTTCTAAAGAGTACACACTGGCACACTGTTCAGTAGGAAACACAGTCACTGCGTCTGTGAGGTGTCTGTCATCACATCATTCGGCTGGAATGTGGGTCCTGAAGCTTGCTGGTACTCGCTTCGTTGCGGAATGCACTAGCGCTATTCCGTAGGCAGCGTGGCGTGGGAAGAGCCACTCCCGAGATGATGAAAGGGGAGGAAAGCACGTTGGTTGTATTGCCACAGCATAACGCGCGCTGTTCTTCTAATATCCGCGTGGTACAACAAGAATCAGCGTGTATCAACTCAGTCGCAGCGGCACAGCGGATAAAATCCAATTAACGGTCACAGCACATCAAATTGCCAGAAGTTATCAAAAAGAAATACCGGTCGTGATGTAGCATTGCAGGGCCTGACATCGTATATCAAACGAAGGTACAATGTCGGCTAGAATACTGCCGATGGCGACCATTTCTGCCGGAGCGGGCGGCCAGGAGGTGTTGCATGGCCGCCATCTTGGGACAAAAAAGATACAGCATCGGTGTGGAAAGCCCTGAACGTTATAACAAAGGGTAAATCAGCCCCTGAAATACCATCCCATTTGTCAGCTGATATATTAAATAAGCACTTCCTATCGACAGCTGAAACACTTGCTCAGTCAGCTGCAAGTAGTAACACAGAGTACCAAGTTCCTAGTGTACTGGAAAAATACTGTGAGGCCAAAAATATACTGCAGACATTCATCATTCCTGATATTACCGTCGCTGAAGTCGGCAAATTCATCTCTAGCATGCCGAACAAAAAGTCCACCGGGATGGATGGTATAGACAACAAAATTCTGAAAATGTCACTACCATATACGGTAGAGGCACTCACTTATATCTTTAACCTCTGTATAAAACACAGCACGTTTCCAACTATTTTCAAAGAGGCCAAGGTAATTCCAATCCCTAAATCAAAAGATCTTGAAGATGTCAATAACTACCGTCCTATCTCACTTTTGTCGGCCCTGTCAAAGCCCCTTGAAAAACACATACAAAAACACCTCCTCGATTTTCTAGAAAAGGGCAATCTCATAAATATTCATCAGTCCGGCTTTAGACCGAAACACTCATGTCAGTCAGCACTGGCACACATTGTAGACAGCTGGCTGGAATCAATAAATAAAAACCTGATGTCTGGAGCTGTTTTCTTAGACCTACAAAAAGCATTTGATCTTGTCGACCATGACATTCTCTTAAAGAAGCTAGCAGCATACCATATAAGTGAAACTGCCATAGCATTTTTTTAGATCATACCTAAAAGACAGAAAACAAAAGGAAAATACTCTAAACAAAACCCAAAGAAATGGGGGCCCCCCAAGAAAAAGCTTGATGTTGCCAGCCTTCAGCGTGACGACGTGAAAGCTGCCTTTCAGACAGATTTACAGCACAGGCTCAAAGACACAGCGGACCCAGCAGACTCCTCCCCTGAAACACTCTGGGAACAACTGAAAACTGCTATTGCAAAATCCTCTGCAGAAGTCTTGGGTTTCGCTAGAAAGAAGAATAAAGACTGGTTTGACGAAAACGATGTAGAGATCCAGGAACACCTAGCAAAAAAAAAAGAGCCGCTCATCAGGCCCACCTAGCCCAGCCTTCCTGCCCTGTGAAGAAGTCTGCCTTCCGCCTCGTCTGCAGCAGTCTCCAGCGCAAGCTCAGAGATCTCCAGAATGAGTGGTGGACCAGACTTGCACAGAGGACCCAGCTTTGCGCTGACAAGGGTGACTACAGGGGCTTCTACGAAGCACTGAAAGCAGTGTATGGCCCCAGGCACCTGGTACAAAGTCCCCTGCAAAGCGCGAATGGCCAGGCACTCCTCACAGATAATACCTCCATCTTGAACCGCTGGTCGGAGTACTTTCAGAGCCTCTTCAGCGCTTAGCGCACTGTTCAAGAAGCAGTCGTACTACAAATCCCACAACTCCCAGTAAAGGTTGAATTGGACGAACCGCCCACCGCTGAAGAGACCCTCACAGCCATCCACCAGCTCAAGAGTGGCAAAGCAGCAGGCATTGATGGAATACCGCCAGAGATCTGGAAACATGGAGGCACAGCACTGCACAACAAGCTCCATGACCTCTTTCTCTGCTGCTGGGAGGAAGGAACACTACCAAAAGATCTCCGTGATGCTGTCGTTATCACCCTGTACAAGAACAAAGGCGAGAAGTCTGACTGTTCCAACTATCGGGGAATTACCCCGCTGTCCATTAATGGGAAAATTCTTGCAAGGCTGCTCCTGAATCGGCTGGTATCTGCCATCGCTGAAGACCACCTCCTAGAGGGCCAGTGTGGCTTCAGAGCAAACAGGAGCACCACCGATATGGTCTTTGTGCTGAGACAGCTTCAGGAGAAGTGCCGCGAGCAGAACAAAGGGCTGTACGTAACGTTTGTCGACCTAACAAAAGCGTTCGACACTGTGAGCAGGCAAGGCATGTGGCAGATCCTGCAGCGACTTGCTGTCCCCCAAAGTTCCTCAGCATGATTGTCCAGCTACACGAGGACCAGCAAGGCCAGGTCAGACTCAACAATGACCTCTCAGAACCATTCCCTATTCTCAACGGCGTAAAGCAGGGCTGCGTGCTGGCACCGACCCTCTTCACCATCTTTTTTAGCATGATGTTGAAGCAGGCCACAGTGGACCTCGATGATGACGATGCAGTGTACATCAGGTATCGTCTCGATGGCAGCCTGTTCAACCTCAGACGACTGCAGGCCCACACGAAAACCCTAGACCAACTGATTCGTAAGCTGCTTTTTGCTGATGACGCTGCCCTCGTTGCACACACAGAGAGAGCCCTGCAGCGCATCACGTCCTGCTTCGCAGACGCTGCCCAGCTCTTTGGACTCGAGGTCAGTCTGAAAAAGACAGAGGTCCTCCATCAGCCGGCACCCAAGACAGTGTATCGTCCTCCTCACATCACCATTGGCGAGTCTGAACTAAAGTCAGTGCACCAGTTTACTTACCTTGGCTGCATTATCACGTCGGATGCCAAGCTAGACAAGGAGCTTGACAGCAGGCTGGCAAAAGCAAACAGCGCTTTCGGGCGACTTTTCAAGCGGGTGTGGCACAATCAACAGCTGAAAACAGGCACCAAGATCAGCGTGTACAGAGCTGTGGTCCTCACCACCCTGCTGTATGGTTCCGAGTCCTGGGCCCTCTACCGCAGCCAACTACGACTCCTCGAACGCTTCCACCAGCGCTGCCTGCGCACCATCCTGGGCATTCACTGGAGTGACTATGTCACCAACGTCGAGGTCCTTGAACAGGCTGAAACTATGAGCATCGAGGCTTTGCTGCTGCGGACACAGCTCCGCTGGGCGGGGCATGTCTCCAGGATGGAGGATCATCGCCTACCAAAGATCACCCTGTTCGGCGAGCTTGCTACTGGACACCGTGACAGAGGGGCACCAAAGAAGAGATACAAAGACTGTCTCAAGAAGTCACTTAGTGCCTGCCAAATCGACCACCACCAGTGGTCTTCGCTTGCTGTGGACCGTGACACCTGGCGCTCCACCATTTACAAGGCAGCTGTCTCATTTGAGGACTCTCGCAGAGCTAGCCTTAAGGACAAGCGGCTCAGGAGAAAAAACAGAGATACCGCAACTCAGAACCCTGGCCATACCTCCCCCTGCAGCCACTGCGGTCGAACCTGCCTGTCCCGGATTGGCCTCCGCAGCCACGAACAAGCCTGCAGACGTCGTGGGCAACTCCTATAAAAATTTTCGTTCGCGAAGTCAAGCCAAGACTCTAAACAAGGACAAGTTAACTACGGTGTCCCCCAGGGGTCGATCTTGGGACCTCTTCTATTTATAATATTCATTAATGATTTGCCTTTGCATATTACTAACACTGATGTTAATTGCAACCTGTTTGCGGACGATACGAGCCTCCATGTTTCGGGTAAAAAAACAGCTGACATTACCATTAGCTTACAAAGTAGTCTCAGCGAGGTTTCCGACTGGTGTAGAGAGAATCATATGGTTCTTCATCCAGGAAAAAACAAAGAGTATTTTAATCACTACACGACAAAAACACCAACGCCGACCACAGCCGTTACATTTACAACTGAACGCTAAACCGATAGAACAAGTCACAGAGCGTAAATTCTTGGGAATACACGTTGACGAACAATTATGATGGGAGACGCATATAAATACAGTCTGTAAAACCATTGCTAAAAACACTTTCCTGTCGTCCCAGCTTAGACAAGTAACGGATACACATACTCGTAAACTATTTTTTCATGCCCATATCAAGTCTCACGTTGATTATGTCTCCACAGTGTGGGACGGTTGTAGTGATGTTCACATGAACAGGTTAAACTCTATATATAAAAGAGCTGTCAAAATGATAGATACGCGGCCCATTCCTACCACAGACAAATTTAGACATCTAAACATTCTCGGCCTGCGTCAACAACTTAGTTTCAACAAATGCATCCTCATGCACAAGATATTAAATAACATGACACCGCAGTATCTAACCACCAAATTTGTGCCACAGCAAGAACGCGAACGGTCCTCAAGGAATAATACTTTACCCCTACCTCTGCCTAGAATTGACCTCTTTAAAACTAGTTTATCCTTTTCTGGACCGTTTGTATGGAACACTATTCCTGCACATTTGAAGACTATAGCCTCACTTGGAATCTTTAAAACGAAACTTTTCGATTACCTGATGAGCCAAACATAACAACACTGGGCATTTAAACAAACCCTGATGGTTAATGCTTTTATGTAATATAATTATGCATTTATCTATGTGTGTGTGTGTGTGTGTGTGTGTGTGTGTGTGTGTGTGTGTGTGTGTGTGTGTGTGTGTGTATGGTATAAGATGAATGTTAAGTGTTGTTATTATTTTGTGTCATTTTTTAAAAATTTTATTGTTGCATGAAATAATATGTGTAAATATAATTCTTTATTATTATTATTATCTTTTAATCTATTTTATCTTGTAGATGTTAGCAACGGCAAGTTTGTAAAATGACGATTTGTTTCTGTCAAAACTTTTTACCGTTGATAAATAAAGTTTCATCATCATATCTCTCTCTCTCTCTCTCTCTCTCTCTCTCTCTCTCTCTCTCTCTCTCTCTCTCTCTCTCTCTCTCTCTCTCTCTCTCTCTCTCTCTCTCTTGGAAGCAGTGCGGTGCCATATTTGGTTCGTTCAAGTCTTATGTTTATGTTCCGCTCCGCCTCACAATGCAACGAACAGCTCAGTATGTGGCGGAGACAGCACACACTTATCATCACATGTAAACGGAGTTAGCCTTGCATCACATGGGCGTCAAAAGCGTGTAATGTGTGTAGAAGAACCCAGCGAAGAAAGAAACACGCTTAGAAAAGACAGTTTTTGTTAAAAAGACAGTTTTTGGGTCTGAATTTTGTGCGAGTTGTATGGAAAAAGAAAACTTCAAAATGTTTGAGAACTGCACAGTCGACGTGTCAGCAACCAGTGTTTGTGTGCCTCATGTGTGAGGAAATACCGCCCAAACCACCATCTCTGAAATTCAATTCACAGTATACTTGAAACTTGGACATGTTTTTTTATTTTATTTGAATAAATACATATAAAGTGGTAAAAAAAATGTATTAAATACCATCGACTACACTGACTGCCATTGTTAGAGACAGCGACGGACAGCAGATCCAAACAGCACGGGGTTTCACATTTATCACATCGTTTGGGAAGTTATGTTTGGATTTCTACGCCATTTAAGGTTGTAGGACACACCTCTTTCGCGCATCTTTTCTGCGCATTTAGATACCGCTATCTTGCGTCTGCCGTGACCTGAGACTAGAGGTCACCGAAAAAAACCGCCGTACGGCAAGTCGTATTGCAAACAAGCTCAATTTATCGATAATTGACAAAAGATATATACTGTCTGAAATAGGTGTGTAAGCTGACTGTTTCTATGCATAAAATGTTGTGTTTCCTCAGAAATAAGATACCTTTGCATAAGTTGCGACAAGTCATCGAGCGTCAGTAGTAACGCATAACCATTTCTCAGAAGAAGAAGAAAAAAAAAAACGAACGGGCCAACCGAACGAGAAGCAATATACGTGGCAGCCAGAAACACAACAAAATCTCTTCAGCAAGGAAAAGGTAAACTAAAGTAGAAAAAGAGGTTGGTGGTGTTTACTAAGTGACTAGAACACGAGTTACTAGTAATGACAGAAAAATGTCGTACGTAAGTGGCATATCTGACTGGTTTTCCAACTCTAAAAAAAAAAAGTTGCATGCACCGCTGTGAGATGTCACCTGCACGGCGTAAAACCCCAATAGCTAACTGTCCTTTTATGCATGGAAATTTACAGCCTACCTACAATGAAGAAGACTACATTTTATTGTGGGTTGACAGGGGCATGCATTCCATGTATGTCAGTCACCTCCTAGAAGTAGAACATTTCCATACATTCTCAGAGAGCCTTTACTAATACGGTGGAAGGAATGTAGTCCACATTGTAGTGATATTAAACCAGTGCCAGTGCTTATTATTTAGGAAAACGTACTGTGTGTAGTAAAAAGTCCTGCTAAGGGAGAATTTTGCATTACTAACTCAGTAACTGCTTTCAGTACTTAGTAACTTAGTTTTCTCATCCATTCTCTGTCTTATGAAGGCTATATTACAGATTAGGAGATAGGTCCAGCATTTTTTTAGTTCAAGGATGGTGCCAGAATAACTTGGCGGATGAGACGCCAATCTATTCTGGCACCACCCTTGAACTATCATAGTCACATTTATTTCAAGCAGTGGGTGTATCAGGATTAAAAGGGTTACCTAGTAAAACGCTACTTTGACTGAAACCCTAATATTTGTTGACTACCATTTTGGATGACTGTAGAATGTGTGAAAAATACAAATTTGACTAGTACAAAAGCAAGCCTTTATGTTGAGACTCGTGACACTTATTTCAGCTACCTTTTGGAAAGGTCACACAGGTTGTGAATCAGTTATGCGCATGAGGCGTACAGACGTGACTTTGCCATTGTTGTTTGTTCTTTGCGGTTTACACAGTTTTTGTCGCATTTATTTTGAAAGTAATAATCTGCCCCTGCATTTAGTTCACGCAAAGTGAAATTGTCATGCTGCCGAACAACACAGTAATAATCATGTATTTCATTTCAGGCTAATACTGCTGTTGACCTCTCGCTGTGGAGTCTCAGTACTTTCACCCAGAGTACATACTTGCAAACAAGCGCAGAAGTATGACGTCTACACCAACTGACCAAGGTCACACTCACAGCTCAAGTGAAGTGAGGGAAGGTGACACGTATTCTCCTGGACTCAAGGTAAGTCATACCAGTAGATCTGTGATGAGAATCAGGTGCAGAACACAACACAACTATGGTGTGAATGAACACATCATACTGTAATACCTTCTTTCATTGGCTCATGTGCGAAGCAAGTGTAAGGCTATGTTCTGGGCCATTGGTCGTCCATGGTAAACTTTAATGTTGGCATTTTCTCGGAGACCATTCAAACCACAGTCTTCAAACGTAGCTGAAGGATACTTTGTGGCAAGACCTTTCTTACTCTTAGCCTACCAGTTTGCGTTCAGACCAAGGGTCATGAGAAATCAAGAAATAGGTAAAAAAAAAAAAAAATAGCCATATTTGACAAAAGATATTTTTTCTCCAATACTATTCACAACTGTACATAAGCCAGCCCTTTACGTATGCTTAGACTCATGGCACTTAAATTTCAGTCACCGTTTGGAAAGGTCACACAGTTCAGATTAAGAAAATGATCAGTTTTAAATGAACACGAGCGATCCAGGCTTCACCATTGTTGTTTGTGGTGTTCACAGTTTATTTCACATTAGTTTGAAGGTAGTGATGTGTAAACTAAATGTAGGGACGAATTGGGTGGGTGGGTGGGTGGGGGGGGGACTCCCCCCACTGGCCCTGAATTGTTCATAATGCTATAACCAAGTCCCTGTTTGTGGAGTTTGGAAGCGACCCACCCTGAAATAAGATCAGAAGTGAAATTGCCATGCTGCCGAATAACACGATAATAAACATGTATTTCATTTCAGGTCAGTGCTGCTGTTGACGTCTCACTACAGAGTCACGCCCAGAGGGTATACTTGCAAACAAGCACAGAAGTATGACGCCTACACCAAGAAGAGGCAAGAGCTAGTCAGGTCATGTTTGCTCAAAGGAGAAGGCCACAGCTAAAAGCAGGCAATTTCAGTTCCAGCGGATCAACTAAAGTGAGCGAAGGCGACACTTATTGTCCTGGACTCGAGGTAAAGCATACCGATTGATTTGTGAATAGAATCACTCTCACTCTCTTGGCTGGACTTCGCGAACGAAGATTTTATAGGAGTTGCCCACGATGTCTGCAGGCTTGTTCGTGGCTGCGGAGGCCAATCCGGGACAGGCAGGTTCGACCGCAGTGGCTGCAGGGGAAGGTATGGCCAGAGTTCTGAGTTGCGGCATCTCTGTTCTTTCTCCTGAGCCGCTTGTCCTTAAGGCTAGCTCTGCGAGAGTCCTCAAAGGAGACAGCTGCCTTGTAAATAGTGGAGCGCCAGGTGTCACGGTCCACAGCAAGCGAAGACCACTGGTGGTGGTCGATTTGGCAGGCACTAAGTGACTTCTTGAGACAGTCTTTGTATCTCTTCTTTGGTGCCCCTCTGTCACGGTGTCCAGTAGCAAGCTCGCCGAACAGGGTGATCTTTGGTAGGCGATGATCCTCCATCCTGGAGACATGCCCCGCCCAGCGGAGCTGTGTCCGCAGCAGCAAAGCCTCGATGCTCACGGTTTCAGCCTGTTCAAGGACCTCGACATTGGTGACATAGTCACTCCAGTGAATGCCCAGGATGGTACGCAGGCAGCGCTGGTGGAAGCGTTCGAGGAGTCGTAGTTGGCTGCGGTAGAGGGCCCAGGACTCGGAACCATACAGCAGGGTGGTGAGGACCACAGCTCTGTACACGCTGATCTTGGTGCCTGTTTTCAGCTGTTGATTGTGCCACACCCGCTTGAAAAGTCGCCCGAAAGCGCTGTTCGCTTTTGCCAGCCTACTGTCAAGCTCCTTGTCCAGCTTGGCGTCCGACGTGATAATGCAGCCAAGGTAAGTAAACTGGTGCACTGACTTTAGTTCAGACTCGCCGATGGTGATGTGAGGAGGGCGATACACTGTCTTGGGTGAATAGAATCAGGTTCATAACAAAACACAACTGGTTGAAACACATCACACTGTAATGCTTTCTTTCATTTTGAAGATGGTGTAGTAGTAGTACCAGCATTCTCAACAACACCGAATGCTAAAATCACTTGCTGTCAACAAGTGGCACCATATTGCATTTGATTTGAAAACTAGAGGGTTGGGCAAGTCTCCAAATACTGTCGTTTTCTTTAATAAGCACTTAGTGCATACAAAAGGACTAGAAAAATCTGAATACTACCCATTTGGTCCAGTGTGTGCTGTTGCTAAACAGCAATGCGTTGTGTCCTGTTTGAAACAATTTCTGCAAGTTACACTTTGAATATTGATGCTGATTCTAGATATATGTATACACCCTTTGTGGTTATTTCAAGCTCAATGGCGTCTAATTTTTGGCGCACGTGTGATAGCAAAAGTAAGTGTTTGTAATGGGTCGTCCGTCAACTGTTACCTGTGGGCAACTTTAACATTGGCATTTCCTCGAAGACTATGCAAGCCTCAGACTTCAAACTTGGCACAAGGGTACTTTGTGGTAAAATAATTCTAAACATACCAATTTCTGTGACCTTTCAAAGGTCATCTCAAGTAGTATTTTCAACTTCAAACTCAAACTTGCTATGGAGATACCACATGATAAGGGTGACAAAAGTTAGTTTCGGGTAGAGTTGTAGTTTTTATCAATGTTTTTGCAAACTTTTCAATAAAATTTGGCATGATGATAACACTTTTCTGTGCATACTAATGTAATCAGCCCCTCACAGAGGTCAAGGATCACAGAGGGTTGACAAATGTGTGAAAAATGAAGGGATTTGGAAAAATACTCAGGTTTCACTGGTACAAAATCCAGCCCTATACTTATGTTTAGACATTTTCAGAGACCTGTTGGAGAAGTCAAGCCAAGGTCAAAAAGGACAGACATATTATGTGGATTGGTCATACACGTGAACCATAAGGACATTGCCTTTCTTGTTCATGTTCTGACTAATGTCATATTATGCATGTATGTACTTTGTATAAATACTTGCAAACATATATGCACGCAATATGTGCATGTCAGAACTTTTTTTGATACAAAATTATCTTTTGCAGTTTGCGAAAGATGAGGGAAGAAGAGTTCAGCGGGTACATCTCTCCGCGATGGCCAACCGACGAGAAGGCAAAGGAAGTGAACTGATTGTCCTGTGTAGGAGGGCAGACATCCTGTTATTTTGATGTCCATCCACCAGGCTGGCCACAATGTCAAGGTTTTGGACAGTCACATCATTCGCAATGCAGCAAAAGCCTGTGCCTTACTGCCTGAGCTGATGCATAGCCATATATTAGGAGAAGGGAAAGCAGGCTTTAGGCCTGGCTATTCAACTGCAGACACAACAGCAGTGGGGCAGTGACAACAAAGTGACAATGACAAAACTCGAGAAAATAGAAATAAAGAGGGAGTGTTTCCATAAGCCTGACATAGAAGCAGCGGGGCAACAAAATTGTAACGTGCAGTCGAGCAGTTCAGGGGCTATTGTACAGTGATGGGGGTGTGCTTTGTGTGTTTTCATATAACAATGTGACAAAGCGATTGACACCCATGTTGTAATTTGTAGTGCAGTAAAAAGGTGAAAAATATCTGTATTTTGACCAAAAAGATGTTTTCTCAAGTATACACAACTTCAAACCCAGACTTGGTACAAGGTGGTAAGAACTTTTCATGCATACTAATTTCGTATGCATGAAAGGTCAGAAAGGTCAAGGGTCACAAGAAATCGGGAAATAGGTACAAGATAGCCATAGCCCAAAGATGTTTTTTTTTCTCAAGTATTCCTAACTGTAACCCTAAACTTGGTAAAGAGATACCTGATGGTAAGACCTTCCTATGCATATTTATTTGGATGACCCCCCCTCAGAAAAGTTACTTTTTGTCACTCTCCCGTCATGTCGCGATTTGGAAATGCAGCTTAATATGTATTAGTTTTTGATTATCCAAGGAAAACCCCTTTACTGCCAATGTGTTCATTTTTCGAAGACATTTCAGCATATAAACAGGTCTTGTTTGTGACAAGTTCCGAAATACTGGCATACATCAATCATTCAAAATATGTACTCCACAGCTGACTCTTATGGGTTAGGAAACAGTGGTACAGATAGATTTTTTTGCAGCGTCGGTGTGAAACAAGGAGAAAACTTATCACTGCTCCGCTTTGCATGATTATAAATGATATACATTCTGAAAATGGTCATTGGCCTCAGAGTATAACACCCATGGGTCCTTTCTGAAGAGGGGGTGTGCCAAAATATAGAAATGCAGCCCGGGGGGGGGGGGGGGGGGGTAGGTAGGTATGTAGTATATATATACATATGTCATTAAACCCTCTGCTCAAAATATACCAAATGTGGACTTGCGCAATGAAAATCGCAATACTTCTAAAGAGTGAGTTGACCATGTAGTTCTTGCATTACCCTCCATCTGTCACAGCAGATTTCAGTGGTTGGGTGATAACTGATCATAGGCATATGAGGGGGAGCTGGGTGGCTCGGTGGTAGTGTGTTTGACTCTCATCCCAAAGGTCCTGGGTTCGAATACAGCTTGGGTCAAAATTTGTTCAGACCCTATTTCTGTGACCCATCTTTGAAGTCACCTTTTATGGACAAAAGATGTTGAGCCCTAAACATTTAACATTTTGTATTTGAGGTAGTTACTTTTGTATGGGTGCCTATGTGCATTGTAGCCTAATATGCTTTCAACATACTTGACTGTACATGTATACTTTAAATGAATGTCTGCAAATACAGCATTTCTTGTGAAAATAAACAGATATTATTCTTTACTCACAATGATCATGTGTAAACATAACGGGGCATATTGACACATGTGACGTTTGTTTTGTTTCCTTATAATTTGTAACCAAAAACTGCTGGGAAACTGAGATTCAGCTGGAGAGATAGGTACATCCACTACCAATCTGTTCACAAATATCTTTCAACCAGAGATGTTCACTGACCTGCTTTCACGGATACACCAAAGGAGCATGTAGCATTGCTTGCAGCAGGTATATTAAAACAAATTCACATTATTCATTAATTAATGTTTGTAGATGATGCCAGGAAAAAAATTAAAAAAAAACACTCTGTGACGACACTCTTTGGTGTGCTTTTTCATCAGTGAATCTGTGAATGATTAAATGAATGTAAACATGTAATGTAAACATGCTCACAATGCCTGGCTGAAAAAAAATGAATGAACAAATGTACCGAGGTAACCAGTATGCATTTTTATCCAAGACTGAAAGTGGTTTGTTGGTTGGTTCATGGTTCAACATTCACATTACAACAGTGATGATAATCGCATATTTTAAATTAAAAAAAAAAAAAAAATACCACGCGTTTCTTTTATATATATATATATATATATATATATATATATATATATATATATATATATTATATATATATATATATATATATATATATATATATATATATATATATATATATATATATATATATATATATATATATTATATATATATATATATATATATATATATATATATATATATATATATATATATATTTTTTTTTTTGGCTTTGTTTTTTTTTGTGTGTGTGTGCGTTTGTTTCATTTAGCGAAGTAGAAACTGTATGGGTTTCAAATTTTTGAGCAGGGAAAAAAATATCCATCTACGGGGATTGAACCCTGGTTACCTGCGTGGCAAAAGGAGTATTTTACCACGGCACTAATTCAACTACTAAGAGATACTGGGTGCATTTAATTACTTATAGATAAACCTTCTCATCCCGTATCTGCCGTTGTTGTTTGTTCCAGTGTACTTTCCCACTGTCACCAATAGTGATCGAAGACTAGTAGTTTGCAACAGTTTGGGCGTAGGTTATACTTGTTGATTTGGCGTCGTTGATTTCCTCCTTTCTCATGCGGGCTTGGGACTGGCTACGGCGGAGATATGATCTGCCGGAAGTCAGACATCGCTTGTATCCCTTTTTGAAAACGCACTCGCAAACGACCTAAAGTGCCAATTTTTGCGCGGGACCCCCTCATGTTTTCATAAATAATGTGTGTGATATGATCTAAAGTACGACTTTATCGAATAAAAAGGGCCTGAGCAATTGCCCAACATTGCAAACACTTGTAATGTTATTGATAACATCCGGGCACTTTGCGAATTTACAACATACACTTTTCTCGATTGCACTTAGAATTCCAATTATCAGAGCACACTTTTTTTTACGAGAAAATACTAACATACTTTATGAAGTGACCGAAATGTTTCTTTATCATTTTAACACACTATTCGATAAATTTGTATTGTGTTTTGAAATCAGCTATTTTGCGTGTTTTTGCTTATGGGGTAGGTCACGCAAAAGGCTCAAACTTACAAATATGCCCGGGACCATGGGTCTTTCAGGGTGGCAATAGCCTCCAGACTCAATAAGGCTCTCAAAAAAACCCTATAAGCGGCAGTTTTCAATTAAAAAATGTAGGTATAGTATACAACCTTAAAACCTTCCAACAACAGATTCTGGTGATACCCCGCAGTCTGCAGGAGTTGATTAGTATCTGTGTCTCTTGTGGGTACATGATAGCTCAAGTGACATCAAGAAACTTGACAACTATGTTCTTGCAAACTCAAAGCGTGCAATTCCTGTCCAACAGTTGTTGATAAAAAATGACACACTTTCAGGCTGCAAGAACATAGATCCTCATAAGGACCTGCAGTCTGCACGGACATGAGAATGCACGTCTCTCGCTGGCAAAGCTCATACATCTACGTTTTGTTTAGTCAATGATCAGAACAATTGACACCAACTTGATAAATCAGTCCGCTCCACAGATATTGCACACTTTCAGTCAGTAAGAACATAGATCCTCATGGTCTCATGCAGTCTCAGGAGCATATGAGGATCTATACTTCTTTCTGACAAAGATCAAAAGATCAACATAACTTACGTCAAGTAATTTTGTAAGGAGCTGGTGATCAGTGGAGCCTTTGATTGTTGACAAGTGATGAAACCTTTCTACTCTCATCCAGGCTGCACTGGAAGACCAATAACCTTATCTGAATAAGTTTGCATAGGCACAAATTGGGCAGACAAGAAGCGCAGATTCTCATGAGCCCCCGCAGATACAGGAACCCACGAGGCTCTGTGCGTCCTACAGATGAATGGCGTTGGAATTGTCGAGGGAGACAATAATGAGGTCACGTTGAACCCGAACGACCCGAAAACGAACCGGTCCGCACAAAAGACGTAAACAACACTCGGAACATCTCCATGAGGCATAGATCCTCATGAGCCGGAGGCTCATGAGAATATATGTCTCATGGAGATGTTTTGAGTGTTGACCACGCTTTGGCAGAAGCTGATTTTCCGTTCTGTCGTCGCTATCGTTCTTTGTTGGAAGTCGATCGGCGAAAACGTGACCTCACTAATCAGCGGCGCAAAGCAAACATTGGCAGTGTAAGTGAACAGAGTTGTGAACTGTGGCCTTAGACTTAATAGCTTACAAACATTGACAGTGTAAGTGAACAGAGTTGTGAACTGTGGCCTTAGACTTAATAGCTTACAAACATTGACAGTGTAAGTGAACAGAGTTGTGAACTGTGACCTCAGACTTAATAACTTACAAACATTGACAGTGTAAGTGAACAGAGTTGAGAACTGTGGTCTTAGACTGAATAGCTTACAAACATTGACAGTGTAAGTGAACAGAGTTGAGAACTGTGGTCTTAGACTGAATAGCTTACAAACATTGACAGTGTAAGTGTACAGAGTTATGAACTGTGGCCTCAGACTAATAGCTTACAAACATTGACAGTGTAAGTGATCAGAGTTATGAACTGTGGCCTCAGACTTAATAGCTTACAAACATTGACAGTGTAAGTGTACAGAGTTGTGAACTGTGGTCTCAGACTTAATAGCTTATTGCAGCCATATTGACAATACACAAATAAAAACAGGAATGTGGTGTGGTGTTAAAAAAGACAACATACAATATCCTGTCTTTGGTGTTATAATTTATATTCTTCCTCACTTTCATATAGCAGTTGTACACACTTAGAAACACTAGTAAACAATCAATGTAAACACACATGCGCATGCACACAAAGAGTCTCACAACTGTGGAATAATGTAAGAGAAAAACTATGGCACGATACAATATCAAATTATCGCAAAGCCCGTTTTATTGCCTATAAACGCACGCAAACATTCAGGACACACACATACACACACACACACACACACACACACACACACACACACACACACACACACACACACACACACACACACACACACACACACACACACACACACACATTCATCACAATGTATAAATATTACTGTTCACACGCCAGGTCACATATGCCGGCACTGCTTGCTGCTTGACTACAGATAAATGAAGAAACAGCAAAAATGCATTGTATCACAGTAAGCGTAATCAAGCAAAAGGACTAAAAAAAAAAGCTGCAACACGTAAGGCGAAGCCGTTGAGTATACATACCGGGCACGTGCACGCACAATGGCACCTCCGCCCTCTTCCCTTTCCCCACCCCCAGCACACATAGTTTCTTAAAAGCGCCTGCACTCTGCAATTCGATCGCCATCTTCTTAAACCACGTCACTGCCAGATGACCCAAACTGTTTCTATCGTCGTTGATTCAACGTTAACTCCTTCTACCCCAGACACACCACAGCAAGATAAGGATCGACCATGATAGTTCAAGGGTGATGCCAGAATAGCTTGCCGCATGTGGGCGCCAAGCTATTCTGGCATCACCCTTGAACTATCATGGTCGATCTGTGTGCAGCACTGCAATGCAGTCTTCAGAGGCAACGGCAACATTTGGGGATTTCGGTGATGGGCTACAATGAGTTAAAGAACCCCGCCGCCCCAGCAACATGCACACAAACTGATGTCAGCAAGAGACACGGATCCTCATCAGTCAACACAACTGCGGGGGCTCATGTGGATCTATGTCGCTTGCAGTTGGATCGTGTCCACCTTGCTGGCTCCATGTCTGCCAGTCCGTCGTTCTCTGCTCGGAGTCATCCGCCGTTTAGTGACTGCCGCTTTCACGGATCTTGATTTCCGGGTGGACTGTAGTAGAAATCTCAAACATCTACTCCGTGGGACCGTACACCATACTTTTCACAGTTCTGCGGAATCGTTGATTGTGCTTCTAACAACGAGTGTCTTCGTAAACGGAATGTTGATATGTTCAACAGAGTTCAATATTAAAATAAGTCACAGTTATTGGTTTTACGCTTGTCTGGTTTTGTCTGGTCACCGTCCACTAACTTGTTCTCGTTGCTACGACGTGCTAAATCAATTGTTATAACCATGGAAACCGTCTGTCCGCGTTCACAACTCACAGTGTAAGTGCCCACTTTCCAGCATCACCATAACCAGGCACTAGCAGCCTCTCCCGCTGTGCTACACTCTGAGCTGTTGACAGTCCTGGTGAGTGACGTCACTGACGTGAAGGGTGGGCGGGGATGGGGACGTTGTCCCTGACAAAGGTACATCCATTATGATGCTGCGCGATGTCCAGCTGCCCAGTCTGTACTCGGCCGCAAAAGGCGCAAATGATGCGATCTCCATGGCAACCGCAGCGGGTAAACACGCATCCCTGACTTGCCAGGACAGCATTGTGGCCCGCAGGAAACGTTTGCCGGCGGTTGTGTTCACACTGGAATAACGGCAACCTTAGTCTGGGGACAAAAATTAACACTTTGGGTGTCGGTAGCGGTTTTAGTCGCGAGGATCCCTGTAGGAATTTATCCTGACAGATCTGTTTCTTCATAGCAAGAATAAATGTAAGTGAATGTATGTCATGTTTAAGTGTAGCAATTGCTTACACAGGTTCTTGCGTAAATACTCACATGAATATTACTTGGGAAGTAACCTGGAAGTCAGCAAAGAATTGTTTAAACTCACATGATACTAGTTTGTAAACAGCGAACGTCTTCCTCTTGGTCCTCTCAGTACGGTGACAGTAACTTTGTTTGTTGGTGCTATGCTTTTGGATGATGACGCTGCAGTCTCAGTGCCCGGTCACGCTTGACCTTGCGAGGACTCAGGCTAAGCATAATGTTCAGTCGAACACAAGGTGTGGTAGTCGTCGTCGTAGTATGATGCAATCACACCAGACACACTCACGTAGCGTTCTTGTCAAGAAACCTCACTCAGCTGAAACTCGTCACACGTGGCACAAGGTTGTAGACCACACTGGAATAACAGTTCCAACAGTACTTTATTCTCACGATGCACTGTCAGCACAATACAGTCCACAAATGCATCCACACTTTGATTCACTGTCTCATACGATGCAATCGCAGTTTTGATACACTGTGTCGCCAATACAATGCATGCACATATTTCCTAAAACCCTTTTTATATATATATATATATACCATTACAGCTTTCAAGAACAATCCGGCAGATTACACAACTCAACCAATCAGAAAGAAAACATAACCAAAACTAAAGTAATGTTCAAAAACTACACTCTAGATCTAGCTACAATCTTCCACTAACATCTAGGCGCATTCCATAAATGTCGCGAACTGTAGCCAACATGTGTACTACACAACATGGACGTCATATTTGAGGTCACTGGAACCATCGCGCTTTTTCTAGAACCTTCCAGCCCAATCTAGGTCGGGCTTTGCAACATGTTAGCGAAATGTACAACATTCTAGCTACACAACAATAACTGAACGCAATTCTCCATGCAAAACGAAAGGTTCGTGATTCTTATAAAAATAACTCAACTGAACACCGGATCTTTTCCTATGATTAACACACACATGCCCTAAAAAGATTAACACAACCACAAACGTAACAGGTAAATTTAAAACACATGAAACACAATCACAATTGCCTCCCCTTCGACTGCTGATCTGTGCACATTTGCACACTTACGGCCTGAATCGTCTCCGAAACAATGCCAACGTAAATGTTTATCACAGAATGGGAGTAAAGTCCTCGTGGAAGTCGTCAGTCGGTTCAACAGAAATCGGAGAACTTATTACACGGACAACAGGTAAAACTAGACCCTTGTGTCTGCGGGGACTCGAGAGGCTCTGTGCGTCTAACAGATGGGTGGCGTGTAGGCTGTCATACTTTAGGGGAAATATAACAGTGCACATTGGCCAAAATGTCACATTAACTGTTTTAGAGCAGCGATATTTATGAATTGTGACTTTAGCATTGCAAGTTCAGAATAACACGTACAAGGTTAATGTCGCTGTATTTTTGTGTAAATCTTCACTAGTGAAATCATAAATGTACTATTTGGCTGTCGGTACTGCCTTTTGTCGAGATGTCATGGCAATACTGCAGTGCTAGTGCACCAGACAAGATGTCGTAAGTGATATTACATGCTCTGGGTCATCAACTGCTCACTCCCCAATGCACAGAAGGTCATCGGGCGAGCGTCGGCCCGATGATCATGTGCGTATTGGGTGGCCATTCAGATTCCGACATAAATGTTGTTATGAAGCCATTTGTAACGGTTTCTGTTCCTCACCGTTGGAAAAGAAGAATGATATCGAGTGTGAGGGGAATTACGCGCGTAACGCTCAACAGTATTCTACACTCGAAACGACGAGTAACCACTGAGTCGCCTCTCCTATACCGGCACTTACTCCATCACACTCTCTGTCTTCCCACCTATCAGAACACCATAACCTACTAGTATGATCCATTTCCTGATTGAGACTAGCGAGCAACAAGCACGCCCACAGTGTTACAGATACCAGTAACAATGACAACAAATACCGGCTTTATTGTCCAACTGCAGAATGTCCTACACAAACGGCCAACGATCGTCAACGATCCCCGGCCCCGGACTTTGTGTCACGTGCAAACTCAATGTTAACCCCTCCACTGTCAAGAAAAGGTGAACACCAACCATCTGCAAGAGGTATAGATCCTCATGAGCCTCCGCGGTTGCCTCTATGCCTCTAACTTGCACTATTTTATATCCTTTTTCCTGTGGAGTTGAATCAACCAAGATTTGATTAACACTGTACAGCTGACAGTATCAGACATCGACATTAATGTTCATCTCACCTGCTGTCCATCACTGCTACTGTTAGACAGGAGACTTGCACAGTCCGCTCACTGCCTCAGACTAATTCGTAATGAGACAGAGTAACGTTGCATACACCTTGATAAAAACTGTGCTCTCACAGAGATAACTAACCTCTTGTTTTCAACTTGAATAAATTACGTCTTAAACACTTGGACACGTTAAAGAATATGGTGTGTGGGGCTGTGTGAAATCTTCATTTTAACAGGTTCTCGAGTATCAGCGAACCCCTTGTCTAACAATTGATATCTGATCAGTCTGTCACCAATACCCGTCCGAATAGGGACAACACACATATCAATTCGACAGATAAGAGGCGTAGATACGCATAGCTCCCGTAGATTCAGGAGCTCATGAGGATCAATGCTTCCTGCTGATGGCTGGCGCTGGGTGTCAAGCGGCAGTCACATGCAGGCTGTTTAAAATAAAAGGTGCTCCAAAGTAGTAGATGAGATCATAGCTACAAAACTGTTTCTAGTTCCAGGCATATCATCAGTCCCCGCAATTGCCGGGGCTCATGAGAATCTATATGCCTCTTCCTCCTAAAAAAATTGTTCACGCGTTTTTCTCTACCGTATTCAATTTCCCACCCGTTTGAGCATGAGCCATAGATCCTCATTTTAACATTAGTCATCCTGGCGCTTTCAACAAATCTACCATGATAGTTGTAGGGTAGTGTCAGGGTAGCTTGGTGTTTTCAATGGATCTATCGTGCTAGTTGTATGGTAGTGACAGGATAGCTTGGTGTTTTCAATGGATCTATCGTGCTAGTTGTAGGGTAGTGTCAGGCTAGATTGGTGTATTTAATGGATCTATCGCGCTAGTTGTAGTGTAGTGCCAGGATCCTCATTCTAGTTAGTTAGTTATTTGGGTTTAATGCCGAGCAGGAGACTAAGGCCATCTCACTGCTGAAGGATAGCTTGGTGCTTTAAACGGATCTATCAAGGTAGGTGTAGGGTAGTGCCAGGATAGCTTGGTGCTTTCAACGGATTTATCATGATAGCTGTAGGGTAGTGCCAGGCCGATAGCTTGGTGATTTCAACGTATCGACCATTGTAGTTGGAGGGTGGTGCCTTTAACGATCTCCTGTGATGGTTGTAGGATGGTACCAAGTCATTCTGCCACCACCCTTGAACTATCATGCTCGGTCTGAGTATTTCCTGTGAACTTTCACCTTACGGATCGGATATATGACCTCATCCGATCGCAATCGGATCGGAATCGGCTTCAAAATCGGGGCACAACCGGCATGTGTGTCGGGGCCTTAAGTCCGGTCTGGTGTAGCAATACGTCACTTCGCCAGTTAACCCACTTAACCTCAATGCCACATTCGCCCCTTTTTCAGATGTCTCCCAGGTACTGCGTGCCATAATAACTCAAGGGTAGTGCCATATTAGCTTGGCGCGATCAGGCGCCAAGCTAGTCGGCCACTACCCTTGAATTATCATGGTCGATTAATTTCCTGCTGTGAAGCGTCGGGACTTACTGGGTTAATCGGCCCCACTGACGAGATTCCTTCATTAGCTTCACGTTTAGTGATCTTCTAGTTAATCCCATACGCACGCACAAGCCTATTGACGCCAAACTTGTCTGTCACAAACGATGCACCACCTGTCTGCAGGACGCATAGATCCTCATCAGGCCCGCTATGTCTCATGCTCTGGTACCACTGATTCACACCACCACATAGTGAGGGAGTCGCGTCCGATCACACTTTTTGCGGGGCGGCACAGTTACATTATTACATTAAAACGTTGAACGTTTAGGGCGTCAGGTCTTTTGTCCACCACGAAGGTTTATTTCAAAGAAGGGGCACCGAGCAGGGTGTAAAAAATGTTGACCCCAGCTGGTTTGGACGAGAGTCGAAAGCTATACCACCGAGCCCCCCAGCTCCACCCCCCTCCCACCCTTTAACATAAATACAGGTTTACTTGCCCATAGAATGCAGAACAATTCTCGTGCGTGGGGCTCGTGAGAATCTATGCTTCTTCCTTGTCGGTGTTGAGATTTCTCGGCAGTGAACGATTATAACAAAGTCACCGGCGATATCTCGCCATTTTTTTTTGGTGGGTTGGGGGGGGGGAGGGGAGGGGGGGGGGGCAGATGTGACATAAGCTGTTTAAGACGGGTGCGACGTTAACTGAGCTGCAATGTTGTTCTAAATACCTACAATATGAAATGTATATATTATATGAATCATGAGGGTATTTATCAGCGGAAGATACATTAAACATGTGCTGCTTCTTCCGTTGAGAAATTGAAAAATATAATTTCATTTCATCTCATTTTATAACAATAGGTAACACTATAAAGAACAACCGATTTGGCTTAATACACGACAAGAGTAACTACTTGTGAGAGGCTTCACTTGAACTTCTCCATGTAAAATCCTGTGGCGTTTAAGCTGTCATAGTTTCGGAGAGATGTAAAAAAAGGAGCACATTAGCGCAAACAGTCACATCCAGTCTGCGAGAATCGATGTTTATGAATTGTGATACTTTTAGTCGAGCGACAGACACTGATATGTGAATCGTGAAATGCATTATGTATTCAACCATTATGAGGAAAAAAAAGAAGAAAAAAAAAAAAGAAGAAATAATAACAAATAATCCATTAATAAAAATATTTAAAAATACAAAAATACAAACCTCGCCGACAACAACCTCCTCAGTCCCTTCCAGTCTGCCTATCGCAAACATCACAGCACTGAAACAGCCCTTCTACATATCAGAAACGATCTGCTCCTTTCCACCGACTCGGGCAACATCTCCCTTCTTGCGCTACTCGATCTCTCTGCCGCCTTCGACACGATAGACCACTCTACTCCTAGACCGCCTTCACCACTATAGGTGGCTCACAAGTCTGACAAGCGCTAATGTACTCACCATAGAGCGTATATAATATATACGCTCTATGGTACTCACACGCACATATTACACAGGTACACACATACGCGCGCAAAATAAGAAAATAATTAATATGACGTGCAATGATACGATCTGAAGAGTAACATGCATGGACGCACAAAACGATTGTTGTTAGCTGATTAAAGTTTTGTCGACGCAGTATATNTTGTTCATTGTGTGTACTCAGTTGGTGCGACATCGCGAGTCACGGTGGTCCGCTGCGTCATTTGGATCGCGTTCCCTGTCTGCTCATCGCGCGTGTCAAGGGCAGTCTTGTTGTTTGGCCGTCACCAGGCATCTACACCAGGCGTTTGAAGGATTTCAGTCCAGGTCATATTCCCAATAATCTGATTGACAACAGGTAAAATCTGCACACCTCACATTTCAGGCATTTCATTAATTCTTTCTACCCCAGACACACAACAGCAAGATATGGATCGACCATGATAATTCAAGGGTGATACCAGAATAGCTTGGCGCCTATGGGCGCCAAGCTATTCTGGCATCACCCTTGAACTATCGTGGTCGATCTGTGTCTTGCACTGCAGTCTTCAGATGACAACGACAACATTTGGGAATTTCGGCCTTGGGCTACAATGAGTTAAAAATAACGAACCCCTTCACTGCCGAGAAAAAGTTAACACAACTCAGCTGCAAAAGGCATGGATTGTCATGAGCCCCCTCAGTTGCGGGGGCTCATGAGGATCTATGTCTCTAGCTGAAACCACTATATACATTCTACTTCGCTTATAACAAGGTCGGTGATAACAAGTTGATATAACAACACAGTCATGATGACAGGTCCTGACGACGCTCTTTGTATGTAACTTACTTCGCTTATAACAAACATCGGATATACCGACAAGATAAATTGTGTCCCCTGGCGCCTTGTTCTATCCGAAGTTTACTGTACTTAAATTTCTTGCCATGGCTGGGACTGTGGTGTTGAATTACCCCATATCATACTGAGGCTAAAATCTTCAAATTTTTACACCGCCATATGCAAGCTAGAGCAGATTTTCAACTGCCGCGTCCTGATCGAGAAACATCTGCAGCATCAGCGCGAACTCTACCACAACTTCATTGATTTCAGGAAAGCATTTGATCGCGTCTGGCACGACGGACTCTGGCAAGTCATGAGATCGTTCAACATAGAGGAGGGACTGATCCAAATGATAGAAGCGCTTTACAAGAACGCCTGCAGCGCGGTTCTACTTAACAATCAGTCAGGCGAGTTCTTCAGGACGACGATCGGTGTCCGTCAAGGATGCCTGCTCTCTCCTGTCCTTTTCAACATATTCCTGGAGAAGATCATGCAGGAAACCCTCCACGACCACCATACTTCAATCTCTATTGGTGGCAGATCCCTGTGCAATCTTCGATTCGCAGACGACATTGACCTCATGGCAGGCAGCAATAGTGAGCTGCAAAACCTGACAGACAAACTTTCAAGTAGCGCAGGGTCTTATGGCATGGAGATCAGTACGGATAAAAGCAAAGTGATGATCAACACCACAAGCGACAGCAGCAGCAACATTCACATGAACGGCCAGAAGCTAGAAGAGGTCAATAGCTTCAAGTACTTGGGAGCCACCCTGTCCAAAGACGGTAGTTGCATAGCAGAGATCCGTATCAGGATAGGTACAGCAACATCCGCAATGGCCAGGCTGGACAGGATATGGCGAAGTAACTCCATCAGCTTCACCATCAAGTACAGGCTTTACAAGTCCCTCGTAGTGTCTATTCTACTCTACGGCTGTGAGACTTGGACGCTGCTTGCAGACTCAGAAAAGAAAACCCAGGCCTTTGAGAACAAGTGCCTGAGGAAGTTGCTCCACATCTCGTACCGCGAGCACAAGACCAACGAATATGTACGGAGCATCGTCACTTCCCTGGTGGGCCCACATGAACCCCTTCTGGCAACCGTGAAACGGCGCAAGCTTGCTTGGTTTGGCCACGTGACCCGACACAACACCTTGTCCAAGACTATCCTCCAAGGCACTCTCGAAGGAAGTCGTCGGCGAGGTCGTCAGAGAAAGAGTTGGGTCGCAAACATAAAAGAATGGACCGAACTCGAGATGCCAGACTTGCTTGCCACCGCCCAAAATAGAACTCAGTGGAGAGCACTGTCTGTTGCTGCTGCCTTTCAGTCCCCCCAACGCCCAGTTCGGGCAAGGGACTGATGATGATGATGATGCAAGCTACATTATACAACTTACACATAAGGATACAGACCAATGGCTTTTGTTCAAGGGTGGTGCCAGAATAGCTTGGCGCCTAGAGGCGCCAAGCTATTCTGGCACCATCCTTGAACTATTTTAGTCTGACTTATTTGACACACTGGTGTATTCCGAATGATAAGGGTTAAGGAAAACTGATCAACATTAATCAGCGTCCACTGGCAGTGCAGGTGTGCCCCTTGGCCAAGATCTGTCTCCGTTATTTGTCACGCCCAAGTGCTTGAAGCCCATCACCGTCCACAATAACGTTCTGTTAGTCAGTTAGTGTTGAACTCTACCCGTGTTGACATTCACTGGCGTCAGTGATGGGTCGGCAGGCATGGGAATGTTATCACTTTGAAATTGACCTCCGACATAACGTTGAACGTTGTTCAACTGCGGCCATGTTGCAGACAATGCGATCCCGTTGTTGACAGTAAACCTTTCCTCGCCAGACGAGACTGCGCTCCCACTGGAAACGTTACCAGCGGTAGTGATCCAACCTGAATAATTCTGGTCTGGGAACAAAAGTTTTAAAAAATTTAAACAAAAACTCATTCGAGACTAAGGGCTTCCGGATACGCGGCTGAAGCCTAGTAGCCGTAGGCCGTTCGTCTGGAATCAGTTAATCAACTATATCACAGCTAGAGTGGATACAGCCAGTACTGTGAGCAGCACAATAAAACACACGTGCATGCACGCACGCACACACGCACACACGCACACACGCACACACAAACGCACACGCACACACACTGACACACGCACGCGCACACATGCACACACACATACACACACGCACACGCACACACACGCACACGCAGGCACGCACGCACGCACGTACGCACACACACACAAACACACACACATGCACACACACACACGCACACACACACACACGCACACATGCACACACACACAAACACACACACATGCACACACACACACGCACACACACACACACAAACCCACACATGCACACACACACACACACGCACACACACGTACACACACGCGCACGCACTCAACTACACACACACACACACACACACACACACACACACACACACACACACACACACACACACACACACACAGTTCAGTTTGCGGCCTATCAGAACACCGCACCAAATGTTGAACCAGTTCCACAATATCTGCAAAAATTAATCAAACAAAACAGCCTGTAACAGATTGCTCCTTCGGTGACATCAAAATTAGATGCCAGAAATCAGGTGGGTGAATGTTTTGATAATTATTCTGTCACTTTAAATTTGTTTTTGAATGTAACAGAAAGCAACGACACTCACTTTTTGGTACCTTTACATCATAGTAGCATCTACATTTAATATAATAAATATAACTTCGGGTGGCTTGCGTTTGTTGCAGCCAGGCATAGGCAGTTCCCAATATGCAAAAGGCCATCGGGCGGGCCAACGGCGGGAAGATGGCGTTTTGCGCATTAATAAAATAAATAAATAAATAAATAAATAAAATAATAAATAAATTAGCGCATTAAATAGGCGCTTTATCCCAATTAAAAATCGGCTCAAAGCGCCGCCGCGAACTGAACCCAACAAGCACGCTCAGGTGAATCACACATTCACTCACACACTGTACGTAAACACAGAACATTCACATGGTGCTAAGGGCAAGCTCAAGCGAGCTACTGAAGTTTTGGAAATTCAGATCGTTTATATTTGAAATTTGAATAAGTGGGCTGAAACTGATACCAAAGTCGTGGAGAAGGAAAGAGCCGGAGTACCCGGAGAAAGAACCCCCGACGGTCCGCCCAAATTAACGGTGACACTTACTAGAGGAGAAAAGTCCGACGCCGGGATGGGATCGAACCTCGCACCTCTCGCACCTCTTTACCGCTGCGCCACGGACCGCCCCGCATTGGGTTGAGTCATTGTGTTAATATTAGCTTTCGGTAAAATGGCCGCCCATCAGCTTCAAGCCTCTGTTCGCGGCTTTCGGCATTATCAACATTTAATTTAAACTTTCGTTTCCTAACGGCGCCATACGTGTTTAAAATAAATGTTCAGCTTACTTTGCGTCCATCAGTTTTCTGTGCAAAGTGCTGCTGTGCTGTGACTGTGTCTGGCCAGCCGTGAGATGACTGAGTGTCTGGCGGGTAAAATGACTGAGTATCTGAACTGATGCACAGCCAATGAACGCAGATTGCGTTTGGAAAGCAAAGTAAGTTTAACGTCAATAAAGCTTAGGGGTCAAATTAACTAATTAATTTGGTCTCAATAATCGTTTGTCACCAGATACATTAATGAATTTAAAATTAAAATAAACGTTCGAAACATAATCTATTATAGGGTGTCAGTTATTCGCATATCCGCAGCTATAAGCACTGGTGATATTCGGCAAAAACAATCTTAGTGGAAAACGATTTTTTTTTATTTTTTAATCAGAACTGCGGATAACGGACAGCTGCGGACCCTAACTGCTGACACATGTGTCAGCAGTTAGGGTCCGCAGCTGTCCGTTATCCACAGTTCTGATTTTTTTTAAAAATCGTTTTCCAATAAGATTGTTTTTGCCGAATATCACCAGTGCTTATTGCCAAAAATAAACACCGTATCGAAGATACCACAGAGTTTGACCGAACCCACCCAAAGGGGTCATAATGTTTGGGGAGTAGGGGTACTAGATTGACAGTAAAGCTATGATAACTACAAGAAAGTACTTATTATTTGTTATCGGTGTGTTCGTCCTTTATCGGGCTTTCAAAAAATAATAAACTTTATAATATTCCCCATTTTATACATGATGACGTCAAAGCATTCCATATTTGGACCCAAAGAATATGGCACCAATTTTTAGATCCGGTGTTTTGATGCACTTCTTCCATGATTAATGGAATTACACGCACGCAAAAGACTTTTCATGTGCTAAAATACTTATAGTAATATATGTGCACTTCATATTTACGCAGTTTGTAAAATCTGGTGACGTCATATAATAGTACCTTGAGCTTAAGTTGGATTGATTTTCATTACGTTTCCGGAATATGAATTTTTACAGCTGAAGTTTTTGTAATTTTTCAGGCTTTGAAGTGTGGTGGAAATTAGTCAGTTTATGTTAAGAGTGTGAGTACTACGTCTATGCTGGGCATAAATTTAAAAAATGGAGGCAGGTGGGTGAGAATGTGTGTGTGTGTGTGTGTGTGTGTGTGTGTGTGTGTGTGTGTGTGTGTGTGTGTGTGTGTGTGTGTGTGTGTGGGAGGGGGGATAGCAATAAACACACACACACACACACACACACACACACACACACACACACACACACACACACACACACACAGAGCTTACAGTATGTTTCTAATTAGTGTAAGACTGAGACTACAATTATGTCAGCCTACAGTTGTGCTGCCCCAATCGGAATAGAATGAAAGAATACGCGTATAGACCAGTAGTGCGCCTGTAGGCCTACTGAATACGAGCTGCACAACACATCTATTTCCCTTGTTCAGTCTTGCTTCCTTTTCTGTCCTCTCTTTATTTTGGCTGGTTACAGTGTCTAATAGCTAAATCAGACCAGTACAACTGCAGTTGACATAGATCACTTTGAACCCCCAGATATTGAATCGGCTCATGGGAATCTGTGCATTTTGCAGACTCACTTTACATCCTTATTAGATCCCCCGGATGAGTAAGCCACTGTGGACTTATTTGCGTATTCAGGGCCTTCCATCCACAAGAAGCATAGATTTTCATGAACCCATGCATATTGTAAAGGCTGCTGTGAATCAAAGTGCTCAGATGTATTCCGAAGTTTACTTCTAGAATGTGTCAGGAGTGAACTGAGCTATCTGTGATCCTAATAAAAATATACTACTATGGCAGACCAAAGCGGTGTATAACATCCTGACAGACGGCACAATCCAAGAGTCAGACACAAAAAGAACTAACCACACAGACGACTGATCTCGGTAAAACAGTACTATTACTGTGCTAAACTGCATGACAACCGTCTTATGGGTTTAAGCAACTGATCTGTTGACTTGCATATTACCTGCCAGGGCTATATGCTCTGCAGAAGTTCCATACTTATCAGAGTGGACCATACATAAACAATAAATGACATCCTTTTCTTTTCTACTACCTATATTAGATTCTTTATCTTTGTGTGTATGTGTGTATATGTGTGTGTGTGTGTGTGTGTGTGTGTGTGTGTGAGAGAGAGAGAGAGAGAGAGAGAGAGAGAGAGAGAGAGAGAGAGAGAGAGAGAGAGAGAGAGAGAGAAAGATAGGGTGGTGGGGGAGGTGTTCACTTTCTATCTGACGGCCTAAATAGACATAATATAACCATGTATCAGTAGCGTACCTTGTGCATGCACAGAACAGATCTTGTCATTCTCGGTCATCACTGACGATAAATAGATTGTCATTAGCCCCTGCAGAGGATCATGTACATCTGTGTCTCTTGTTGGTGGATGGGGCCCGAAGAGGGGGCGAGGAATCACGTCTGCAAGAAGGTCTCCGAAGTCTGAAGAGTTTTAGACGTGTGTATATGTCTTTCAGTCAGAGTCGTGTCATTGCTAGCACAATCAGAGCCAAGATCTCATGACTGATGAACTGTGCAAAACTGCGGCTACCTCACTACCCGCAAGAGACATAGAGTCTCATGCGCCATTACAGTTTCATCTGCGAGAGCCCATGTAGCTCTATGCCCTCAGTTGATCTGCCAGTGTGTTTCACTGTTAGCATTGTCATATCCGACACCTTAACTCATTGTAGCCCTAGAGCGAAATCCCCAAATGTTGCCGTTGTCCTCTGAAGACTGCATTGCAGTGCTGGACACAGATCGACCATGATAGTTCAAGGGTGATGCCAGAATAGCTTGGCGCCCATAGGCGTCAGTCAGACAGTCAGCCCATAGGCGCCAAGCTATTCTGGCATCACCCTTGAACTATCATGGTCGATCCATATCTTGCTGTGGTGTGTCTGGGGTAGAATGAGTTAAGAGACAGAGAGCCGCATGTGTCCCGGCAGTGTACGCTGGCGGGACTCATGTGAATCTGCGTCTCGTGCGTCTCCAACTGTCATCAATCATGACAATTATCATCACGCATCCTCAGGCAGAGGAGATTGCAGGGCGATCAGGCTGCGATGCTTATCTCACGTGAGAATCTCCGAGAGTTGAAACCGACTGCGTTCCCGCCTGACGGAAACCCTAGCCTGGTGAGCGTAGACAGCAGACAGCTAGGAATTAACCCCTTCACTGCCAGCGGCCACGAGCTGTGTTTGGGATATCGCTATGTATGGTAAATTCAACGACAAAGATCGCCAGCCGCCCGAGACTGACACGCACGGACAGCTTGTTCATCATCTTCCCCCTCTGTCTGAAACATTCTACAGTAAGCAAAAGAATATCGGGCGGCCGTGGTCCATTGCTTTTGGGTCTCTTCTTTCTCTGGACCTGCCCCCACCCATATTCCTCTGCATCCCCGCTCCCCCTGCCCCGGGGCATTGGCAGAGTTTCCTCCACCCCCCGCTCCAACCACCCCCCCCCTCCCCCTAATTGCATAAAGTACTTTTTATTATTATTATTATTATTATTATTAAGTTTATCCTCCTCCTCCCCTGTACCCTTCCCCCGCCCCCTAACCTTCACTACCAACCCTCCACCTCCTCCCCCAGGCACCGCCCCCCTCCCCCCCCCCCACCCCCGCTCTTTAACGGAACAGCTGCGTGTGACAGTTGTATCGTACAGTATGATGAAAAAACAGCGAATACCACAGTGGTAGTACGTTGGCTTTATGAGCCTTTTATGTTGTCAGTATTGTATTGTACTGTGTTGTATTGCCGTATTGTATTGTACTGTGTTGTATTGTATTGTATTGTATTGTATTGTGTTGTATTGTATTGTATTGTATTGCACTGTGTTGTATTGTAATGTACCGTGTTGTATTGTAATGTACTGTGTTGTATTGAATTATATTGTATTGTACTGTGTTGTATTGTATTGTACTGTGTTGTATTGTACTGTGTTGTATTGTATTGTAATGTGTTGTATTGTACTGTATTGTATTGTATCGTACTGTGTTGTATTGTATTGTACTGTATTGTATTGTATTGTACTGTATTGTATTGTATTGTACTGTGTTGTATTGTATTGTATTGTACTGTATTGTACAATATTGTATTGTGTTGTATTGTATTGTATTGTATTGTATTGTGTATACAAACTACAAAACCAATCACGCGCTTGATCAGAAAGTATATACAGATGTACACATATAGGTTTCTTCAATGAACAATATCTTGATATCGAAAGCACATCACAACAGTGTTGCTAATCTAGTAAGTAGGTGGTTTGTAGTTTAATCTCCAAGCAGTAACGGGGTGTGCCTGCGCTGTCTGTCCAAAATATAGACTAATAGGAACTGCGTCGATTACAAGAAAGGAAAAAAAAAAATGAATATGAGTGCACTGGTCATTGTATGTCCAAAGTAAAGGAGGTATGGTAGGGCCATACAGCGTCTCGGGGTTCCTCCCGCATCGGAGAGAGAGAGAGAGAGGGGGGGGGGGATGGGGTGGGGGGGGGGGGGGGTGAGGGGTTGGGGTTGGAGGGGGGGGGGGGGAACAGCGGTCCATGACTGCAAGGTGCTGAAGCGGCGAACATCACACCTCAAAACACGATCACCTCCTCCACATACATGACACAGATCCAAATTATCCTAGCGTACAGTAAGACACGTGGATACAGGGACCAACAGAAAACCGATCCAAAATACACAATAGACGTGGAGCGTCTGTTCTTCTTGCAGTTGTTGGTATTTGGCAGAAGAGTCCCGGTGTCTGTTGCTAGCTGTTCGGGCAGCCTGACAGATCCAATTTTTCACATTGTCACTTTCACACCCGCGCCGCAACGCGCCTCATAAAATTATTTTCTCGCCGAATCCCCCCCCCCCCCACCCCCACCCCTCTCCACCCCCCCCCCATGTTCCATCTGCAAGAGGCATAGATTCTCATGAGCCCCTGCAGTGGCAGTACTATACTGGTGCAGTGACAGGGGCTCATGAAAATCTATGCCTCTTGCAGGAATATATTGGGGGTGAATCATGTCTACAGTTTGAGGAAGTCGGAAGAATTGAAGTCAGCGTCTACCCCTATACACCAGCACCAGGTTTGAAACAGGGTGTGACGAGGCTGGGCAGGGGTAGGGAGGTTGGGGAGAGGGGGTTGGGGGGGGGGAGGGGGGGAGAGCTTTACAAATTTTCGACTTCGTAGTTCAAGGGAACGGAAAAAAAAAGGATACTTGTTTTCAAGGAAGCTAACTTTTTATTCACACACACACACACACACACACACACACACACACACACACACACACACACACACACACACACACACACACAAATGAACACGATCCAAATGTAAGAGACTTAGATCCTCATGAGCCCCCGCAGTTGCGGGGGCTCATGAGGCTCTATGCCTCTTGCTGACACCACTGTGTATAGTCCATGTTCCTTTGCGCGGCTGGCCGTTGGTTTTCAGATTTCAAAAACACATTCTCCGACCAGTATCAGTGAAGGGCTGTACATCCGCATTTCATCAAATCATCTTCCTTGATTTTTGTTTCTTTTCATTTATGTCATTTATTTTATTTTATTTTATTTTATTTTTTTTTTTTTTTTGCTTGCTTTTTTTTTGTTTGTTTGTTTTTGTTACGACTGCAAGAACAGGAAATAGAAGTAAAGAAAAACATTCAAGTTGGATTGGCATTGGTAGACAAAACAATGTACCGCGACACGTTCTACACAACAACCAATCACTGATCTTCGTGTTCATCTTCACCGGATCGCCATAACATAATGACTGACGCGCATACATCAAGGGTGCATAGGTCAATGCAGGAGCGAGCAAGCCAACTTGCTATCCAATCATCGACGAGTAGGGAACCATTGCCCACCCAGTCAAATCTGAGCGGTTGATAAATTACACACTTCACACAACAAATCCTCATTTGGTCAGATCCGCAAACGGCTTAGTCGCTAATTAGCCCATTTTTTCCCACCTCCGCTCCAGTTTAGTCCTGGCTTCCGGTACCATGCCGGTGACGGTCTGTAGGAAGGTTTTTCCATTTGCAAGAGGCATAGATTCTCATGAGCTCCCGCTTTGCAGGGGCTCATGAGAATCCATGCCTCTTGCGTGAGGGCCGACCTATTTATTCACACGATTTTCCCGCTATTCCAGATCAGAGGGGAGAAGTAAGCTGACTGAGGTTAGCAAGTAATTTGATTGGCGCATGATAAATGCAGCTCTTGAGAATCATCCCGTGACCTCAATACTTTAAACTGTCGACTGAGCTGGGTAATAGCGAACTAAAGGGGGTCTCTGCTCTTCCCAAATCCGTTAATTGTTGTCTGCTACTGTCTAGTTCCAAGGGAAAGTCCCCGCTTCTTCTTCGTCTGCCATTTTAGTACCTGACCAAACCTGTACATGCATTTGTGTGTTGATCTTTGATTTTGGGGTCTTATGGCTTGGAGCCGTAAGGTCCAAAATCACAAACCAGAACACTGGGGGAACTGATTGATGTATGAAAACTTCCACAAACGGGATGGAAACTGCTACAATTCACACAAATTATATCCCAAACTATTTTGAAAAAAAAAAAAAAGCCACGTCCAAACAATAGAGCAGAACCTTTTTTTTTTTTAGCGACCACTCTTATGACAAATCACCTGTCTTTAAAGACCATCATTTATAATGGCAGCCGGTGGCACTTTAGCCACTCAAGACTTGTTTGAGAGAACACCTAGCGACTGTTGTATTGAATGATTTAATCGGTACGAGACAGAGACCCCTAGTGACCTGGCAGTCTACCGGAACTTCTGAGAATCCGCTCCTAATTATCAATATATTAACCCCTTGATTGCTACTGACGATACCGTTCGGCGGAAAAGACGCGTAGTGACGTAGTTAGATAGTGACATAGTTATGTAGTGACGTAATTACGTAGTTAGGTAGTGACGTAGTTAAGAAGTTACGTAGTTAGGTAGTGACGTAGCTAGGTAGTGACGTAGTTAGGTAGTGACGTAGTTAGGTAGTGACGTAGTTAGGTAGTGACGTAGCTATGTAGTGACGTAGTGACGCGTCTTTTCCGCCGAGCGATATCGTCCGTAGCAGTCATGGGGTTAAGGCTACGTAGTTCGAGGCGCTGCCCTTTTGAGATGCGCATTCCCTCATAAAACAGTCCAATTATACCCTCGTGGGACAATACAGTTGCAATGAAAGATGGCCACCGGCTAGTTCGGCATTCTAGACAACTACACAAATACTCCGTCATTTTTTTTAATTATTTTTTTTTGTGTGTGGTCAATACCCCAAAACCACGAAACAAGCCGCCGTCGGGAGTTTAAAGTGGACGCAACTCCTCTTGTCGTCTCTGTCATGGCACACGACTCAGTCTTTGCCTCGGGCAGCGTCGGACCAAATCTCGTGGTCAGCGAGAGCCAGTGGACATCATTCATCATACTGTCGTGCCATAGTCCACAGAAGCGATCTTTCTCTTGTTCCGTTCTACGCTTGAGTGTGCTGCGTGGTCTGTGACACACGACCTTACGAGCTAACGTGCGCTGTTTATTGATTTCGAGCCGTGTGCCAGCACATATCAGTATCTGTACCCCGCCCCCCAAACCCCCCCCCCCCCCCCCAAAAAAAAAAAAAAAAAAAAAAAAAAAAAAAAAAGTCAATTCTCTCTCTCTCTCTACAATTAACGTGCTAACGAGCTACCGAGCTAACGTGTGCTCGTCAGTGATTTCGAGCCGTGTGCTGGTCTATGATTTTGGGCCTTACGGCCGACGGCAGTAAGGTCCAAAATCACAGACCAGCACATATCAGTATCTGTACCCCACCTCCCCACCTGCTTCACCCCTAAACAAGAAAACAACAACAATCCTCTTTCTTCAATTACCGTGCATTGATTCAATGAGCACTCTCACTCATTCAAACACTGTAGCAACATTACACACAACAGGTCGTTAATCACGCCATGTACAAAAGAGTGTCTTCACACAGCTTGCCGGGCGCGACATTTTCCACCCCAATCCAAACTACTCCGCCTTCAAAAATACATAGATGCTCATGGTCCTTTACAACCGGTTTCATCTGCAAATAAGCATAGATTCTCATGAGCCCCTGCAGATGCAGGGGCTCATGAGAATCCATACCTATTGTTAATATTGATCATTCTCATTTTGGCATGTGCCGCCGTGAAGATGGCCTTAGTCGCCTGCTCGGCGTTAAGCCCAAATAACTAACTAACTCATTTACATGTGCTAAATTATCAGCAAACGCAGCGGTTCACAGAAAGTGTGTCTCTCACCTATCACATGCCCAGATCGACCTGCAGACCAATAACATATATCTCCGCTCTTGTCATGGAGGAGACCACTTCAAGAGTTTAATCTGTGACTGTGGTTGTGTCGCTAGGAGTGAAGCAGGGGGGATGGGGTGGGGGGTGGGGGGGTGGGGGGTGGGGGGGGGTGGAGGGGGGCGTTGAAGCACAGGCATCGGATGATCGTTTTGAAATTTCCTGCTAACCATGTGATAGAGGTGAATGATTTTGCAACGCCAATCCTACGCCTGTGGGTTACCTGCTGTCGACAGTAATCCTAAGCCTGTGGGTTACCCGCTGTCGACACCGGTATCGTTGCAATGACACGCGCACAGCTGCAGGGTCATTAATTGTAATTAATCACAGTCATGTTTGTTGTCGCGTATAGGAGGGTTACAACGTCATAAAATCAATCTCTAAAGACTGAAACAAATTATAAACCAACCAACCAAACAAACAAAAGCAAAAAAAGGAGAAGAAAATAACAAAACATCATCCCCCATAACAAAAATAAATAAAAAATAAAAAATAAAAAATGCGACGACAGTGACAAAACAAGATGAGGATTTCATCGCAAAGTCTGCCGTATTGTTTGGAGCGGAGCTCACTGTGTTTTTCTTTTGGGAACATTCACAGTTGTTCATATTTTTAAGCTTATCCTTTCGATCCATTTCCCTCCTCTCTAAGCCAACCTCTGATCAACACACACGCCGGCACACACAAATACAGCGCTTCCCGCCATTAGTACGCTCTGTGGGCTGGAGTAGCGACAGGAATTCTGAAGAAGTAGAATAGCACGAGCAGCTAAATGACGTCACTATAACGTCATGGCATCGCTGGTCTCACGACGCCGTGTACAGTGTGACGAATTTGATGGTTTACGTTACTCATCCGAAATGCACGCAGCCTCTTCCATAGCTGACGATTTTGTTCCACACAACCTCTTCCATGGCTGACTGTTTGATGGGAGTAAATAGTGGCTCCAAAACTTGCAAAAATGAATTAATTATTATTGAAAACGTTGAAGACGTACAACGCTGGGTTACGAAATCATTCAATATCTCCCTTTAATCTCCCTCCCACCCCCCACCCCCCAACTCCCCCTCGTTCGATCCGCACGGCAATGGCACACACAAACACAGACGGCAGACATGACGCTTTGTAACGGTTAATAGTTCTGTGGGCTGGCGCAGCCACAGCCATTTTGAAAAATAACGTGGAATGGCCCATGCCCACAAAGGTTCTTCTGTATGAGCTTGCATGCATATTCCACCTTTTCCACAATAAGTTCGCAAATATCATACAAAAATAGAGATATTGTCTTCCGAAATGAAGCCGGAGAACATTGCGCCAGCTCATACACATGTAAAACACTGACGTGTTAATAATAATAATAATAATAATAATAATAATAATAATAATAATAATAATAATAATAATAATGTACATTAATTATATAGTGCTTAACCTCCAAATGAATGGTGTTCTAAGCGCTTTACAAGATAAAAAATCACAGAACAAAAAGTACAAGAAAGAAAAGACTACAATAAATGTTACAAAAACTAAAGTGACACATATCAAAAGCTCACACTCACACATACACACACACTGTTACAAGAACAGTTGCTGCTAACGATTGCTAATGCACTGAAAATGCATCTAACTATATGCATAAGAAAACAGATAGGTCTTGAGCAGTGATTTAAAAGCAGACAGAGTTGGAATGTCTGACATGGGCTGGAAGGTCGTTCCAGGTGACTAGACCGAAATAAGAAAAGGCACGCTGGCCCTGACTAGACTTCTTTCGCCCAGGAACCTTGAAAATAGGCGTGCCTGCTGAAAGGAGGGATCTTGAAGGCGTGTAAATATGAACCAGGTCGGACAAATATGGGCGCTGGAGGGGGGAGGGGGAGGGGGTGGGGGCAGAACCGGTAATAGCATTGTAACAAATAACAGAGACCTTGTACACAATTCTTTGAGATACAGGCAGCCAGTGCAGGTCAACAAGAAAGGGTGTTATGCGCTCACGTTTCGTTACTCTGTAAATTAATGGGCAGAGCAGTTCATAACTCTTTTTTTGATTTGCTTCAATTAGGAACATTGTATAAAACACTGACGCGTTTGGTGCTTTTACGTCACCGTCACTGTGTGATTCTTCTGATGAAATCTAGGAGTCTTACTTTTGACATTTTTTTCCCGCATTGAACTTTTATTTTCGAAAAAGTTGAAGAGGTACAAAGCTGGCTAACGAACTCATCCAATGTCTTTCTACAAACTAGCCATATCCAAAATTTCAAGTGCATACAATAATAAAACTTGCGGACTTTAATCTGGGTCAACCGATTTTTATAAACGGTCTGTTATGTCTTCAATGCGACATCCAATCTCAATATGCTCGGAGGTTCTCTTAGGCACCCCTTGAATACAGTATTTCACAAGTTTCAAGTTTGTGCGTACAGAAATATCGGAGATTCTCGCGTTTACATACGCGCGCGCGCGCGCGCACACACACACACACACACACACACACACACACACACACACACACACACATATACGGCACTTCGCGCCAAAACGACGTTCAACAGCAAGGTTAGAGTGGCTAGACGTGACGTCATTTTTATCTTGTTCCTTCGTTGCCAGACCATAAACCCCGCCCGCCTGTTATGTCTTTTGCATTTGACGGAACGCGATACGACTAGCTCCGTCCTAAAGTCTACCGTATTCTCAATACGGTAACAACAACAACAACAACAACAACAATCACACAAAAGCAAAGCAAAGCAAACCGGAAAGAACGGGGGAAAAAAACGAAGCAAAAGAAACCAAAACAACAACAAAATTAAAAAACAAAAACAAAAACAAAAACCCCCAACCAAAACAACAACCAAAACCACAAAAAAGAACCAAACCAAACCAAACCAAACCAAACCAAAAGAAACCAAACCAAATTGAAACGAAAGGTGGAGGCGATAAGAAAGGAAAACAAAGTAAGGTCTTCAGTAACTGGGGAAGGTAAGGGGTCCCTCGGTCCTCGATTGGAGGTCAGACCCACCCTGTGACTGCAAAAGACAGTAAGTCCATTCTTGTGAAAGGCGAGATTGTCATTTTTCACTGCATTACAATCAGCATCTCGCCCTTCACAAAAATGGACTTACTCTTTTGCAGAATTTAAACAGTTACATCGATCGACGGTCGCGACGTTTACACACAACGGTATTTGCGTGGTCACGCGTAACCACGCGTTATGGTCAGTAGCAGTCAAAGGGTGGGGGAATGGGGTGGGGGTGGGGGGAGAGGGGGAGGACCTGTGTTGTTATGGTGACCTAGCGCCTCCCCCATTTCTACTTTCTTTCCTGGGACCAGTCTAAGCTCGCTCATGCAACTGACCCTTAAAGCTACGCACCTTGCTTAGTGGCTGGTGCAGGACTAAGCTCGCTCATGCAACTGACCCTTATAGCTACGCACCTTGCTTAGTGGCTGGTGCAGGACTAAGCTCGCTCGTGCAACTGACCCTTATAGCTACGCACCTTGCTTAGTGGCTGGTGCAGGACTAAGCTCGCTCGTGCAACTGACCCTTATAGCTACGCACCTTGCTTAGTGGCTGGTGCAGGACTAAGCTCGCTCATGCAGCTGACCCATATAGCTACGCACCTTGCTTAGTGGCTGGTGCAGGACTAAGCTCGCTCGTGCAACTGACCCTTATAGCTACGCACCTTGCTTAGTGGCTGGTGCAGGACTAAGCTCGCTCATGCAACTGGCCCCTGGTGTCTGTATCGTATTACTATTGTAACTCTTCCCGGATTAAAGAACACACAAACCCAAACAACAGTAAAAATAATGCGGGGCCTTTGTTTGACATGCGCACTTGTCGCGTGACAATAGCACGTGCTGTTCGCGCGTTATGTTGCGTTGACACCTGTTGCAAACACTGTGTAGCAGAAGGCAGGGACCGCGGCATGAATATCATTAAAGCGATCCGCTGCTCAAAGGTGGGCTTCGATTGTAAAAATGCGCCGATCAGAAAACAAATGTTCAATCCTGTCTTGCCGCAGCTAAGCCTTTTCTACCTGGCCTGTTACCTACGCACATAGTTTGCACGAAAGAGAAGACCCCAAGACTTCTGGCTTTATTGATTATGACTGAATGTCGTAGACGTTTCGTCTACGACATTCAGTCATAATAAATAAAGCCAGAAATCAGCCTTTTTGTCTAGCGTTATTGTAGGACAGACTATGAACATTATACAGCAGACGTTTCCAATTATGAACTCTTCTTTACCTGGAGCAGATCGCAGGTGCTGATAAGTTTCTGATGGAAGAAGAGATTGTGGGCGGGAGGGGGGAGGGGGAGGGGGAGGGGGGAGGGGCAACGTTATGTTTAGGACATTGTACCCATATGTGGAGCACCCATAGCAGATATCCTGCCTTCCGATCCCTTACAATACCAAAAGCCCGGTGACACGAAAGCCCCCCCCCCCCACCCCCACCCCACCAAGACTCAGTCCACTTCATAACTCATTGTACCCCCCCCCCCCACCCCCACCCCCCCAACACCGAAATCCCCAAATTATTGCCGTTGTCCTCTGAAGACTGCATTGGAGTGCAGTACACAGATCGACCATGATAGTTCAAGGGTGATGCCAGAATAGCTTGGCGCCCATAGGCGGTCAGTCAGTCAGTCAGCCCGTATAGGCGCCAAGCTATTCTGGCATCACCTTGAACTATCATGGCCGATCCTTATCTTGCTGTGGTGGGTCTGGGGTGGAGTGAGTGCACCCGTATCATTCTGATACACCCATTGCTTGAACTAAATTTGACTGATAGTTCAAGGGTGGTGCCAGAATAGCTTGGCGCCTCAGGCGCCAAGCTATTCTGGCACCACCCTTGAACTAGAACAGTTGATCTATCTCCTAATCAGTAATGCAGCCTTAGTAGGACAATAAACAGCTGTTACAAAATCAGCCTCAGGGTGTAATGCATTAAAACAGTCTGCCATTATCTCTGTCATTTTGAGCGCTTGGTCTACTAATGTATTTCACAGACCGGGAATACAAATGGTAGTTTTGACTCGATGTCAGACTGGGCTGACTACACAGTAAGCACAGTGCCTCGGGCCCACTACGACCGTCGTAGGCTCATCACGCACGGCTGTGCCCGGGCCCACTGCGACCGCCGCACACCCGAAGGCGTTTTGCTCAGTACTGGGGTAGGTCCTGAGAGAGGAAGGCGGCAGAGCTTCCATGTTCCGGGAGGAGGGGGTGGGGGGGTGGGGTGGGGGGGAAGGGTATGCCCTAAAATCGTGATTCGTGATTGGCGGTTTTTCTGGTTCTCGTTATTCGCGAGTGCAATTAGTTGTTCATCCTCGTGATCTATGAAAGAAGGCCTTGGTCTGAAACGTGAAATCCAAATAAGACTTTCGTGATCCATGAGAACGCTCTGGTTATTGCCTAAAACGTGAAAGTCTGTTGTCAGACTGTAAATTCTAGTTATAAACGTCATCCCCCCCCCCCTTCCCCCGGTCGTTTGATGTTTAAGCTAGTAGATGAATGCCTTCCTTCTTCCTGCTCCCCCCTACCCCCCCCCCCTCACCCCTCAACGCCCCCGCCCCCCCCCCCGCCCCCCCCCCCCCGCCCCCCCCCCCACACCCTTTACCGTTGTCAGACTTTTTGGCCGGTAAAGAGGGGACCTTCTCTCCTCATCGTCCCTTTTCATCGTGAAACGTGAATACTGTATTTTGTATTTTAATTAATTAATTAATTAATTAATTTTTAGGGGGTGGGGTGTGTGTGTGTGTGTGTGTGTGTTGGAGGAGGGGGGGGGGTGTTCGTTATTCGCCAAAATATCGTCTTGAATTCTTGATGGTACGTGTTGGTGAACAGTGAGATTTTCATTGTATTACCATGGGCTTCTTGCTTTTCACAAACATGGACTTCATTGTCTTTTGCTTCTACAGAGCACAGGCATGAGAGGAGGGGAATGGGGGGGGGGAGGGGGGGGGGTGCTGGAGGCCGGGGGGGGGGGGGGAGGGGAGGCGAGGCGAATAGGTTCTTTGACGTTTATTTACTCTTGCACTCGGGCGGTGTTGGCATTGTGTTGTTTAGCTAACAACAGAGGGGGCAATGGTTGGTTAATGCTGATGGTTACGAAATCGGCGGCAGGCAGGTACAAATGAATCCATTGTTGTAGACGTAACGAAGTAATAAACCAGAAGGAAACGCAGCACGCAGTTTACGCACGCGGAAATGTTTTCGCTCGAACAGGAAACTACATTCTCGCCTAGGTCGGTCACTTTCGTTGTCATGCCATGTGTTTGTGTTCCGGCTGTCGGCCATGCCTTGTCCTGAATTATCCTTGCCAATTAATTAGCGGTCCGCTCTGGCTATCGCATCCTGGTGTAGCCAGCGGCATAGACTCTCACGGACAGACGTAGGTTTGGATTCTCACCAGCCCCCTGCATTGATCTGCTGTGATTCGTGATAATAAATGTCTCTTCAGTGTCTGTGAGCGATTGCTGTCTGGTTTTATCTCCCGTTTCATTACAAAATATTTTAACGCATTCTAGGCGACCGGAGGCAACGCTGTATGACACTTCCGCAGCTCAGTATTGATGTGGAGGATGTTTCACGCAGAAACAAGACGCTTCCATTTTCACCATGAGCTGTATAAACGCCCGTAATAAAAATCTACGTGAAAGCACATCCTAGTGTTTCTCTCAGGGAGCGTTGAAATACACTATCATTTCTGCGCCTCGTCAGGAGGACGCAGTCTAGAGTTCAAGCTGCGACTGTCCTTTGGAAATCCCCTCCTTCGCGAGATACAATGTATCGAGCGAACGGCGAACGGCCGCCCACCTATCCCGGATTTCCTCATGCAAAGGAGCGATGTAAAAATTTCTTTTGAGAACACTTGGCGAGAGGCGTAGATTTTCATGAGCCCCTGCGACAGCAGGGGCTCATGAGAATCTACGCCTCTTGCAGATGGAAGAGGCTTTCTTGCTTCTATGCCTCGTGCAGACGACAGGAGTTCTGCCTGGTTGTCCAGCACTATATTATCGCTGTGCGCGACTCAGCGAGCCCGGTGAAAGTGGCGAGAGGAAAAATAGCGAGGCCATTCGCTGTCACGTCTGATTTATCGCAAGCGCGCAGCGCAGGCATCGCTCATTGGCTGACAGCAGTCACGTGCTAGGGCAAAGGGGGCGGAGCCAGTGTGCACGAGGCCTGTAAGCTAGCTTGCTCGGCGGGGTGTTATTTACAAGCACCGTCGCTCCGCCGCGACGAGTAGTCGGCAGAAAAATTAATGAGCATGAGTTCCTTTCTGATGAACCCGCTACCGTACGGGGAACCCAAGTTCCCTACCGCAGCAGACGAGTTTACCCAGGTCAGTTATCTACAAGGGTCGGTCAGCAGCGCGGCGGAATATTACCACAGGTCTCCTCTGCACCATAATTCGTATCATCTCTCTCCGGTACCATACTCCACTGCAGAGGGCGTCAATGGAAATTCTGGGAATCATACCACGTACTCTAGTGACGGGGCTGCTGCGTACTCCAGCGCAGAAGGTGTCAATGGAAATCAGTCTGGGAGCCGTACGGCATATTCTAGTGACGGAGCCGAAGAAAACTCCACAAAGTCTTTCCATGTTGGGGACCTCAGTGTGAACGGCGTGGCATTGTCGGAAAATAGACCTGTGTCCGAAGGACACAGGTCTATTTTCCAACAATACCACGCTGATCTTGAAGACATCAGTGGAAGTGACGAGGCGGACAAAGAGTCCGGTTTTTCTGGTCCTCGTGGACAGAATGCGTCTAGCTTCAAACACGGACCGCAGAATACAGCCGCAAACTTCAAACATGGACACAACTTCAAAGTCCAGAATTCGTTCAGAGATGCGTCGGTTGGATATAGTGATAATGGACAGACAACGTTCAGTGACAGTGTGTCTGATGGCTTGTCGTCATCGCCCGCATTGTTACACTCTGTCTCCGCGTCGTTACCGTTGTCTTTGCCCACGGGCGGCAAGCTGCTTGAACGTGGAAACCCCATCAAGGCCGTCGACGACAACCTGTCTTGCAGATCCTCATCCGCCGGCGCCATGACGTGCCTGACAAGCTACAACAACCACAACATCCACCACCACCAACACCACCATCATCAGCAACAAAATCCACACCAGTTCCAAAACCAACACCAGCGACACCTCCACCACATGTCTCCTAACTCCACCCCGAGTGCAATGTCTCCGACGTGCCAGGCTCAGTCCCCGTACCCAGGGGACAGCGGCTCTGGCGGGTCGGGATCGCCCCTGGGGTGTGAGGACGGAGGTGGGGGTGGCGGAGGGGAGGGAGGGGTGCGACCCATCATCTATCCCTGGATGAGAAAATCTCAGTCAGGTAAGGGGGAAACTTACTCAGTGTTACTGTAGAATTCACGTCGTAGACTTTTGAAACATCCTCAGTAAATATCAGTGTTACTGTATAATTCATGTAGTCGTAGACTTTTGAAACCTCCCCAGTAAATATCAGTGTTAATGTATAATTCATGTAGTCGTAGACTTTTGAAACCTTCCCAGTAAATATTAGTGTTAATGTATAATTCATGTCGTAGACTTCTGAAACCTCCCCAATAAATATCAGTGTTACTGTATGATTCATGTCGTAGACTTTTGAAACCTCCCCAGTAAATATCAGTGTTACTGTATAATTCATGTCGTAGACTTTTGAAACCTCCCCAGTAAATATCAGTGTTACTGTATAATTCATGTCGTAGACTTTTGAAACCTCCCCAGTAAATATCAGTGTTACTGTATAATTCATGTCGTAGACTTTTGAAACCTCCCCAGTAAATATCAGTGTTACTGTATAATTCATGTCGTAGACTTTTGAAACCTCCCCAGTAAATATCGGTGTTACTGTATAATTCATGTCGTAGACTTTTGAAACCTCCCCAGTAAATATCAGTGTTACTGTATAATTCATGTCGTAGACTTTTGAAACCTCCCCAGTAAATATCAGTGTTACTGTATAATTCATGTCGTAGACATTTGAAACCTCCCCAGTAAATATCAGTGTTACTGTATAGTTCATGTCGTAGACATTTGAAACCTCCCCAGTAAATATCAGTGTTACTGTATAATTCATGTCGTAGACTTTTGAAACCTCCCCAGTAAATATCAGTGTTACTGTATAATTCATGTCGTAGACTTTTGAAACCTCCCCAGTAAATATCAGTGTTACTGTATTTAATTCATGTCGTAGACTTTTGAAACCGCCCAACTATCAGTAAGACCTTCTCGGGCCGACATCGGCAGCAGTGGGCCCGCGCACGACAGTGAGTTACACTAACACGACAGTGAGTTACACTAACACGACAGTGCGCGGGCCCACGGCTGCCGATGTCGGCCCGAGGGCCTTTGCTTATCGAGCTTTCCGCTAAAGATTTAAACCCTTTGGTTCAAACAGTACGGGTTGCTGTTTGAACAAAGGGTCTAACATTTCATGGCCTAATGTGAACATTTCTAAATTTGTCAACTTCCAGTCAGAACTTGCACACTGAGAAGAACCCAGCTGCGAAGCAAGAAAGACGCTTAGAAAAGACAGTGTTACGGAGCTCAACTGCGTTGTAATTGTCTTTTCTAAGCGTGTTTCTTTCTTTTATTGCGTTCCTCTTTGCATTTAACCCTCGGCTTGGCAGTCAGTCACCTAGTTTTGGTCTGGCCGGATTTCTCTGAAGCATTTCAGTTTCAGATGATATATCGACTACAAAAAGTTCAGTTGAAGGGTGGTGTTAGAATGAGCTATTCTGCCGCCACTCACTCTTGGAGGTGAGTCCGTCAATGGACGATAGTTGTAGCATATATCGTTGTAGTGTGACGCTAGTTGCTGCATACACCGTTGTAGTGTGTCAGGGACAAAGGGGTTAACAACCTTGACCTGTTTTCATCTGAGGATGTAAATCACAGTCGCGCCGATGTCTGTCAGCCATGTGTATAATGGGCATCAGTCATGTTCAGTATGAATGACTGAAAGTCCGGCACTGATCACATCTCTCTGTCTGTCTGTCTGTATGTTTCTGTCTGTCTCTCTCTCTGTCTCTGTCTCGCTGTCTCTCTCTCTCTCTCTCTCTCTCTCTCTCTCTCTCTCTCTCTCTCTCTCTCTCTCTCTCTCTCTCTCTCTCTCTCTCTCTCTCTCCATACGCACACTCACAAAACACACATGCACAACCACAAAAGCAGGACAGAATGTGTAGTTTACTTTAGTTACAATTGTGAAAGAGTAAGAAACAGGAGCCATCAAAATAAGAAGCCCACGTTTTCTCTGCCGACAAATGACGCCAACACTCGCCTGTGCCACTGTTACTGACGATATTGTAGTAACGCGTCTTTTTCGTTGAGCGAAATCGTCAGTGGAAATCATGGGCTTAACCGCTTGTTGAAAGGACTAGTTAACAATTTAGACATTTTCGTTCAGTGATGAAGTGGAAGAGTACAGTGACAGTAAACAATCAGGCCGGGTTATTAAGAAAAAGTAGTTAGTTATATTGAGTTAGAGAATACAATTATATAGAGTTAGAGAATAGAGTTATATCGAGTTAGAGAATATAGTTATATCGAGTTAGACAATAGAGTTATATCGAGTTAGACAATAGAGTTATATCGAGTTAGAGAATAGAGTTATTTGATAAAAGAGTGTGCGGCCGGGGGTGAAAACTGCGCAAAGGCCATCAATCAAATTGTAATACCGTTACACATCTAGAGATCTCATGCAGGTGTGAAAGTGACGGCAGATAACAGATTGCTGGGTATAAATTATGAAATAAACAGTTTAAAAGTCACGCCTCAGCATAATCTGACGTTTTACAATTGTACCATCAGCGGTATTGTAGTTTTGCACTCAGAGCTAGTTGTCCTTATATATACACTTCCTGAAACAAGCGACACGGCTCGGGGGCAAGTGACAATCATTCTGCCCTTTGAAGAGGTGTCAACACGGATGCTGGGAGGCTGTGCACGGAGTGGGGTTATCTGTAGCACAACAGACGTGGGTTTTGTTATCTTGATGGCTGGCACATCCCATACCTTCCTCTGTGTGAGGAACAGCGTGATATCAGCAAGAGATGACATATTCTCGCCTGTAGTGCAGGATTCAATGTTAGTTGAGTCTTCGCCAGATGACGCTGATTGCGTGAAGAACCCAAGCCAAGCCGTTCAAAGAGCATGGATGGAAAGTGTTATTAGCAAGAGGCATAGATCCTCATGAGCCCCCGCGACAGCGGGGGCTATGAGGATCTATGTCTCTTGCAGTTGGACTATGTTCACTTTTTCTTGACAAATGTATTTATAAGCACTTTTGCGAACTATGAAAAAAGTAAGACATTCGCGTGACCAAGCCCGCTTTCAGACTCGGTCAGTTCTTAGGATGTATGTATATAAATAATACAGACCCATTTCTCCTAAACAAGAGGCAGTTGCAGGGCTCATGAGAATCTATGCCTCTGAAAAAAAAAAGGATTTAGGCGTGGTTTTGAAAGTGATGGATTTTGTTCGATATTTGGCGGCCGCTTTGTGTCGGTTGTTCACCCGGCCATGACTTTGCGCTTTACAAATTGAGTGTCGTTAAGTTGTGCAACGCCCTCTTTCTGTCTCTGTCTGTCGAGAGATCTGTGCAATTCAGTGTGTGATTTTTGTCTGTCTTACGTTGGTCTGTTTTAAGTTGGTCGGTCTGTCAGTCTGTCTCTCTGTCTTCGTTAGTGCGGGTCAGTCGATCCATCGGGTTTTTAGTTTGTCTACGTCTCTGTATGTATGTCTGTCCGTTTGTCTGTTCATCAGTCCGTCTGTCTGCCTCTCTGCCAGTCTCTCTGTCCCTGGGTCTGCCTGCCTGTCTGTCTCTTTCTGTCTCAGTCGCCTACTCTCTCTCTCTCTCTCTCTCTCTCTCTATCTCCCTCTTTCCCTGTGTGTGTTGTGTTCTACCGATGTGTGTGTGTGTGTGTGTGTGTGTGTGTGTGTGTGTGTGTGTGTGTGTGTGTGTGTGTGCGTTCGTGTGTGCGTGTTTGTGTGCCTGTGTGCAAGCGCTCGTGTCAGAAGGGTAGTCAGTCCGTCCGCGCGCGGCCCGTATGTCGGTTTCTCTGTCTGCTCGTCTGTCCTGGTCAATTAGTCTGTCTGTCTGCGTTTTTAGGATAGCCAGTCCGTCCGTCGGTCTCTCAGTCAGTCTGTCTGTCTCTCTGTCTGTGTTTTGCTAGCCTGACAATCTGTCTGCGTCTGTGTTGCTTTCAAACTCGTTCTGACAAGCACGCGTAACACAGGCCTTTACTGACAATCATCTTATTTTTTTCACCGCACATGGCGTCGTGTAGCGCAGATCGCGTGTCGTCCCGTAATACATGCACTGCTCCCAACACAATACACCGCAATCAGATTTTCATAAATTGTGAAGCAGGCGGTAGAAATATTAACACCCTAATCTTACCTTCCACTGCTAAAGTACAAGTAAATAGACTCAACAAGAGGAATAGATCCTCATGAGCCCCCGCCTTCGCGGGGGCTCATGAGGATCTATTCCTCTTGGAGATGGAGGATTTCTTTGTCTGTCTAATCTTGAATTGCTAGTTATCAGTCATCAGACCAGAGTCTCACTGTTGTGTGGTTTGCAGCCGCTATGCATTTTATACACCGGGGTCAAAACTAACAATGGAAGCTTACCTCATGCAACGAAGAAATTCGAGACAATGACGAAAAGAAAATTTGATTTTAATGTGCACTTCTGTTTTTGCAGCGGCATTGTGAAGTTTGCAAGCGTGCGCACTTCACACACAGACGCAAATCCCGACAATGACTGCTTTACCGCTCGCAATGGAGAAACTTTAGACAAATTCGATTTTAATGTGGGAGCGCGGCAGACCGTCTCAATTTCTGAAACTTTTGTTATTTCAACGTCGACCCGTCCACATAACACAGACACAAAGTGAGGTGAGCAATAAGTCTAGATCCACACGAGCCCCCAATATCTACAAGGGCTTATGCGGATCTATCTTGCGGCTAATTGATGTTCTCCTTTTCTTGGCAGTGGCAGAGTTAACCCCTATCATCTTGAGGCTAAAAGCTTCAAATTTGTACACTGCCATACGCAACTAGCTAGTGACATTATAGTACTTACAGATAAGGATGCAGACCAGTGGCTTTAGTTCAAGGGTGGTGCCAGAATAGCTTGGCGCCTAGAGGCGCCAAGCTATTCTGGCACTACCCTTGAATTATTTTAGTCAAACTTATTTCACACACTGGTGTATTGCGAATTATAAGGGTTAAATCTGAAAGTGCTGGTGTATTTTGATAACGCGCTGTTAACTGATGCTGCTGCCACAAATTAACCCCTTCCCGGCCAGTGGTCGCTGACCGTGTTTCTGAACTCTGTACCGCATGGCTACAAGGCGAGCTCACTCAACAAGAAGAATAGATCCTCATGAACTCAGTACCGCAACCCTCCACGAAACATGGCTACAAGGCGAGCTCACTCAACAAGAAGAATAGATCCTCATGAACTCAGTACCGCAACCCTCCACGAAACATGGCTACAAGGCGAGCTCACTCAACAAGAAGAATAGATCCTCATGAACTCAGTACCGCAACCCTCCACGAAACATGGCTACAAGGCGAGCTCACTCAACAAGAAGAATAGATCCTCATGAACTCAGTACCGCAACCCTCCACGAAACATGGCTACAAGGCGAGCTCACTCAACAAGAAGAATAGATCCTCATGAACTCAGTACCAGCAACCCTCCACGAAACATGGCTACAAGGCGAGCTCACTCAACAAGAAGAATAGATCCTCATGAACTCAGTACCGCAACCCTCCACGAAACATGGCTACAAGGCGAGCTCACTCAACAAGAAGAATAGATCCTCATGAACTCAGTACCGCAACCCTCCACAAAACATGGCTACAAGGCGAGCTCACTCAACAAGAAGAATAGATCCTCATGAACTCAGTACCGCAACCCTCCACGAAACATGGCTACAAGGCGAGCTCACTCAACAAGAAGAATAGATCCTCATGAACTCAGTACCGCAACCCTCCACGAAACATGGCTACAAGGCGAGCTCACTCAACAAGAAGAATAGATCCTCATGAACTCAGTACCGCAACCCTCCACGAAACATGGCTACAAGGCGAGCTCACTCAACAAGAAGAATAGATCCTCATGAACTCAGTACCGCAACCGTCCACGAAACATGGCTACAAGGCGAGCTCACTCAACAAGAAGAATAGATCCTCATGAACTCAGTACCGCAACCCTCCACGAAACATGGCTACAAGGCGAGCTCACTCAACAAGAAGAATAGATCCTCATGAACTCAGTACCGCAACCCTCCACGAAACATGGCTACAAGGCGAGCTCACTCAACAAGAAGAATAGATCCTCATGAACTCAGTACCGCAACCCTCCACGAAACATGGCTACAAGGCGAGCTCACTCAACAAGAAGAATAGATCCTCATGAACTCAGTACCGCAACCCTCCACGAAACATGGCTACAAGGCGAGCTCACTCAACAAGAAGAATAGATCCTCATGAAGGTCTATGTCTCTTGCAGTTTAGAGCGTGTTCGCTTTTTTTCTCAGCAGTACAGGGGTTACACCTGTTATTTTTGCGATTGTCTTGGGTGATTATGGGGTTAATGTGTCTGTAATTAGCGCTTTTGGATACGAAGCTGTGGGATTGTGGCTTTTCACATGTATCTGACATTCCCTGCAGTATTCTGAGCGCCTCCAAAACTTGAACAGATCGAAAACACTGATACCGCCATGATTCACTGAAACTCAATGCTATTCCGCTTATAAATTAAAAAAAATAAAAAAAACAACTACTTGGGAAGTTGGGTGGGGGGGGGGGGGGAAGGGAAGAGAAAGAAATGAACACCACCCAACTGCAAGAGGCATAGATCCTCATGAGCCCCCGCAATTGCGGGGGCTCATGAGGATCTATGCCTCTTGCTGTCAGCACTTTGGCTCCGTGTTCCTTACACGACTGGCGGTGAACTGACAAAGATTTCACAAAGTCTGCGTCCCCTGACAGTGCAGGGGTTAAAAACACGCATTGTGAACAAAGTCAACAGTCGGAGTTTTCCATGTGCGCAACTGTGCTTCAACTCTGATTGCAGCTGAATTTTTTTTTTTTTTATTGTGCAAAGTAGTCTTGCTGTACATATACTATGTAACAGCATAAACCTGTAGTTCTGCCACTCCAAAACAATAATAATAACAATAATAATAACCAATACAATCAGTAATGTCACCACCATCAGCATGATTATTTTTGTTGTGGTCGTGTTGTTTTGTGGATTTTTGTTTTCATTGATAATATTCAGATCAATAGTGTTGTTTTGGGCCGCCTCAGTGCAGGTGAGCTCTAGTAAGGAAATAAGGCGTAAGTCTGGGTTGTTGTTGTTGTTGTTGTTGTTGTGAAAAACGAGATTTTCATTGTAATAAAATGAAAACCGCGCGTATCGCAAAACGGACGTCTTTGCTTTCCTAAGACAGAATAAATCCAAAGTCTGAATCACAGTTATCCGGCGGTGTGGACAACCGCCGGACAGGTCAGTCGCTGGTCACACGCTCAGTCAAATACATCAATAATAATTATGAATAAATAAATGAATGTTGACGTGACACATAAATAAAAAAAAAAAAAAAAAGGAATGGATGGATGGATGGATAAGAGGCTGAATAAAATAAATTAATAAATAATGGATAGGAAGCTAAATAAATAAATAAATAAATAAATAAATAAATAAATAAATAAATAAAAATAAATACAACTTTTAACTTTCCTAAACCCACTTTTGAAATTAACTCCTCGACTGAACCAGACAGTAAAATCCGAACATTTATTTTTTGTTACGTCTGAGTGAAATCCTCAAGCGTATCGAAATCAGAGAGGTAACCAGTGTGGCTTTCATGCAGACCAGTGTGCAGGCCCCGCGGCCTTCAACTTCAACTGCTGTACAGCACAAACAGCGAGCAACCAATGAAACAAAAAGGGCTGTTGTGTGCCCAGACTTTCCTGCTGAAACGCCTGGTTGGTTTTCACGGTTGATAAGTGATAGGAGCAATGTCCGCCTCCCAATGTCCGCTAAGAACACAGGGAGATAATCGCGTGTTGTAAACAGGAAATAAATCTGACGGCTTTATTACGAGTGTCACGTGTCAAAGCCATAAAGCATACAATGTTTAATGTTTTTCAGTCGCTAAGCCCTCAGGTAAATTCCCACCATCGGGTTTTGGCAGTTCGGTGTGATACAGCTAGTCAAACTAGGGTCTGCAGAGAACAACAAGTAGGGAATTAAGAAGAGCAACTCCTTAACTGCCTCGGCAGGACAAACGCTCCCCATCTGCAAGAGACATAAACCCTCATGAGCCCCCAGCAGTCGCGCTAACTTATAATAATAATAAAAATAATAAAGATCATTTATATCGCGCTGGATCCCCAGGAGCAGTGGGCTCTAAGCGTTACAAAAAAAAAATATATATATATATATGCAGAATCTCACTACCTTTAAAAAAGTTTAATCTACGCACACACATACAACTAAAACACACATAACACAACCATTCACAATCACAAGTTAAATGCATTTTGATGATGCTGACTGATGCGCCACCACGCAGGTGCTACACGGTCAACTTACCGCAGTCGCGGGGGCTCATGATGATGCTGACTGATGCGCCACCACGCAGGTGCTACACGGTCAACTTACCGCAGTCGCGGGGGCTCATGAGGATCTATGTCTCTTGCTAGTCCTGTGTTCTTAATACTTATTTTTGGGTATCATTTACATCTGTGGTTTTAACACGAAAGTCGGTCAGCGTGCGGTGGGTTCAGTCGCGAAATTCGTGATCACTGGTAGCGAAGGGGTTAAAGCTATTCTAGCACTACCTTTGAATTATCATGGTCGATTGTCAGTTCATATCTTGTTGTTTCTTTGTCAGGGATGGACCATGCCTGTCTATGTCCTTTTTGTTTGCTGGTTGGTTCCCGAACGTAACTCACTGTGCCCGAGGTACGAAAATACCCATATTTTGGAGTTATCCTCTGAGGACTGCATTACAATTCAGGAGACAGATCAACCATGATAGTTCAAGGGTGGTGGCAGAATGGAGAGAGAAAGAGGGAGAGAGAGAGAGAGAGAGAGAGAGAGAGAGAGAGAGAGAGAGAGAGAGAGAGAGAGAGAGAGAGAGAGAGAACGTCTGACCTAAGGCCGACGCACATATTCCCATGATTTCAAGTTGAGAGACAATTTTCCTCAACACAAACATCCTCCCCATGTCCTTCTGCTTCCTCCCCCCCCCCCACCCCTCCACCTCCTCCACCTCCCCCCGACCCCGACCCCCTCCCCCCACCCCCCACCTCCCCCCCACCCCTCCACGGCACCCCCCAGACCCCTCCGCCCCCACCCCTCCGCCCCTCCGCCCACCCACACTCCCAGTAAAAAAACCAAAAACAAATGTGTGTTTATCTAAATAATTATTGCGACTCTACAACTGGGGCCACCGTGTTAAACCACCCACGCTTCGGATGACACATGCAACAGACATTGCCCAGCAAGAGGAATGGTTCCTCATGAGCCCTGCGACCGTACGGGCTCATGAGAATCTATGCCTCTTGCAGCTGGAAGGGCTATAACGATGCACCAGACAAGGAAAATCCGGAAATGTAAAATGGAGTTGCCTGTCACTGACTTTCAGCGCTACAATTCATTGTTTGTAGTTAGCCCGCAATAATCCCAACACAATCTGACGATTATAATGTGGGACGGAGTTCTTTGCCAGCAAGAGGCATAGATTCTCATGAGCCCCTGCAGTTGCAGGGCTTACGCGAATCTGTGTCTCTTGCTAAGGAAGGGGAGTGTCACTAGTGATGAGAATAAATGGGCAACCTGTTAGCGCGGTCAGACTGACATGTTGCAGGACGTGGCTTTAACGACGATATCTTAAATGCAGTGCCATAATTTGCTAAGTTGCCCTCAAATATACAAATGGCTAAACACCGTGAAGAGATCGCAGCAATCTACCTTGATAGCTCAAAAAAGCAATGCCTGATAACGTTCCGAAGTCAGAAGAGGATCAAATTGCATTCGTTTTGACGAAAACAGTGGATTACAAGCAAGCCCGGTATACCACGCTAGTTCCAGGGTAGTGCCAGAATAGCTTGGCGCCTATGGGCGCCAAGCTATTCTGGCACCACCCTTGAACTATCATGGTACGGACAGACATGCGATATCGCATACGACATCGCCCAGCTTTGGTGCGTTTCAGAACCGCGAGATGATCATAAACTAGGCCTATCATGCGTTCCTATGGTCAATACATTAGGGAGTTTACGATTTTGTCGATCGACAGCCAACAACGAACCAGAGACGAAGGCACGGCGGATAAACAGCTTGTACCGTAAGACAACACTAGTTCAAGGGTGGTGCCAGAGGGCGTTCTAAGAAGCACGTAAATAAGATTGTTCATGGAGCAAAAGCTTTGTTTTACAACAGGAAGATCAGTGAGTGCACAACAAGCAAAGAGTTGTATATAATGTGACCAATAAGCTTATGGTGAAGAAGACTCCATCACCTCTTCCCACTACATTTCCCCCGTGCCAGCTGCCTTAACTTTTTGCCGAGTACTTCGTTGATAAGGTCCGCGAAATTCGTGATTCTCTGGATCTCATGCCCACTTCAGTTTTGTTCACTGACAAACGCTTCAGTGGAGAAACTCTCTCACCTATGCAGAATATCAAGAAAATACTATTTGTTTCTTACCAGCCAATAACTCAGCTAGTAAGACCACAGGGGGAGAAAACCGAAGAGCTGTGCCCCTGATACACAAGTTAGTATTCTATTGACACTCCGAGTCACGGGAACAAGTCTTGCGTAACTTCGGGTTTCTCTCCCTGTTGTAAGAGACTTCTGCTCTAGAGCTGTAACAAAATCGAGATCAAGTAAAAAAAACAAAAAATGAATGCCAATGACAATCCCAACGGAGCAAGAAACACGACCAGAAAGGACAAGTACAACACAGTGTATTCAATTTTCGGGTTTAACTTCTTTAACTGCCGAGAAAATGTTGATACCACTCAAGAGGCATAGATCCTCATGAGCCCCCGCAATCGCGGGGGCTCATGAGGATCTATGCCTCTTGTTCAAACCATTTGTATCCATGTTCTTTTGACGGCTGGGGGTCGTTGACGTTGAAATTACAAGGATTTCAAAATCACAGTCCACCGGCAGTGAAGCGGTTAACCCGACAAATACGAGAGTAATATGACGGAAAAACAATAACAACACCCAACATCATATTTGGTGTAAGTCGGCTTTACTAGCTTTCGTCAGTCAATGTTGCTATGGGACAATATGTAACAACATGGGATGAACCATAACCCACAAAGTCCCTTTTATATGAGAGCTGTCCTCTCTGTCAATGGTCTCTACCTTTTGTCTTTGACCTGATTTTCATGTTGAATTATCTCCTATTGAAAAAGTCTCGCAGATCTGCCAATGCGTCAGTGAGTTCTATAAGGGGCGCAGGACATACGCGTCATGTCATTGATTTGTCAAACGTCATTTGTCATGACGTAAGTTGAGCCAGAGAGAGAGATGATGATGATGATGAAACTTTATTTATCAACGGTAAAAAGTTTTGACAGAAACAAATCGTCATTTTACAAACTTGCCGTTGCTAACATCTACAACATAAAATTGATTAAAAGATGATAATAATAATAATAAAGAATTATATTTACACATATTATTTCATGCAACAATAAAATTAAAAAAAAATGACACAAAATAATAATAACACTTAACATTCATCTTCTACCATACACACACACACACACACACACACACACACACACACACACACACACACACACACACACACACACACATACCAACAATATAAATAAATGCATAATTATATTTCATAAAAGCATTAACCATCAGGGTTTGTTTAAATGCCCAGTGTTGTTATGTTTGGCTCATCAGGTAATCGAAAAGTTTCGTTTTAAAGATTCCAAGTGAGGCTATAGTCTTCAAATGTGCAGGAATAGTGTTCCATACAAACGGTCCAGAAAAGGATAAACTAGTTTTAAAGAGGTCAATTCTAGGCAGAGGTAGGGGTAAAGTATTGTTCCTTGAGGACCGTTCGCGTTCTTGCTGTGGCACAAATTTGGTGGTTAGATACTGCGGTGTCATGTTATTTAATATCTTGTGCATGAGGATGCATTTGTTGAAATTAAGTTGCTGACGCAGGCCGAGAATGTTTAGATGTCTAAATTTGTCTATGGTAGGAATGGGCCGCGTATCTATCATTTTGACAGCTCTTTTATATATAGAGTTTATCCTGTTCATGTGAACATCACTACAACCGTCCCACACTGTGGAGACATAATCAATGTGAGACTTGATATGGGCATGAAAAAACAATTTACGAGTATGTGTATCCGTTACTTGTCTAAGCTGGGACAACAGGAAAGTGTTTTTAGCAATGGTTTTACAGACTGTATTTATATGCGTCTCCCAACATAATTGTTCGTCAACGTGTATTCCCAAGAATTTACGCTCTGTGACTTGTTCTATCGGTTTAGCGTTCAGTTGTAAATGTAACGGCTGTGGTCGGCGTTGGTGTTTTTGTCGTGTAGTGATTAAAATACTCTTTGTTTTTCCTGGATGAAGAACCATATGATTCTCTCTACACCAGTCGGAAACCTCGCTGAGACTACTTTGTAAGCTAATGTTAATGTCAGCTGTTTTTTTACCCGAAACATGGAGGCTCGTATCGTCCGCAAACAGGTTTTAATTTACATCAGTGTTAGTAATATGCAAAGGCAAATCATTAATGAATATTATAAATAGAAGAGGTCCCAAGATCGACCCCTGGGGGACACCGTAGTTAACTTGTCCTTGTTTAGAGTCTTTTCCATGAGTATATACCTTTTGTTTTCTGTCTTTTAGGTATGATATAAAAAATGCTATGGCAGTTTCACTTATATGGTATGCTGCTAGCTTCTTTAAGAGAATGTCATGGTCGACAAGATCAACTGCTTTTTGTAGGTCTAAGAAAACAACTCCAGACATCAGGTTTTTATTTATTGATTCCAGCCAGCTATCTACAATGTGTGCCAGTACTGACTGACATGAGTGTTTCGGTCTAAAGCCAGACTGATGAATATTTATGAAATTGCCCTTTTCTAGAAAATCGAGGAGGTGTTTTTGTATGTTTTTTTCAAGGGGCTTTGACAGGGCCGACAAAAGTGAGATAGGACGGTAGTTATTGACATCTTCAAGATCTTTTGATTTAGGGATTGGAATTACCTTGGCCTCTTTGAAAATAGTTGGAGACGTGCTGTGTTTTATACAGAGGTTAAAGATATAAGTGAGTGCCTCTACCGTATATGGTAGTGACATTTTCAGAATTTTGTTGTCTATACCATCCATCCCGGTGGACTTTTTGTTCGGCATGCTAGAGATGAATTTGCCGACTTCAGCGACGGTAATATCAGGAATGATGAATGTCTGCAGTATATTTTTGGCCTCACAGTATTTTTCCAGTACACTAGGAACTTGGTACTCTGCGTTACTACTTGCAGCTGACTGAGCAAGTGTTTCAGCTGTCGATAGGAAGTGCTTATTTAATATATCAGCTGACAAATGGGATGGTATTTCAGGGGCTGATTTACCCTTTGTTATAACGTTCAGGGCTTTCCACACCGATGCTGTATCTTTTTTGTCCCTAATCATTTCCTGGAAGAACAGTTTTTTTGACGCTCTCACTAAGTATTTAACACGATTTCGTTGTTTCTTATATTCATCAAACTGTTTTTCTTTCTTAAGTTTGTCTCTAAATGACATGGCCTGTTTGACATCTACTGTTAACCAGGGTGTCAGGGTAGAGTGCTTAACTCGTTTTTCTCGTATGGGCGCATGCTTATTTAGGACTCCAAGGAATAGATCCATCCAGTACGACAGGGCAGAAAGTCGCCGTCATTAAATGTTTTGAAAGAACGATATTTAATTGTTTTATGTCTCTTTTTGTTCTCTTTGTCTAGTTTCATGGAGACTGTGCAACATACTGGGTTTATGGTCACTGACAGCTAAGGAGGGAACATGTACATTTGATATTTTATCATCATTTGTCACATAAATATGATCAATCAGGGTTGAAGATGTACATGTGGTTCTAGTGGGGTTTTTAATTAACTGTTCTAAACCGAATAGTGCTGTTGTTGACGCCCATGCAGCATTGGACCCTTTAGATTTAGAAAGATCAATATTAAAATCGCCCAAAAGAACAACGTCAGCTTTATTTTGATTTACGCTATCCATCATTGCTACGAAGTCATCATACCAGTCCCAGCTGGCTGCGGGATTTCTATAAATAAAGCCAATGAGAGAGAGAGAGAGAGAGAGAGAGAGAGAGAGAGAGAGAGAGAGTAAGTCACCGCCACTGTCTGACTTTCTCTAGAAGCAAAATTTTTTGTTAGTGTTTTAATTCGTTTCTGAAAAGAATTAATTTTTACTAAAGATGTTGAAAGGTTACAAAGCTGGCTAACGAACTCATCCAATGGCTTTCACCAAACTAGCTATACAGTTAGTCTCCAAACTCGAGTTTGCACTTCCGTGAACCTAAAGGGAGCATGAGCATCCCGCTATTCTACGCCGCAGGGACAGTGCCGGGACGGTCGTCGAATCGCACGTGTTGACAGCATGGGTGTTTTGTTTTGGCTCGGTGGTCGCCATTTTATCTCGGCTGCGTAAACATAGCAGCATAGAGGCAACACTAGCCACCAAGATACATACAGTACATTTAGCTTCTCACAAGCCCCCGCACTCTGCGCGGAACTCGTGAAGATCTATGCCTCTTGGGGAGTTTTGTCTTTGGTTATGGGCGAACATTGCTAGGCAGTGAATGTAAAAACAAGAATATATTATCCTCGTGAAAGTATGCGGTAACGGTGGAATGAATGGAGGTATTATCTGTGAGGAGTGCCTGTCCATCAGCGCTTCGCAAGGGACTTTGTATCAGGTGTCTGGGGCCATGCACTGCTTTCAGTGCTTCCTAGAAGCCCCTGTAGTCACCGTTATCAGCGCAAAGCTGGGTCCTCTGTGTGAGTCTGGTCCACCACTCATTCTGGAGATCTCTGAGCTTGCGTTGGAGACTGCTGCAGACGAGGCGGAAGGCAGACTTCTTCACAGGGCAGGAAGGCTGGGCTAGGTGGGCCTGATGGGCGGCTCTCTTTTTGCTAGGTGTTCCTGGATCTCAACATCGTTTTCGTCAAACCAGTCTTTGTTCCTCTTTCTAGCGAAACCCAAGACTTCTGCAGAGGATTTTGCAATAGCAGTTTTCAGTTGTTCCCAGAGTGTTTCAGGGGAAGAGTCTGCTGGGTCTACTGTGTCTTTGAGCCTGCGCTGTAAATCTGTCTGAAAGGCCGCTTTCACGTCGTCACGCTGAAGGCAGGCAACATCAAGCTTTTTCTTGGGGGTCCCCCTTTCTTGGGTTTTGGCTTGAAGTGGAGCCTGAGTTTGCAGCGGACGAGGCGGTGGTCAGTGTGGCACTCTGCGCTGGGCATCACTCTGGTGTGGAGGACGTCGCTGCGGTCCCTCTGACGCACTAGGACATAGTCGATAAGGTGCCAGTGTTTGGAGCGAGGATGCATCCAGGTGGTTTATCGACTGTCCTTTTCCTGGAAAGTGGTGTCGGTGATAACAAGCTGCTGCTCTGCACAGAACTCCAACTGTAGGCGGCCATTGTCCTTGCAGTTCCCGACGCCATGCTTGCCGAGGACTCCTTTCCAGGCTTCAGAGTCCTGGCCCACTCTGGCGTTGAAGTCGCCAAGGATAATGACTTTGTCGTCTGCAGGGGTGCTCTGTAGGAGGCTGCGCAGGTCAGCGTAGAACTTGTCCTTTTCTGCAGGCTCTGCCAGGAGGGTTGGGGAGTACACACTGAAAAGGGTGACGTGTTGCTGGTGTCTCAATGGGAGGCGCATGGACATGATGCGGTCTGAGTGACCGGTTGGTAGGTTTTCCAGCTTAGTCGCAATGGAGGTCTTCACCATGAAGCCCACGCCTGAGAGCCGTCTTTCTGATCAGTGCAGGTCTGCCTGACCAGTAGAGGGTGTAGCCAGCGCCAAGTTCTTGGAGGCTGCCTTCCTCCGGGAGACGTACTTCGCTGAGCGCGGCGATGTCGATGTTAAGCCTCCGCACTTCATGGGCAATGAGGGCGGAGCGACGTTCAGGGCGTCCGCTGTCTGATGTGTCGAGCATGGTACGGATGTTCCAGCATGCTACATTAAGTCCGGTCGTGGTCGTCATGAGAGTGGATCCATTGTTTTTACTTGTTTTCTGATCGAAGGAGAAGATGCCCGTTGACCGCGGCTAGCCAACTGGGGTTGTGAGGGGATGAGCTTTGGTTAGGCCACCTTTTCTAGGCCCCTCTCCATGTGGAGCAAGCAGTGCTGTCCCTAGAGAAGGCTGCTTGGTCGTTCAGGGTGTGCCGAGTGACATTGTCATCCCCAGGTCAACATCAGGCGACCAATATCCTGAACCGCCTGCATGCAGGTTTGAGACTGCGGCTTCCAGTGACATCTTTCACCTGCCGTTTCGCCCCTCGCCCGTCGCTACATGACTTGGAATGGTCTGTGTCATGGCCCGTGGACGTTTCCTAAAGCCTGCGCGGTGGAGCTTTTTGGTGGAGTGCAGTGTGCGCAGTACTGGCCCCACCCTTTAAACCCTTGGTTTGTCTGCCATGGCCTAGCAAGCTGGGACGGTGGCATCGAGGTCCTCGGGTCGTAGGTTTTATATCAGACTGTCCTTGTCCTAGTCTCTGGCTCAAAAACCTTCCCCGGAGACACGGGGGCTTTGAGGTCAGGGTTTTCCTCTCTTAGCCTTTCCGCAGCCAAGCGGCCAAGCCTGCAAGGCAGCAGGCAGCCTTTGGTTATACAAAACCTAACCTAACCTAACGCACATACAAACGCACATACGTCGCTTCGCGCCAAATGTACGTTCAGCAGCGAGGTTAGAATAACTAGACATGACGTAATTTTTATCTTGTTACTTCAATTGTTAGAAGTTTAGCCTGCCCGCCTTTGACATCATGGACATGCTATTAAATTCGCCCCACCGCGATCCGTCCTAAAATGTCCCTTCCATAAATAGAAGAGACTTAAAAATAGCATCACAATGTAAATCACAGGATGACGTAATAGATAAATGTTCTTTAGAAATATTACCAGTAGCTATGATGTCATTATGAAAGTGCTGTAATAGTTATTGACCGAAGTTTCACGTTGCTGATGATGTCATGGGTGATGCAATGTCCCAGTCAAGATGGTCCCATAAAATCCTACGAGAGAGAGAGAGAGAGAGAGAGAGAGAGAGAGAGAGAGAGAGAGAGAGAGAGAGAGAGAGAGAGAATGACAATGACAATGATACTTTATTTTACAACGGTGAAAGTTTTGGCTGGCACAACCATTTTTCGAACTTGCCGTTACTAATCTAATTTAGAAATAATGCACAAAGTAAAAATATTATATTAACGAAAGAGAGAGAGAGAGAGAGAGAGAGAGAGAGAGAGAGAGAGAGAGAGAGAGAGAGAGAGAGAGAGAGAACGAACGAACGAACGAAACTTTATTTTCCAAGGATTGAGATATTAGGCGCGCAGGCCTTTCTTACAATCTGTCCTTGCTAAGCTACTTAAAAGAGAGAGAGAGAGAGAGAGAGAGAGAGAGAGAGAGAGAGAGAGAGAGAGAGAGAGAGAGAGAGAGAGGAGAGAGAGAGAGAGTAAATAACGTCTTGACACCCCTAAGTGACAGTGATGATGATTATTGCTGCGTGTGAGCTTTGCGTGTGTCAACCTTGCGCGTGGGGCTGTGTACGTGAAGGGGTTAATCCACACGGAGGTTCACTGTGTAGCTGGGGAATGACGGCGGGGTTGGACAGTCGAATAAACTTGCCTGCTTTACGGGTTTGGTGTTTTTGGCTGTCATGCCCAACGAAGACAGAACCTCGACGAGACAGGACGAGTACAAGACAGTCCGCTGTGTTGAACCCGCCTTTTCTTTTTTTCTTTGCTCAGGAATATCTTTGCATTTCTCTGTCTTGGCGGTCACGTTTGTGGACTGGAATTGGTTTATACGTGTTTTTGTCATCACTAAGCAAATATTAAGGCGAGCTAGGACACCTCCAATGTGAAAAATCTGTCACTTTGGCTGTTTTGGGTTTTCCGGATTTTTTTTGTTGCAAGTTCTGAGTGTCCTCTATGGGAAAACATACTCATTTTTCCTCAGAGCTTTTATCGAACACCCATAAATGTTAAATAAACAAAGTACACAATCCTTAACTATATCCCCCCCCCCCCCCCCCCCCCCCCCCCCCCCGGCAAAATGTGCATTTTGCCTACTTTCGAACCTGGTCAAAGCGCACATTCTTCTTCCCTCATTAAAACAAGTTATGTCGTTCGAAAGCCACTTCTCTCCCTCGCAGTAATTTGTCCTTCACCCTAGCCTAAACGAACAATCAACGGCACACACACACACACACACACACACACACACACATGAACACAAAACCCTCAGACTGGGTGACCTACCATTTTATGTGAAAATGGGTTCCCATATTTCTATTTATTCTAGGGCTCTGGAGTTGATGCCAATGTTTAGAACTCACCTTATAACTAAGCTCTACAACTTAAAATAAAATAGACATTTTCTAGAAACAGAGCCACTGGATGGAAAAAAAATGGGTGTTTACCCCAAAAGTGGGTGCCTCTCACACAAAACTGGGATTACAGTGAAAATACCTCACTAAAGATACCTTTGGTTGATTTTACTATTATGATTGTTTGAGTGGGGTTGTAAGGGGGTTGGGGGGGGGAGAAGTGTGTGTGTGTGGGGGGCGGGGCGGGGGGGGGGGGGGGGGGAGGGGGGGGGGGGGAGGGGGATACGGTTTATAGAGCTTCTTTTGGTTTATAGAGCTGCTCAATGCACTCTTATGAATGAAAGAGTTTCATTATCAGTGGAATCAGTAGGTCATTTCAGAGGCGCACACTGAGTTGCACGTCAAACCACTCACAAATACTCATTTGGAGTGCACCAGATGGATCCAGTTGGCAAAGTCCCACATTCCACACTATAGGACAGCTAAGACTGAAAAGCAATCGCGGCGTTTATGGCGCGGTACAAGGTTTAAAACTAAGAAAATGTTGTTTTTAGAAGCGTGTCGGGCAAAAGTTTTTATGAAAACGGTTTTTAAAACCTCTTTTAACTCAACTTTTCTTAATGTTAAAAGTGTTTTATTGTACATTACTTAACGTCCCGACAGCAACAAGGCTTTCTCAGGACGTGCCTGCACTGCTTGTGAAAAAACAACAACTAAACAGAACATTGAATGTATATCGCCAGCCGGTCAAATACATTAAATAAACCTAACACATGGGGCCTACATAAAGCTAAGACCATTTAGCAACACACATCCAATATCAAGAGCTACAGGCAGTGCAGACAGTAGGGAGAGTTTTAAAAAGTCAAATACAGGTGAATGGACAAAGGGCCGACAGAGACACATGCCCCAGAATAGAGAGAAAAACCCACCCTGTGGGGCTGACCAGGGTGCCCCTGGGAAATAAAAAGTAGTTAACCCCACCCAAGTCCCCCAGGGCAGACCCGGGTGGGGTTAAAAGTGTTTTAATTTACAAGCATGTCGTAACTGATATGCATCTATTCCAACGTATAGTGCTGGATATTTTTCCCATCCTCGCCTTCTCTCGGGCTTCGCTCAACACTCGACTTTCCAGTCCTTCCCTGAAACACCCCCAACCGGTCTGCCCTCAACACTCGACTTTCCAGTCCTTCCTTCAAACACCCCCAACCGGGTCTGCCCTGGGGGACTTTTTAGTTCCCAGGGGCACCCTGGGCAGCCCCACAGGGTGGTTTTTTTCTCTATATTCCGGGGGCATGTGTTTCTGTCTACCCTTGGTCCATTCACCTGCATTTTCCTTTTTTAAACTCTCCCTACTGTCTGCGCTGCCTGTGGCTCTTGATATTCGATGTGTGTTGCTAAATGGTCTTAGCTTTATTTAGGCCCCATGTCGTAGGTTTTATTTAACGTATTGGACCGGCTGGCGACATACATTCAATATTCTGTTGAGTTTTTGTCACTAGCAGTGCAGGCACGTCCTGAGAAAGTCTTGTTGCTGTCGGGACGTTAAGCTATGTACAATCAATCAACCTTCCTTCAAACGGACAGCATTCACACAAATAATACTTTACTATTACATCAGAAAATGGCCCATCCAAGCCTGCACTCTTTTAACTGCACTAAACGACTGACTGGTGCAGACGACGCATGAAACGACGCTGACTCTGTGACGTCATTTCCATTCAATCAATTTGTGCATACAATCCAAAAGGAGATGCGGCATTGATAACATCGACAAACCTACAAAATAAAGCAACAGGTTCAACCAAAAGGTCGGGCAGGACAAAAGACAACAGCAGCCTCACCCAAAGTCTAAACGTCCTCTCTTACAATGCGCACTCATACAATCACTTCACTTCTTAGCAACCGGCGCACGAATATAATTATAGGCCAAGTCAAACTAAAACAGAAGATAGTGGCGAAAAACCCTTTAAAATAGAAACAAAGAACGACGTTTCAGATCAAATATTCTTCATCTGACATGGAAACAAACGTAGAAAACGTATAGGCTAAGTCCCTGGTGAACGTATACATGAATCTCAAATCTGCCACTAGACATCACCTTTCTCCACATCACCCCGGAAGTACATTACAACTCAACACTTTTTTTAACAAAACAACCACACCCTCAAATAACAAACCTAATTCTGTAGAAACATAAACAATTTACTCCCTAAAACAACAAAATATCCCCCCTGACCCATATCAGCTATGAAGTTATTTATAGCTAGCTGAGAAGGGTGATGTAATACATACACGCTCATTTTCAGGGTTCTGTGTCACAACACACACACACACATTGCTGAGAGGGACAAGTTTTCAAACACACTACCGGCGTGTCTGTTAAACACAAAAGTGCATGTGTTAACGCCAAAATGAGAAAAACGGATTTTTTTACTTTTTATGAATCTTTACCGCAAGACAATGCAGAAACAACCCTCAGAAAAAATGGGTGTCTGACTTGGAAACCCAGAATTATACACATACCCAGTTTCCATAAGGATGGTAAAGACAGTCACCCGTTTTAGGTCTTTCGTCTACACACACACACACACACACACACACACACACAAAGAAAAAAAAAAAAAAAAAAAGGCAAACAGGAATTCGTCGATAACTTCCAAATTTGGTCTTGTGACGATTTGGATCAGGAGCACCACGTAAATGTGCATCTCTGATTGGTTCAAATGTATTTCCGAGTGTGTTCGGCTAACTTCGTGTCGGATACACCTCACAAACTCACACCTTTGCAAGTATGTTTTTTTTTTTTTTTTTTTTTTGACGGATTACAATCTAAAACGTATTGTCTTGAGAAATCCGCAGCGGAATTTAGTCCACATGACAGACAGAGTGAGACCGAAGAACGTGTATAATCGTATTGCAAAACGTAACTGCCCGTGTCCAGAATGGGCACAAACATCATCTGCAGCTCTGCGAGTCGACTGATTCGAAAGGACCTGCGGATTTTCACAGGTAAGTGCTCTAACGATTTGGCAAAGCATAATGTGAAAAATATCAAAGATACAAAGGGCGAGATCGAAGTTTTTATGATTTGTTTGTGAGCTGCTTGACCTTGGAGCAGAAGTGTGCATTCATTGAAACCCGAAATTCTGCATTCAGCGCTCATTAGAGCACTGTAGATCTGAACGATTTAGATTCAGGAATCTCACTTCTTTCGTCTTTTGTAACATCTGAATATTCCGGTCTGATCAGAAACTATCTGTACATTCCTTGTGAGACGTATGCATACGTGAAAGATTTTGCCGGCTCAAGGAAACACAGATGTGCTTCAGTGATAACGATAATGAATATTGTGCACAGGTCCGTTCGTAGCAAAAAAGTGTTAAGATTTCGGCAGTACCACGTCCCGCATAAATGTCACCCAAAACTCGTGTTTGCAGGAATGATAGTCCAACATAATATGCACAAGCAAACACTTAATTATATGATTTTCCATTGTAACAAGATCAATGTACATCATACACGTATTTGTTTCCCTTGGTCAAAGAGGCTACAAAGTGCACTGTGAAAGTTCTGAACTCAGGCAAGATGCAGCTGTCATTGTGATGGTGTAGGTGTGATTCTGGAGTAAACCAGTATGGTCCCAGTTATAACATGAAGCCTCATTAGAGTATGGTATGTCTTTTACATCTTCCACAGCAATCACCATGAGCATGCAAAATGGGTGTGTATGAGGTGTGATGTGACTTGTTTTGAACAGGTTTTTTATTTTTTAAAGCTGTATGCGCGTTTCATGAACTAACTGATTTACATATTGTCAGACATACAAGATGTTTAAATACTTTATTTACTTGTGGTAAATCATTATGTTTTCATTACAAATTCAGTCTCTCCTATTTTAAGTATTATTACATGGTATTTATATGGCGCATTTCTCATATTTATAACATAACTCAATGCGCAGTAATGTAACAACTGGCTATGGCCTGTGCATGCAGTCTCTCCTATTTTAAGTATTATTACATGGTATTTATATGGCGCATTTCTCATATTTATAATATAACTCAATGCGCAGTAATGTAACAACTGGCTATGGCCTGTGCATGCAATGAACACAGTGCAGGGGCAGGTAACAAACTAGATTGCAGCTTCTGATACTTTAGGAACAGCACTACTCCCCAAAGCTGACAGATCTCTAAACCATATTTCCGTCTTCAACATAGTATATTTAGCATTAACAGCTTGTTTAAATTGCACGGATGTACAAGCATAATGTGTATATGCTGAAACACAAGAAAGCCATCAATGTAAACTCGTGTGAGACAAGTGTTCATGTATATTTACCCTTGGCTTACCCTTCCGACTGTTAGGAATGTTGAACACTGATAGAAATGGAAGTGTTTTCCTGTAGTGAGAAAGCCCAACGTCATCTGCTGCCACAGTAAACACACACAGATACTCTTACAACGACAAAACAGCCCGGACAGATTGGTTTTCACCAGTGAGTCACGGCTTTGACAAGTGCAACTACATGAGTCTAAGTTAGGAACCTATGGTTGTGAGTATGGACCCTGACAAATATTGCCAATTACTGTACCAACCTTCTGCTTACATCTACCATACATTGTCTGAATACCAGTTGTCTGCGTGAAGCGTATACAGTGGAAAACAAACAGGCACTGGGGTGCTTTAATAGTACATCATTGTGTCTACACGAGGTAACGTTGATTCACAATACCTAATCCATCTGGGTTTGTTTGGTGATCCTAGCAATTTAGAATGTTGATAAAATGGTTTATTGTCACCAAGCAGTTGTGACATTAGTGCTTATCAACAAACAGGACGCAATAAGTGTGCAGGCTGAGTACAAAGGGCGCCATTTTGTTTGGTCGACCGCCACGTTTTTGTGCTCTCAGTGTTTAGTGCCTTTTCTTTGGATGTACTGTGTTTTTGTCTGCTGAAAGCTGCTGAGTATTGTATAAGAGTGTGCTGATGAGGATTGTATGCTTGTTTTTCGTCGGATGAGGATGCTGTTCGAGTGGTATCGTATTGAATAGTCTTTCGTTTGAATTTGTTTACGCCGCCATCTCTGCCTCTTCCGCAGCGTGGGTCCGCATTGATCCGCTGGCCTTTTCGCTGCCTTGTTCTATGTCAGTGCTGCGCGCTAGTGGGTAAAGTGTTTACTGTGCGAGGCTGTCTGCCTTTCGCGGCCACATCTGTTGCTTGATTGTTGTCCGTGTCCCTCGCTCCCCTACCACACTCACACACACACACACCGACCGGCGCACACACACACACCGCACACACACACACCTACTGTACATCAGTTTTCTCCCTTGCGTCTCTTCCCTACCGCACTGCTCACACACTTCGGCACACACACACTTACTCATACACCCTGCTGCACCCTCTTCCCGTCTTTCGCTTTCTTGTCCTCACAAATAATCATGCTCATCAGATACACACGCCAACAACTGCTATCTCTACGTCGCCATGCCACCCACTCCGCATCTGGTGCCGCCGACAGTGTTGCAGTCGCCTTACGCGGCATCCGATTGCGCAAGAGAGGCCGCAGGGGCGGAATTAGCAGAAGGCAGGACGCACAAACACACACACTACCACACACTTCTTCATCTCTTCCAATGCCCTTCCACCCCTTCCGCCTCCTCCCCCTTCCTTCCTTCTTCTCCCATTTCTTCTCCTCCCTCCCTCATTCACTGCTCCATGCCCTCCTCCGCTGCCCACTCCCCCACCCTCACCCCCCTTCCTCTCCTCACCCCCTCCTCCTTCGCCTGCTTTCTCCTCCTCCTCCCCTCCTCCCCCTTTTTCCTCCCCGTCACCATCCCCATCCCTCTTTCTCGTCTTTTTCTACTCCCCTTCCTCCCCCTCTCCCCTCTCCCCCTCCCCACCCCCCTCTCGCATCCTCTTTCTCACCCGGTTATCCTTCCCCGACTGTTCCTCCTCCCCACTCCACCCCTCACTCCTCTTTCCCCCCTCCATCCTCTCTCCCCCCTCCCTACCCTCCCTCTCCTCTGTCCTCTTCTTCGTCCGTTTCTTCTCCCTCTGCTGTCTCTTCCAACCTAAAACTGTGTCTATTTAATGCCCAGTCTGTCTGCAAAGATGGCAAAGCTGACGTGATTTCCGACTTCATTCTAGACAATGACCTAGATATTGTCGTGATCACGGAAACGTGGCTCCGCTCGGCTGGCGACGAACCCATCATCGCCAGCGTCACTCCGAGTGGCTACCGCCTGGCCTCCTTCCCGCGCGCTTTCAGAGGGGGTGGCATTGCCATCATCTACAGGGACTGTCTTTCCGCTCACCTCTCCTTCTCTCAGTCTCTACCTTTTGCTCATCCCTCCTTTGAATCTGTCGAGGCCGTAGCAACACTCCCTGGCCAGTCCCTCATCTTCTCATGTATCTATCGCCCCCCTCCAAGCTCTCAAAACAAACTCACAAACTCCATGTTCCTCACCGAGTTCGACCTCCTCCTCGAACACTACAGCACACGACCCGGAAAACACATCCTTCTAGGCGACTTTAACTTCCACTTTGACAAACCCGACCACCCTGACACAAAACGCCTCTGCACGTCACTTTTAAACCACAATCTTACACAACACATCACTAAACCCACCCACCGACTTGGCCACACCCTCGACTGGATCATCACCCGCACCTCCGATCAACTCTTTCTCGACTCTGACACCTCCTCTGTGCTTCCCTCTGACCACTTCGCTATTCTCGTCTCCCTCAATCTACCTCCCCCGAAAAAAACCAAGCTCGTTGTCTCTCGCCGCAAACTAAAATCTGTCAACCGCGAGAGCTTCTTCGACGAAGCTGTCGACCTTCTCTCGGACCCCACCCCCTCTCCCGATCTGGCATCCCATTTCGATTCCTCCCTTCGAAAACTTCTAGACACCCATGCCCCTGTCACCACCTGCTCCATACCCAACCGACTCCCCTCCCCCTGGCTCACTAATGACATAGCTGAGGCCAAGCGCGAGCGCCGACAAGCGGAACGCCTCTGGCGCTCATCTGACCTCACCGTTCACAGACAGATCTTCCAAACAACCAGATCCAAAGTCTGCAAAATGATCTCCGAATCTAAACGCAAACACCTTCAAAACCAAATCCTGGAATCCACCTCTTCCAAAACCCTCTACGCCACCATGAACACACTCCTAGGCACTTCTAAAGACTCTCCTCTCCCCAACACACACAGCAAAGAAGAACTCCCGTCTGCTTTCTCTACCTATTTTTCGGACAAAATCCAAAATCTGCGCGACACACTCGACACCCTGCCTCCTCCGCCTTGCCCTCCCGACCCCACCTTTTCCGGCACTCCCCTCTCGTCCTTCCGCACCGTCTCTCAGGATGAAGTCCTCAAGACCATAAAGTCCATGCCCTTCAAAACCTGCGAACTTGACCCCCTCCCAGCTTCTCTCTACCGTGACGGCCTTCCAAAACTTCTACCCTTCATTACCGACATCATCAACGCATCTCTAGAAAACGGCTCCGTCCCCGATATCTTCAAGTCCGCCATCGTCCGTCCTCTCCTCAAAAAACACAACCTCGACCCAAACGAACTCAAGAACTATCGCCCAGTCTCCAATCTCTCTTTCCTGTCCAAGCTTCTTGAGAAGGTTGTTCTCAACCAGCTCAACCTCCATCTCACCGACAACAACCTCCTCAGTCCATTCCAGTCTGCCTATCGCAAACATCACAGCACTGAAACAGCCCTTCTACATATCTTAAACGAGCTGCTTCTCTCCACTGACTCTGGCAACATCTCCCTTCTTACACTACTCGATCTCTCTGCCGCCTTTGACACTATAGACCACTCTATCCTCCTCCACCGACTCCACCACTCCTTCGGCATCACTGACTCTGCTCACTCCTGGTTTCTCTCCTACCTCTCTGACAGACAGCAGTCCGTCACCATCAACGGCGTCTCTTCCAACCCGGTAACGCTCTCATGCGGAGTTCCACAGGGGTCCGTCCTGGGCCCGGTCCTTTTCACACTCTACACCTCTCCTCTGTCCAACATCATCCAGTCTCACCGCATACACCACCACCTCTACGCTGACGACTCACAACTGCAAGACAAAGACAAACTCGACAACACTCAGTCACTACTGACTCGCACGGCTGACTGCTACAAAGACGTGAAAAACTGGATGACAGCAAACAAGCTGAAACTGAACGATGACAAAACGGAAGCCATGCTGGTAGGCACTCGCCAAAAACTCCCCCAGCTCCCTCCCTCTCTCCACCTTCAACTCGATAGCACCCCCATCTCCCTCTCTGACTCGGCCAAGAACCTCGGCGTCATCCTCGATTCCTCTCTGTCCATGACCAACTTCGTCTCCGCCACGACCCAGGCATGCTATTTCCACCTTCGCCGCATCAGTCAGATCAGAAAATACCTCACTACCGAAGCTGCCACCAAACTTGCTGTCTCTCTCATCTTATCTCGCATCGACTATTGCAACTCTCTCCTTTCCGGTCTCCCTCAATCCACCATCTTCACTCTCCAACGCGTCCAGAACAATGCTGCCCGCCTCGTCCTCAGAAAGAAAAAATCCGACCACATCACACCCCTGCTCAAACTCCTTCACTGGCTCCCCATCCCCCAACGCATCCAATACAAAGTTCTGTCTCTCTGCTACAAATCCCTGAACAACTGCGCTCCTGCCTATCTCTCCAACTTACTTCACCCCTACACACCTTCCCGCTCCCTCCGCTCTGCCTCCGACCCTCTCCGCCTCCACATCCCTCGCACCAAACTTAACACTTTCGGTCCCCGCTCCTTCTCCGTCTACGGTCCATCCATCTGGAACACTCTCCCACTCTCTCTCCGTCAGAAACACTCTCTCTCCTCCTTCCAGTCCGCCCTCAAAACTCACCTCTTTCAACAGTTTTAGCACTATATCACCGCACTCCCCACCCCAAGCTGACCGTCGTAATGTATTTCACTGTTTGTGGTACGTGAGTCATTGTCTAAAGCGTGCGCATGCGTGCGCGAGTTGTGAGTGTGCGCTTAGAGTTATAATTATTATAAGATAAGCGCATTATAAATACCGTAATTATTATTTTTTATTATTATTACAACAAGTAATACTCACTAAGCATGCAAAACTAAAGCATCGGGGTGTAGGTCATAATACACACAGGGTTTCTGGAAAGTTTGCATGTCTGCACTGCATAAAGGTTTTATCATGTGAAAAACATCATAAGCCAATGATTTCAGGTGACATGTTAGAGCTGTGTATGATGGGGAAAAAATGGCACATTGCTGAAACTTGGTTTTTGCGGTTTTCTCAAAATACTAATTTTGGGAGGTGGTACATACTGAGGAAACAAATATCTGAAAATGTACTTGTCAGATGATAGTGAAATTTTACACGCAAGTTCACAAATGGGTTTATTATGGAATGTCAGTGCCGACTGTTTAATTTCAGCTTAGTTTGAGAGCTACGAATAGCTTCCCTTGGCTAACATACTAAAAATAATAAATGACCAAAACCAGAACATTCATATAAAAATATTTTTTTCTTCAAAACCAGGTAAGATATTCAAAATCGCCTCTGACATTCCATAATGATGATATCAGTTTATATTTTGACCAAATTTGACTTTTCAGAAGCATGAACGGTAGCCGAACTTTGTTTCCTTAGCAACCAGGTGTAACGGTCACTTAGTGTTCGTTGCCATGACAACGGTGAGCATACCTGACTAAATGAGCATGTCGGAGTGTTCAGGACAGACAAATACTGATTGTAATGATATACAATAAAACATATGTCCATAAACCCCAAAAATTGCGCTGAAGTCGCCTAGCTCACCTTAAAGACTGATAAAATACTGCTATTCAGTAGTTCGTGCGAAGAAAATCAAACAAGCAAAGTGTGTGTGTGTGTGTGGGGGGGGGGGGGGTGGTAGGGGGTTGGGGGGGGGGGGGGGCAACAAAACCACAACCAACAAGCAGCCAAACAAACGTACATTGAAATAGGACTGCCCAGTTTTGAGTCACGTGCGTGAAAATGAAATTTTAAAAAATCTTTTTATTTGTTGGGGGGTGGTGGTGGTTGGTGGTGGTGGTGTTGGCGTTGGGGGTTGGGTGGGGGAGGGGGAATGGGGGCATCATAAGATCCTCTTAGTACTTAGTACTTCCTCGGCGTTAAACTCCAGTAATCAACCTAAATATTCACCCTTTCTTGCCACAACATGGTTAAAATGGAGATAACAAAAATTAGACCCATAAACATCCATGTACTTAAAACTATATCTTAAAGAGCACAACTGTTTCCATGGTGAACAATTAGTGCCTTTTACCGCGTCAACACATGGTTTGTGCGATAAAAGTGCATCGACACAGTTAGATAACGCATGTCGTAACATGTGCCCAAAACATGGCGTGTTCACGTGCTAACCCTTTGGCTGTCGGTCGCGGCTTTGATCGCGATCAGATTTCTGTAGGAATCATCTCGACAAAACTCGCTACTGACAGTCAAAGAGTTGTTAACTGCTACTGGCGGCGTAAAAGACGCGTAACTACGTCACTACCGGTTAACTACGTCAGTACCTAACTACGTCACTACCTAACTACGTCACTACCTAACTACGTACGTCACTACCGGTTAACTACGTCACTACCACATCACTACCTACGTCACTACCTAAGTACGTCACAACCTAACTACGTAACTACGCGTCTTTTCTGTCGAGCGGTGTCGTCAGTAGCAGACTAGGGGTTATTTCAAATGAGGTCACGTCGCGCCTGCTTGGAAACAATGGCAACGACACAGACCAACAATAAAATGTCGCATGCTAGATCTTTCACAACTGCCGGCCGCCCATTATTCTGGTACAATCTCTTCAAACAGATGCAAGCGTGAAATTAAGCCCGTCACTGCTGAGAAGACGTGAACGTGATCTACTTGCAAGAGGCATAGATCCTCATGAGCCCCCGCGACTGCGGGGGGCTCACGAGGGATCTATGCCTCTTGCAGAGACCAACGTGTGTCCATGTTTTGGGGACAGTTGTGGTTTCTGGTCGTTCTGAGAACACAGATTTCAGAAACAACACATGAAGTCCGCTGGCAGGGACGGGGCTAATTCGGAGAGTCCAGGAAACGATGCATACTGTGGTGATTTGTTTGACCCGGCCTAGAGTCCACAACCTTTCTGTTTGAGTCTTTTAGTTTTCTTTGTCTCCATATTTATTCCGCGACTCGAGTGTTTTTGCCATGGCCAGTTTAAGTCGCACAAAAACGAACATCCGGGGTGAACCCTTTCAGCGGCATGGGCGAATTTCCCGAATGTTGGAAGTGTTACTTAACGAGTATGTACCACTTGCAGGAGGTGGATTGACCATGATAATTCAAGGCGCCAAGCTAATCTGGCACCACCCTTGAATTATCATGGTCAATCCATCTCCTGCCGCAGGGTGTTGGTGCAAAAAGTTGCAGTTGCCTTGCCAGGTGGTTGCCCACAAACGGTGCCTTAATGTTTAGTTGGCTAGATTGGTCAGGCAATAATTACTGTTGTCTGTTTGGCGGTGCACTTTCTCGTGCCTGCACATGTAGAGGCACTTCTCGTGCCTGCACCTGTAGAGGCACTTCTTGTGCCTGCACCTGTAGAGGCACTTCTCGTCATTCTTCACAATTCTTATAATTCACAATCTCAGCAAGGGAAAATACTTGCTAGATTAAAAAAGGACATGGATGAAATTCATCATACTAAGCAAAAGGCATAGATTCTCATGAGCCTCAGCCTTGGCAGGGGCTCCTGAGAATCTACGCCTCTTGCGGATTTAAGAACAAGCCCAGCGACTAGAAATAGGAATTAGCTTGGCAGTCTGGTCATTAGAATAGGCTCCAGCGGGGTCGTTAAAAAAAGCAGTAATGTCTGCGCAGACAGTAAAAATGTCTCCCCGGAGAGCTGGACACGCAGGGTTCTCTCCTGACACGGCTCGTGTCGGTAGGCTCAGAGTTTCGTGTCACGCATCAGACACGGCGTTATACTATGGCAGCAAAACAGTGGAGTTGTGGGCTTTGGGGGTTGGGGGGGGGGGGGGGATGGAGAGATGGTGACCAAAATTCAAGCCTGACACGGCCAATGAGTATATCGCTTTTGTGCGTTAAGGGTTGTTTGTTTGTTTGTTTGTTTAATTATTTGCTTGCGTGTTTCCCTGTTTTAGTTCGTTTGTTAGTTAGGTACGTATATATTCTAGTTAGTTAGTTAGTTAGGTACGTAGTTAGTTAGTTAGTTAGTTAGGTACGTAGTTAGTTAGTTAGTTAGTTAGTTAGTTAGTTAGTTAGTTAGTTAGTTTGGTACGTAGTTATTTAGTTAGTTACGTAGTTAGTTAGTTAGTTAGTTTGGTACGTAGGTAGTTAGTTAGTTACTTAGTTAGTTAGTTGATTACTTAGTCTGTCGATCTGTCTGTCAGTCAGTTAGATAGGTAGGTAGGTAGTTGGTTGCGTTAGATGACTTGTTTGTTTGTTTTCATTCTTCGGCTGAACACTCAACTCATTCGCGGCCAGACCCATCCGGATACGGCTGGCCGCACTTGACTTAAGACCACATAGCTGTCCGAGAGGATTGCGTGTTGTTTGTTTGTTTGTTTGCGTTTTGAGGCTGACCAGTCCTAGGACCACCCAGTTGTGAAAGAGGATTGTTTGTATGACTGCTTCTCATTATCTTATTATATCCCCTTTCTTTGCTGTTTCCAGATGACGTTTGAGGGCGGAATGTCCGTGACGTCATTCTTTAACTCATCCGAGACATGCCGCACGCGGGACATGCGGCTGTTTGCCTCATATTTGTATGCGGCACGTCTCGCGAGATTACCCCTGTTCAGTGCCGAGAAAGAGTAAGCTCAATCCATCTGCAAGGGGTAGAGATGAACCATGAGCCTCCACAGTTGCTCATGAGGATCTAACGCCGAGCAGGCTGGTCAGGCTATCTGCTGGCGGATGCAGTGATAATCGGACCATTGTTTCCAAGGAGACCACACGAATACCTGGCCGTTTACCTGGCTGTCCTTCCGTTAGCAGGTGTCAGATCAACTGATAGTGTAACTCCCACACGCCACGGCAGGACATGGATCGAGCGTGATAGTTCAAGGGTTGTACCAGAATAGCTTGGCGCCCATACTGAGGCGGTCAGTCAGTCAGTCAGCCCATAGGCGCCAAGCTATTCTGGCACAACCCTTGAACTATCAGGCTCGATCTGTTTCCAGAAGTGTAATACAGTCTTCAGGGGGCAACTTCAACATTTGGGGATTTCGGTCCTGGAGCAGAATGGGTTAATTTTAAGGTCTAACACACTGACCATCCATCCGCCGGTGTGTCTTCTTCTGCGAATTGCGCACACGACCTATGTGTATTTACGTAATCCGGCCGGTGTTTATAGCCCGGACTGATGTTCTTAAATTGCCACACCTTTACCTGGTGGTCTACCTGTCTAATTACCTGGCCGCCTTCCGTGAGGCGTATCATAGAATCAGGATGTTACACAAACAACTGTGACACTTTACGGCCGTGTCCGCCAGGTGTAATCCTCGCTGACACTTCAGGTAACTCACAGTGTTGTGGATTGGTTTCTTTCCGCCAAGCCTTGTCCGACAGTCAGCATACCTTTTTTTACCCCTTAGCTGTCCGTGATCACGAAATTCGCGTCTAAAACTCTGCTCGCTGACCGACATTCGCGTGAACAACACAGATGTATAATAACGGTATTATTATTATTATTATTATTATGTAAATGTGACAAACTTGGGCTGAAAGAACGTAAAGAAAACCCTAAACAACAAAGAAACACGTTATGATAATGTTCTTCTCTGCGTTGCGTGCGGTTGTCAGTCGCCTTTTTGGTCTGGTTAAAGTAGGTGTGAATGAACGAATGAATGAATGAATGAATGAATGAATGATACTTTATTTCTCAAGGCTGGAAACAACTGACAGGCGCACGTGTTTGTCCTTGCTAAACTACAACACTAGAGAGAGAGAGAGAGAGAGAGAGAGAGAGAGAGAGAGAGAGAGAGAGAGAGAGAGAGAGAGAGAGAGAGAGAATCAATGAATCAATGAATCTTTATTTTACAACGGTAAAGATATTAACAATGCCAGAGGCAATGCCATTTTTCAAATCTGCCGTTGCTACATCTACAACACAACAATTACATTAGATTAATACATGTATAGGACCAACGCCTACGGGTGTGTTGGGGGAGGGGGAGCAATGGTAAGGAAAAAAAAAAAAAAAAAACAAAAAAACCACAGCAGCGCTATACATACACAGCAGTAGAATGGGTACATTACTAACAATGATATCTACGTATAGAAAGCAAAGCTTGCAGATAGTTATGGCTGCGAAGATAAATGTTTAAATAGACTTTTCTTGAAACATGATACCGTTGGAGTGGTCTTCGTGTGGGGCGGAAGCGAATTCCACAAAGACGCCCCCGAGAATGCTAGACTGGTTTTAAATAAGTCTATTCTGGTTTTGGGTACTACATACAGGCTTTTTGTATCGCCATAGCGGGACTGTGACCGGACTAGCAGCTGGGTTAGATATTCCGGAATGTTGTCATTCCGAATCTTGAAAAAAAGAACACCTTTGTTGAATGCAAACTGATTTTTGAGAGAAAGAAGTCCCGCTTTGTGAATCTTATCATCCGTTGTCAAAGTAGGATCAGGTAAAATTAATTTCGCTGCTCGTCTGTGTAAAGAGTTCAGTCTTTTTAAATGTACATCTCTGCAGCCATCCCACACCGTCGAAGCATAATTAATGTGGGACTGAATATGTGCATAATAAAATAATTTTCTGGTTTCAAAGTCAGTGAAGTGCTTCAGTTTGGACAGCATGAAAATGTTTCTTGAAACAGTTTTACACACTTTATGTGTGTGTGCCTGCCATTTGAGCTGATCATCTATGATAATTCCAAGGAGGCGATGTTCAGACACTTGCTCAATAGAATTGCCTTCGAAGGACAAATCAAGTGAAAGGGGGCTTAGTTGGTGTTTTTGGCGTGTCGCAATTACCATTGACTTAGTTTTTGCTGGATGGATACTCAAGAGAGAGAGAGAGAGAGAGAGAGAGAGAGAGAGAGAGAGAGAGAGAGAGAGAGAGAGAGAGAGAGAGAGAGAGAGAGAGAGAATGAATGAATGAATGAATGAATGAATGAATGATACGTTATTTCTAATGATGGAAACAATAGGCGCACAGGTCTCTTTTCATGTTTGTCCTTGCTAAACTACAACATTAAAAACAACATCAAAACAATATGTTAACAGCACAAAACAAGCGGCTACACCCCCAGGTCACTTGTGTTACATCCAGATATAAGTTCACAAGTCGCTGAAGGCAGGACTAACAAGAGCCATGAACCCTCATGAGCCCCCGCAGTCGCGGGGGCTCATGAGGGTTCATGTCTCTTGCAGATGGGTGGCGTTCGCCTTACCCCCACACTGAGTTAAGGGGCTACCCTCTTCACTGCGGCCGCTGGTGACAAATTGTGTTATGAAATCTTTGTTAAAATCGAAGCCAAATAACTCGTTTATTCAGGGAACTTGGATACAAACTGGGGCCAGCAAGGGGCATAGATCCTCATAAGCCTCTGCAACTGCGGGGGCTCATACAAATCTATGCCTCTTGCGTTTGGGTGGGGGTTGGGGTGTTCCTTGTTAATTCTGGCTTTTAGGGGGTTAAAATATATCACGCGTCAAACAGGCGGGACATATCTGAAATCTGGAACTGATTTTTACCTTAGGTTTCTAATAATAATAATAATAATAATTTATTATTATTATTATTATTATTATTATGTTTTCACTGTCAGGCAAAAGACAGAAAGTCCATTATTTGTGAAAGGAAGCCTAGTCGACATTGCATTACAATGGCAATCCGTCTTTTCACAAAAATGGACTGACTATCACTTCCGGCCATCACGTGACACAAATGGTTCTGATGTGGCATCATGCGCCTGTGTTTCCCGTTGTAACCATTGTCGATCCACCTTTATTCGCCATATAAATGCTACATAAGCGTTACGCTATCCTATGTATTTGTTAGTTCACGTTAGACCCCTGAGACAACTCGCAATGTCACCCGGCATGTCCGCATATAATTATCTTTACACCATCGTGTTTTGCTTTCTCAGTGGCTGACCGACTTTTCACTTTAACTCATTTAGTCCTGAACGCCCTACAGCTGGAGATGGATCGACCGTGATAATTCAAGGGCAGTGCCAGATTAGCTTGGCGCCTTCAGGCGCCAAGCTAATCTGGCACTACCCTTGAATTATCACAATCGATCCATCTCCTGCTCGTGGTACATAGTCGTTTCGTGACACCTCCAAAATGCGACCGTGGAGCGAAATGGGCGAAATTAGCTAAATTAATTAACCAGGTCAGCTCTGACACAGTAAAACGGATAACAGAACGACATTTATAGCTCAAGGGTGGTGCCAGAATAGCTTAGGGTGACGGACACACAAAGCCGAGTGAAGTCTTCAGCCTTTAAAGATTCCAATCTTGACACAGCGCACCCTTCTCACATGTTGGGGACAAACTAGGCTGCATTACAATGTGCGTTTATGATTAGCTTCTCTCGGTTTCTCGTCCAGAAACCAACTTCACATGTGTGTGTGGAGAGGGGAGAAATAGGGAGGCATATTTCACATTCACAGTTACACACGTGCAAGCCATATGCCTCTTCTGGCTGTTGTAGCCCAGCTTTTTAGTCCGTCTCCAAGAGGCATACATTTACATGAGCCCCTTGCATCTGCAGGGGCTCATGAGAATTTATGCCTCTTGCTAATAAATAAATAGCTCCCTCATTTTCTTCAACTGTTCCTCACACAAAGGAAGGGGTAAAGGTTTCAGCTATATTTAGTAATTAGTTTTTGACGAAAGAAGAACACAGCAGGCAACAGTACAGCGCACACACCGTGCGCCAAGTCGTAGATTGAAATATCATCTTTCTAGTCGGAGAACTGAGATGTAAATGAACCTGAAAGGACAGCAGACCATAACGAACTCTGAAAGGCCGCCATAAGAGTCCTTACACCTAAGTCTCCTGCTAATGGACTGCATTTGTCTGCTGCAGATGGCACGCTAAACTTGCATCTTCCCTCAAACGACGCCCATTCTAAAAAAACAAAACTCTAAATAAAAAATGTAAATAAAAAATCTAAATACATTTATGGCATGTTCAGAAAACGGACCGTTGAGGACACTCAAAGTTATTTCAGCAACACTGAAGAGGCATAGATCCTCAGTCATGAGCCCCCGCAACTGCCGGGGCCCATGAGGATCTATAGCTCTTGTAGTGAGGTGGTGTTTGTTTTTCTCGACAATAGAATCGTACGAACTCCTTTCTGTTGTACTGGCTTATCTTTGACTACATTCTAGTTTCAAATCGGCGACAGGAAAGCCAGCAGTGCGTCAGTGTAACGTTTCCACCGCTTGTGATTCACAATGATCAATGTGCGTTTAAAATTATGTGCAACGAGACATACAGTCCACCTCACCACTTTCTTCTCTCTCCCCCCCCCCCTCCCCGCACCATTCCCCTGCAGCAACGCGCCTCTCTGTCAGCCAGTCGGTCAGTGAGTCGGTCATCCGTCATAGTTTGGTCAAACTGACAGACGGCACCGGCCATCCATCACGGATACACGCTGTCTGACAGCCAGATTCCATTCATAAGACGCAAAGCCTCGGGCTGAAGGCTGAGCCGACTGTACTCGGGCACTCCCACTTCACACAACACCTAAGTTTCATTGTATGCATGTGCACTCCCTCGAGGGGGGATTTGGGACACCTTCCCTGGGGAATGCGCGTCACCGCAGAACAGCAACGCCCGACCTAACTTTGAACAATCGTAATCGTAGTTCTTTGCTCGCAATGGATGGAGGGGTAGGTGGGTGGGTGGGTGGATGCCGATGGATGATGGATGCATGCATGCATGTACATTGTTTGACTGGATTGAGAGCCGTGCAGCAAGAGAGAATTGACAATGGAGTAATTGCACAAGTAAGCAACTACGTCCAATCTACCGTTAACCCGTTAACTGCAGGGGGCAAAGTAAAAGCTATCCAGCTGCAAGAGACATAAATCCTCATGAGCCCCCACTTTCGCACTGACTTACCGCAGTGGCACTAACTTACCGCTGTCGCACTGACTTACCGCAGTGGCACTAACTTACCGCTGTCGCACTGACTTACCGCAGTGGCACTAACTTACCGCTGTCGCACTGACTTACCGCAGTGGCAACACTGACTTACCGCAGTCGCACTGACTTACCGCAGTCGCACTGACTTACCGCAGTGGCACTAACTTACCGCTGTCGCACTGACTTACCGCAGTGGCACTAACTTACCGCAGTCGCACTGACTTACCGCAGTGGCACTAACTTACCGCAGGCACACTGACTTACCGCAGTCGCACTGACTTACCGCAGTCGCACTGACTTACCGCAGTGGCACTAACTTACCGCTGTCGCACTGACTTACCGCAGTGGCACTAACTTACCGCAGTGGCACTAACTTACCGCAGTCGCACTGACTTACCGCAGTGGCACTAACTTACCGCTGTCGCACTGACTTACCGCAGTGGCACTAACTTACCGCTGTCGCACTGACTTACCGCAGTGGCACTAACTTACCGCAGTCGCACTGACTTACCGCAGTGGCACTAATTTACCGCAGTGGCACTAACTTACCGCAGTCGCACTGACTTACCGCTGTCGCACTGACTTACCGTAGTGGCACTAACTTCCCGCAGTCGCGGGGGCTCGTGAGGCTTTATGTCTCTTGTGAGTGCCGTGTTGTGTAGTGTATGCCTTTTGTCGGTGCCACTATAATATCAGTTTCCATCTGTGCTGTTCACGCGAATGTCGGTCAGCGTGCCGTGGTTTCAGACGCGAAATTCGGTCGTGACCACTGGCAGTGAAGGGGTTAATATCACACAGTACAAGCGTGAGCCGTGACCTCGTGGTGGTTGCGAGTCCAGGTGTGGACAGACAACGCCGCAGTAGTACGACCTCTGATGACACTCTCCGCCGCGCACAAACATTCACCTGGTACACCAGTCTGTCTCCCTCACTCCCACACCCCGCTGTGTCAGTCTCACGTCCAGATACCACCTCTGTCAACAGCCTGCCTAGGCTTTCAGGAGGATAGTGTTGCCCTTGTTGCTTTCAATTGCTTGTTGATTATTTATTTATTTAGATTTTTGTTTGTTAGTGTGGGTCTCTTTCGAGTCCGTCCGCCTTAAAGTCTGAATCCACAATAAATAACCAAACAACAACAACGCCGTAAGGCCGCCGTAATACCTTGAAGGCCCACTACCGCCGTAACTGTTCAAAGATACACTTCTGTAACAATCTGTTATGAACCGCTACACACAGGTCTAGTTATGGTTCATTTAGACACAGGACAATCCAGTTCAGCACACGTCGTTTTAATACCAAGTAACCTGACAATGACTCCACTCCTTTCTATAAATACAGTGCTATCAGTACGAAAAACAGCTAAAAATAGTTTGAAACGGTAACGGCTGCACAGAATACGTAAGTGCGATTACGCATGTGCTGTTGCTGCCTGTCCAAACTACTGTTAAAGTTCATTACTGAGGTGTGTCGACAAGATATAACAAACACAAATGGCGCAGAAACGGGTCTTCGGATTTATGTGTAATGGTACTTTAAGGCCTGAATCCACGATAAGGCAATGCCATACGGCATTGCCTTATCGTGGATTCAGGCCTTAAGGCAGACAGGTTAACCAGCCAATGGTTAAAAGTTTGGAGAAATATAGGTCTCGATGTAACAATGCACTCTTTGGCATGTTCTGTCAGCCTTATGAATGACACTCACAATAGAAAAAAAAAACAAAACAAAAACAAACAAATGCGAACATTCTCGTCACGCGAAGGGGAAAAAATAACAAAAAACTAAGCGATGACGGACAACCGATAGTCTGTTAGTCTGTGCAAACATGCACTGGGTGTAAATCAATAGTGGCGCGACTGTAGACCTGCTAACATGCATTGTGACACAAACTACTTGACGAAGTGAGTTTTTATTGTAATAATAATAAAAATAAACGGCTATTTATTTTCTATATAAAATTATGATCATTGGGACTTTCATCTCATATGTAGACAATACGGTGAGCTTCGGAAGTAAAGAATGGCAAGGGGGTTGGGGTTGGGGGGGGGGGGGGGGGGGGGAGGCGATAAGGTACTTTGAAAATCGGGATCAAACAGGTGACTGCCAAACGGGTAAAACGCAGAGAACTCAACTAAAAAATGAAGCACGCTTAGAAAGAGCATTTAGGCTACAGCACTGTTCGTTGGGACATTTTGTATACTAGTCTTGTTTATTTGTATATTTTGAAAAATGAAATAATATGCCGAAATATTAATAATTTGTGTTGTAACTGTCTTTTCTAAGCGTGCTTCTTTATCGATTTGGGTACTTCTTTCAAAATTTTGGACCCTACTTTCAAAATCTGATATAAGCAAAGTAATCTTCATAGGAAAGCAACGGCCGGGACCCTGCACAAGCTTTGTTACACGCCCTTCTGACTTTTACTTATGTCTACCTTGTTTTTACAGCAAAGTGGAGAATAATGAGAAAAGTTCTAAATTTAGAAAACAAACGTACCTGCGTTGCCGATGTCGTTCTTTACGTAGACTGAGCGTGATGTCAATTAATGACGCATCGTATCTGATGACGTATTACGGCTGCATGCACGTCAAACAATACTCGCGCACCGGGGGTGTATATGATTTACGTCATATATTACTCTCTAGCAACTTTTCTGCATGGGAAATCTCTAAATAATATCAGTGAGGTTTTGTTTACAACGACTCCCTACAACCAACGAGAGCGAAGTCACTGCTGATAATAAGATTGTACCATAAGCATAGACAAACACTGAAAACATCTCCAAGAGGCATAGATCCTCATGAGCCCGGAGGGCTCATGAGGATCTATGCCTCTTGGGTATGTTTGCAGTGTTGTCTATGCTCATAGTACAAGTTGGTTGTCCGCGGTAACTTTGCTCTAGTTCGTTGTTGGGAATCGTTCGTTGCAAACGAAACATGTCTGTTACCTCCCAGTAAGATGCCCTGTAAAACTGAGCTACACAAGTTTGTCGTGTGTAATTGGATTTATTATTTCCCTTCTTATCCGGCGTCACTGTTGTGACTGTTCTCATGTTCCCGGGCTTTATACAGCATACAGCGTTTAACAAAAAGCCAAGCAAATATTGCTTTCACTTTCAGACAATATATTTTATGGAGATTTAGGAGTCCGATATCACGATTTTTATTTTTTTTTAAATGTCTCGATGGCCTGATAACAGCCAAGACACGAAGTGATATCGGACATTAGTTTAATAAGTTAGCCAATCAGGCGCTAGCATTGCTCTCAAATGAGCAATACTGTTGAATATATTTAGACAAACCTGACTCTTTCTAACTGTTTGGAATGTGTTTGTGTGCCTTGTCCCGCGTCTAATGTCTTGTCAGAATAAATCTTCTTCTGCTACGCTGCACGTGAAAAGCCGAGTATTCACTCAAACAATGGACCGTAAGTGTTTAGCTGAGACATTCATGCCGTCATAAAGCATTTCTTTACAACAACCTCCTACAACCTGCTGGAGACATAGGTCATCAAGAGCTCCAGCAGATGCGGGGGCTCTTGAGGATCTATGTCTTTAGGTAGCACCGTTTTTCATCCGTGTTTGAGATTCGGAGGTGACCACTGCTTGTTGTAAAAGGCGAGGACCATAGAAGCCACTCGCAGGAAACACAGGTATGTGTCACACTTGGTGTCTTCTCTAACTACTCACGACAGAACGTGCCGCAAGGTGACGTCTGATCTGGTGACGCCTGACACTCCTAGCATGCGACATGACGCTTGTTCTGCGTCATAATGAAAAATGCGTGTCAACACGGCCCACACGTACAGCGGGTCAAGGTCTTTTAGTTTGGCCAAATCTTCAGCAAGAGGCATAGATTCTCATGAGCCCTTGCTTCGCAGGGGCTCATGAGAATATATGCCTCTTGCGTCATGCGTTATTTATTGGTCTATTAATTTGCATCTATGCTCCATAAACTGAGGAAGTTTGGAGGTTTCAGTACGCAACTGCGGCTGTCGTTTCTAAGCCTTACGATATCGTATGTGACGGCGGGTTGGGGGTTTACCCGGCAGCTCTAAATCTCCGCAAATTAGGATGACACTGTAGAAGTTGTAAAACGGGGATGGTAAGCTCCAAAATATTAAAATGAGTTGTAAATGTTGCAGACACGTTGTTGGGCAGGAAATTATGTCGACCTGAGACCTAATTGCTGGTAATTACACTGCCATTTTCTTGTCATTAGCGACTGAGCGGCAGGTGGACATTGCATATATAACTGTTCCCTTGGCGCGCCATACTCTTTGCAAAATGTTACATTTAGCTTATTTCTAGTCTTAAGTGTATACTAATGTGTCCGTTTTAACCGTTAAATGCCGAGCAAATTTGAACACCGCCCAGTTTCAAGACTGAGAAATAGATCGTGATTCTCCGCAGGTGCTGGGGCTGATGAGGATCTATGCCTCTTGCTGACATTACTTAACTCATTGTAGCCCAAGACCGAAATCCCCAAATGTTGCCGTTGTCCTCCGAAGACTGCACTGCAGTGCAGGACACAGCTCGACCATGATAGTTCAAGGCTGATGCCAGAATAGCTTGGCGCCCATAGGCGGTCAGTCAGTCTGTCAGCCCATAGGCGCCAAGCTATTCTGGCATCACGTTTGAACTATCATGGTCGATCCACATCTTGCTGTGGTGTGTCTGGGGCAGAATGAGTGAAATCTTTGTTTTGGGGGCATTTAGGTGTTTGTTTTTTGTTTTTTTTTTTTTTTTTTTTTTTTTTGGGGGGGGGGGGCGGAGAGGGGGGAGGGGGGGGAGGGGGGGGGGGAAGTGTTGAATGAACGAAGATCCCAGAAACACAGTCTGTGTCCGCTGGTCCTGAACGGGTTAACCCTTTCAGCCCGACGGCCGTATTTCCCCAATGTTGGAGTCGTCATCTAATCAGTATGCACCAGTTGCAGGAGATGGATCGACCATGACAATTCAAGGGCAGTGCCAGATTAGCTTGGCGCCGACAGGCGCCAAGCTAATCTGGCACTACCCTTGAATTGTCATGGTCGATCCATCTCCTGCTGTAGTGCGTCAGGGCTGAATGGGTTAACATTACTTGTACATCTACCCGTTTTATACACAAACTATGTTCGGTAATAGACGTAGGGTCAAACTCAACCTGTTTTGAAGAAAACAGTGGATTAAGAGCCCGGACAAACGCGCGATATCACATGTCTGTCCGGGTTTTTCATCAAGCACAGGTTTGGCCCCGCTGTTAGTTATGTGCTGACAACCTCTGTCAGGACCAACATGGTCTTACAACCGGATTTCGTCTAAACAGGATAAAAATTGTTTAAGGATAATGTTTAAATTTTACAGACTTGAATATATGTAGAAGTTTGAGAAAGTAAACAACTTCTGTATATTGATCAAAACGACGTGTTTTTTAAATATTTTTTTTTAATTTTTTTATTTTATTTTATTTAATTTTTTTATTATTTTTTATTTATTTATTTTATTATTATTATTATTTTTTTTTTTTGGGGGGGGGGGGTTGGGGAGAAGGGGGTTGGGGTGGGAGTGGGGGGGGGGGGGCATTTTAATTACAAGCTATTTAGGCCCACATAACAGAAAGCGATTATTCCTGGTTAAAATTATGGGAAAATATGACATACAACTCATGTACGTACCCACTCCATAAAGTTTTTCCTTCTTTGACACAGGCTGGAACTCTAAACTCATAACATTTCAATCCGCATGTCAACGACCCTTGCAAAGTTACTGAGTAAAACTCTAGTTGTTACTAGATCACGCATATTTGCGGAAAATGCCAGCAGGTTTGTTTATTTAGTTCTTTTCTCCGGTTGTCGATATCGCCAGCTGACATCTGGTCAATGCCACTTGTCAGTCCAGCGACTCGCACGTTTCCTGGCGTGTATTCTCCGTTCGTGTTTGTGTATAGGATGTCAATTTCGAGCGACGTTCGCACAAGCTAAGAAGTAGGCCTAGTTCATTACTACTACATATAAGGAGCTTGTTGATGTTGCCGTATCAAGATAAGAAGTAGGCCTAGTTCATTACTACTACATATAAGGAGCTTGGTGATGTTGCCGTATCAAGATAAGAAGTAGGCCTAGTTCATTACTACTACATATAAGGAGCTTGTTGATGTTGCCGTATCAAGATAAGAAGTAGGCCTAGTTCATTACTACTACATATAAGGAGCTTGTTGATGTTGCCGTATCAAGATAAGAAGTAGGCCTAGTTCATTACTACTACATATAAGGAGCTTGGTGATGTTGCCGTATCAAAGTATTTCGCGTTTCCGTTTTGAAAAACGTGCGTATCATCAAGATCGAATCTTGGCGCGCAAGGGATTTTGGAAAGGGAAATATATCAAACAAATTCATGAATATTAATTTGCTTGTTCCCTCATGAACCTCCGCACCTGCGGGGGCGCTTGAGGTTCTATGCCTGTTGCAGTTGGGTCAGTGGCGTTAGCATTTTTTTCCGGCAATAAAAAAAACAGAGACCTAAAGTAAAATAAATAAATAAATAAATAAATTGGCTTTTGTTCTCTGAAGCCATCATATAAGGAGACAGACCTACCTAGATACAGTTCAAGGGTGGTGCCAGAATAGAACGATGTCTGGTTTGTCACGTGAATAATGCGTGACAGCTTACGAAACAGGCAGATCATAATGGTTCAAGGGTGGTGCCAGAATAGCTTCGCGCATCTTTGGCCTTTTGTTTCTCCATTTATGCAATCTCACCCAAGTCGAATTTGAGAATTTGCAAGGGTCGTTGACATGCGGATTAAAGTCATAATGAGTTTAGAGTTCCGGCCTAGCGAAAGGATAAGCAAATCTCAAACGCCATAAATGCTATCCCGGCATCACCTTTAAACTATCATGAATCCTCCACATCTTGGTCTACATACAGTCAAACCTTTCAAAGCGACTACACGACCACCATATAAGGCGACCTGCTTATATGGCGACCGGCTTGAAGGCCGACCACCTATATCTGATGACCGGTATTGTTATTATTATTGTTATTATTATTATTATTATTATTGTTATTATTATTATTATTATTATTATTATAAGCAGAGCACCCATTTTAAGTCCCATGATCTTCTGTCCGTTCATCAGTTAACCCTATTTAACCTATTTAGCCCCGGGACCCTGCAGCAGGAGATGAATTGATCATGATAATTCAAGGGCAGTGCCACATGAGCTTGGCGCCTCGCCAAGCTCATCTGGCACATGCACTGCCCTTGAATTATCATGATCAATACTTTTCCTACAGCTGGTAATAATAAAAAATAATTACGGTATTTATAACGCGCTTATCTTATAATAATTACGGTATTTATAATGCGCTTATCATATAATATAACTCTAAGCGCGCACTCACAACTCGCGCACGCATGCGCACGCTTTTGACAATGACTCGCGTACCACAAATACATGACGACAGTCAGCTGCTACACAGGCGTTAGACAACGCCTGCACAATTTGGGAAATGGGGCCTTGAGGTTTGAGAGGGGTAAGGCTGAGTGATATTGGCCGACTGAGTAACATGGCATTAGCCCGTCATCGCATGGTTCAGTATCACAGTGATGATGGGCATGTATTGTCTGACGAGAGTAGGGGTAACAAGGTCAGTTCAAGGCGTGTACAGCTTTAAACAAAACAAAAAAACAAACAAAAACAAAAAAAAAACTGGATTACTGTGTGCTGGTATGCGATTTTAGACCTTACGACCCTGAGCGCCGTTAGGTCCAAAATCACAGACCGACGGACAGGTTGCACTGGAGATTTTTACATTTAAAAAAATTCTACAAAATGTACCGACTGACACCTGGGCGGCCCCTCAACTAAACCACCCCTGCTCCCTAAAATAATATAAAACAAGCAAACAACCAAACATAATAAATAAATAAATAAATATTAGTACTGATATGCACCTGAAATAAAATCTCCCTCTCTCACTCTCTCTCCTCTCAGTCTGTCTGCTTCTCTCTCGGCCCACATGTGTGTCCGGGCATCCACTGGTTTCGTCGAAACTCCCGCAGTTTTGGTCTAGGCCTACTTCTAATTTCCAAACAACGTCCACTGCATCCATCTCGGTTCCATGGTGTAATGGTTAGCACTCTGGACTCTGAATCCAGCGATCCGAGTTGAAATCTCGGTGGAAGCTATTTTTATTTTATTTTTTATTTTATTTTTTTGTTTATTGTACCCGCATTCTTTATTTATAGACGATTTTCCCACTATTTTACCATTATCGATTTCCAAATACAATTTCATCATTTCATTTAAATATGTTTTTGTCCGGAATTGAAGTGTAACAAATGAAAACAAAACTTAGGAGTTTACATTTATTTTAGTAATGGAAGTAAATCCCCAAAAGTACAATTTAGATATAGGGGCGGTCCGTGGTGCAGTGGTTAAGGCGCCTGCCACCAATGCTAAAGGTGCGAGGTTCGATTACGGGTTCCGGCGTCGGATTTTTCTCCTCTAGTAAGTGTCACCGTTAATTCGGGCGGACCGTCGGGGGTTCTTTCTCCGGGTACTCCGGCTCTTCCTCCCCGTCCACTTTGGTATCAGTTTAAGCCCACTTAATCAAATTTCAAATACAAACGATTTTGAATTTCCAAAAACTACAGTAGCTCGCTTGAGCTTGCCCTTAGCACCACGTGAATGTTCTATGTTTATGTACAGTGTGTGAGTGAATGCGCGTGATTCACGTGAGCGTGCTTGTTGGGTTCAGTTCGCGGCGGCGCTTTGAGCCGATTTTCAATTGGGATAAAGCGCCTATTTAATGCGCTTATTATTATTATTATTATTATTATTATTATCTTTTATGTAATTAAATAATAGAGCCATGACACACCAAGAGTCACAGTCAATCGATCTCTCCTCTGAATTGGGTGATTTCGACCGTGGGCCACAATGGATTAATATGAATTGTTAATGTATTAATTGATATTAATTACCAAAACGTATATAAGTATTAATAATTTGTATCACTAATATATCATCTCCACGTTTCCGACGTGTTCCAGGCACGGGGTCGTGCGTCAGCGACTGCAAGCGGAACAGGACGGCTTACACCCGCCACCAGATCCTAGAGCTGGAGAAAGAGTTCCACTTTAACCGCTACCTCACGCGCAGGCGGCGCATCGAGATAGCCCACACGCTGTGCCTGTCGGAGCGGCAGATCAAGATCTGGTTCCAGAACCGCAGGATGAAATGGAAGAAGGAACACAGGCTGCCCAACACCAAGTCCAGAATGATGGATGGGAGCATGGATTTGGGATCTGAACTGACCTCTGCGGACCTGGCTGCGTTATAAACGTACGAACTGTGACACAGTGAATGAGAGGGTGTACTTCATCATATGGGAGTGCTGGTCTGTGATTTTGGACCTTGAGGCCTATGGCCTTAAGGTCCAAAATCACCGACCAGCACCCTTAAACAGATTGCAGCGACAACGTAACTAGAATTGTGGATGGGGGTATGGAAATGGATTTTCGGTTCCGAAATCACGTCTAAAGATTTCGCCGCTTGATGAAAGGACAATCTGTCAGTGATATGTGCGCTGTTCTGTGATTTTGGAACTGATGGCCGTAGGTTGTAAAGTCCAAAATCACAAACAAGCAAACAGACCGATTGCTGTGACGCTAATGAGACCAGAATGGTGGATAAAGGGCATTTATTTGTGCACCGAATTCACCTCAGCAGACTTGGCTTCGTTATTATACGCAGAACTGTGCAAGAGTGAATGATAGATGTGTTGGTCTGTGATTGTGTAACTTACCGCCGTAGGCCGTGAGGTCAAAATCACAGACCAACACACATACAACCATAACAATGAACTCGTGCTACCCAGACACCACGACGATGTTGTCTGGGTGCAGTCAGAGAGCTGGGATTTACAATTATGTATATTAATATATATATATATATATATATATATATATATATATATATATATATATATATATATATATATATATATATATATATATATATATATATATATATATATATATATGTAATATAGGCTACCAGAACTGCACTCAGATACAAGTAAAAGGGCGGACTGCAGAAGCGCCAAACCCTTACACAATCTACAATAACCTCTTGAATGTTGCCGACGATACAGCTAGGTGCAAAACTCGCGACTTTTCCGCCAAACGGTATCGCAGTAGCAGTCACACTCTGCCAGAGTTTTGACTTTGGACACTACCTATAGCCGTAAGGTCCCAAACCTCAGATCATCTCACGTGGGGCTTTTGGGTCACACCTGGACTTCAGACCATCTTCAAGCAACATCATCTTAGACTTCGACGCGGAGTTGCAATTTGGGATGGCGTCTGACTGCTCTGTGACGGGAAAATACAGAAGTCCATTTCAGTCAAGAGCCAGATTTTCACTGTATTTAACAAGTGAACTGAAATTTGTTTTGACGCTTAAACTGTGACGGTAAGCCCCCAGCTCACCGTCACATTTTTATCTTCAGAACAAGCTCAATTTAATGCTTTCAGCATGGTTTTCTTCGTTCGTTCCATCAAGTTGTGTTGAACCAAAAGAAATTCTGTGTCATACTGCCACCGATACCCTGCCTAACCACTGTAGGCTTTTTTTGCACGCGCTTTTCTTGTTCACAGGCTTCCATACACCATTCTTTCACATCCCAAGCAGCGTTGTTCTTGCGCAAGCAGATGCTGTACGTCACGATTTGACGTGTTTTGCACTGCGTGTGACGTCAATTACAATTATGACGCATGGCAGCTATCTGCTTCAGGTGCAGTCCTGCATGACACACATTTCAGTACTACCGTTGAATCTGTGACGTGACCTGATACTAATGTCTTTAGCTTTTTCAATACAAATCTAGATAATTATAGAATTATTTATTGCCTGCTTTTGCTGTAAAGGACAATGAATTATTTTGCTTTAAGAGGTAGGCGATAAACTACTCCATATCGATTGTGTCCACATGGGATCCGGCAAATGACAGTTTGTGTCGTCGACAAAAACAACAACAACAACAACAACAAACAAAAACAACAAAATGTTTATTTTGGTAAAAGAATATGCGAGCCAAGGATGTTTTGTCAACGCGGTTATGAGCATTTTTGGTTAAGCTGCAGTTCTAGATTTCGACAGAAAGATTAACTCATTCTGCCCGCCACACACCACAGCAAGATATGGCTCGACCATGATAGTTCAAGGGTGGTGGCAGAATAGCTTGGCGCCTATACTACCATGGTCGATCTGTCTCCTGAATTGTAATGCAGTACTCAGAGGATAACTTCCAAATGTGGGTATTTCGTACCTCGGGCACAGTGAGTTAAACGAGGCAATCGCATCAAAACATAATTTCGCGTCAAATTTCATTGGGGAGATTGCACGTGAATAACGTGGATATGCATTAAAGTTCTTCCATACATCCTACCATCCCATTCCTAGAATGGTGTTCATCATAATTAT
>BTPG01000001.1:342168026-342228026 GCA_036245525.1 Semisulcospira habei | reverse complement strand
GTGCGTGTGTGTGTGCGATTGTGCGTGTGCGTGCGGTGTCGTGGCAAAGGTGTGCGCACTTTGCATGTGTCTGATTATATATTCGCAGGTGCGCGTGATAAAACGTTCCGCCCTGATCTAAGATCATGACTTCTGAAGACAACTTTCCAGTTCAGGAGACAGATCGACCATGATAGTTTTAGGGTCGTGCCGGAATAGCTTGGCGCCTGTAGGCGCCAAGCTATTCCGGCACCACCCTAGAACTCAATTATGCTCGATCCACATTTTCTTGAACTTCGGGCTAAATTGCTTCGTGTACCTGCAATCGTTTTCGTGCCCACAAAACCGACCTAGGCACTAAATACTCAGGTGGTGGTGCCTATAAACAAGCCCGCCCGCCTCCTAGCCCTCTCCTCCCCCCCCCCCCCCCCCACCTCCACGTCCCCCACCCCTCCCCTCTCTTTGCTCCACAATATGCGGTGAGCTATCACAGGGCAAAATGAGCCTTTTTTCCTTCTAAATTACTGCCTGACATACAGCAGATAACGATCTAAGAACGTGAGCACCAAACTATGATACCGGTTTTTTTTTTCTTCCGAGAAAGACTTCTCCTGCAGCCTGAACCTCATCTGCAAGAGGCATAGATCCTCATGAGCCCCCGCATTCGCGGGGGCTCATGAGGGGCTACGCCTATTGCTGAGTTGTCGCATTGACGTCTGTGTTGTTTAAGTGGAGGAGGTGGTGGGGAGTTGGGAATGGAATGAAATGGGGGAAAGGCTTTTCCACATTCGTTCCAACACCAGCGCGTGTGTTGTGCGCTTCTCTGTACAGCCATTCTTAGTGTCCAAGATTCATACTGGTATTGGTTCTTCACATTCACGTCGATGTCTGAGGGCACTTTGGTGCCAGTGGTAATTTTTTTTAACCCTCTGGTGTCGGTAGCGATTTTAGTCGCGATGATTCCTGCGGGAATCATCGGGACTAAAATCGCTACAGACACCCAAAGGGTTAAGCCTTGAGCCCTTGACACACTGCAACGTGAAATGTATTGACCATTACAGTTCAAGGCTAGTGGAGCTATGCGCCTCACTATGCTGACACCAGCCTTGAGCGTGATCATTATGGGATGTCCATCTCCTCTTTTCTTATGAGGACAACACAGAACTGAAACTTCAGGTGTTTTCAGCGTGCCTAGACAAATCATCCCAACGTGAAAAAAAATACATTTTCGTTTCTGTGGGGGGGGGGGGGGGGGGGGGGGGGAGGTGGGGTAGAGAGGGGGGAGGGGGGGGAGGAAGACTTGTTAGTCAATGGATGTGCACAGTAACATATTTTTCTTGGCACCGCAAAACATTATTTAGTAATTTGTTGATTTATTTTTTTTTTTTTTTTTCTAAAACTTACTGTTGATAGTAAGTTTTACAAATTGTATGTACGATCATGTTAGCTCTTTGACTCATTTCAACTCATCACAAAAGACCCATAAAGCGTCCTTCCCACGGTTGGTATCATCAGCAGGAGTTTAAGGGTTACATCTGCTGGTTTCTCTCTTTGCCCGCAGTTCTTCAACATCCAGACGGTTAAAGTGCGGTCACGTGTATCGGGCAGAAATGACAGAAAAATTATAAAATACAGAGTGCAATAATAATAATAATAATAATAATAATAATAATAATAATAATAATAATAATAATAATAATTTAGCATCTGTATTGCGCCACAACCCCACATTTAGCATGTTGATCAGTTCCAACTGCTTACGAACATAGAGATACACTACACACTGTGCACTATATAAACACAACTCCAACAATCGAAGGGCTATGGGACTTTAAAAAGAAAAAAAGAAAAAAGAAAAGAAAGAACAGAAAAAGAAGACAATAGTAGAAATATGTTAATTTCAGTTTTAACTCAGTCAGCTAATCTAGAAAACTGCTGCCAAGGGAATTAGATTGTGCCGATAAATAAAACCCCTAACACATACTCGCTTGACAGAACATTTGTGTGCAGCGGAGGCAGCCTCTCGCCAAACCTCTGCTACCTGCAAGAGGCATGGATTCTCATGAGCCCCTGCGAAGCAGGGCTCATGAGAATCTATGCCTCTTGCAGACATTTAATCACTGCTCTACGTCTACAAATTGAGGAGGTATTAGGGTTTGGAGCTGAGCCTGTAGGGCCGAAGGTAGCTAATTGGAAACAAGCGCTATGCGGTTGCCTTGTGGTAATCATGAGCTTTGACAGACTATTTAAGTGTCAGTGCCTGTGTGAATCGCAACAAGCGCGAGTTAGCTTTCCGGCATGAAGTTTTTATGTGGTCACTTTAGCCGGGAAGGTTTAGACCCGTGTGCGAGAGACGCAGATCTAAAAAGGCCCGGGAAGACTGCACTGAGAGCTCACGGTGATCTACGATACGATACGAATACCATGATTTTCCCAACATTCTATACAACCCTTCAGTCTGTGGATAGTTTGAAGCATATATTGCTTTATTCTCTTTTTTCTTCAGAAATCGATAGTGTGTGTGTCTGTGTGTGTGCGCGCGCCTACATGTGTGCATATGTGTGTGTATGTGTGTGTGTATGTGTGTGTGTGTGTGTGTATGTGTGTGTGTGTGTGTGTATGTGCCTGCGTGCACGCGCGTGCCTGCAAGCGTGCGTGTGTGTGTGTGTGTGTGTGTGTGTGTGTGTGAGTGTTGGGGGTTAGGGGAAGCGGAGTCAGGGGTGGGGAGGACTGTGAAAAGTAATGATTATCCTTGCCATTTGCTGGTCAAAGTACAGTGAACTTCCTACATAACGCAACTCGACTTGCCAACGGATCCACATTTGGCTTGAGATACAACCTTTTTACAAGCGGCGTAAATTACACTGAAACGTGTGTTCAGGACCATTGGCCGAAAGACGCTGTTATATCCGGCGTGTTATATCCGGCGTGTGTTATATCCGGCGTGTTTTATATCCGGGGTGTTATATCCGGCGTGTGTTATATCCGGCGTGTGTTATACCCGGCGTGTGTTATACCCGGCGTGTGTTATATCCGGGGTGTTATATCCGGCGTGTGTTATATCCGGGGTGTTTATATCAGGCGTGTTATACCCGGCGTGTGTTATACCCGGCGTGTGTTATATCCGGGGTGTTATATCCGGCGTGTGTTATATCCGGGGTGTTTATATCCGGCGTGTTATACCCGGCGTGTGTTATACCCGGCGTGTGTTATATCCGGGGTGTTATATCCGGCGTGTGTTATATCCGGGGTGTTATATCCGGGGTGTTATATCCGGCGTGTGTTATATCCGTGGTGTTATATCCGGGGTGTTATATCCGGCTTGGCTGCGGAAAGGCTAAGGGAGGAAACCCCTGACATCAAAGCCCCCGTGTCTCCGGGGAAGGCTTTTGAGCCAGAGACTAAGACAAGGACAGTCTGATATAAAACCTACGACCCGAGGACCTCGATGCCACCGTCCCAGCTTGCTAGGCCATGGCAAACGAACCAAGGGTTTAAAGGAGGGGCCAGTACTGCGCACACTGCACTCCACCAGAAAGCTCCACCGCGCAGGCTTTAGGAAACGCCCACGGACTATGACATTGAACTTTCTAAGTCCTGTAGCGATGGGCAAGGGGCAAAACGGCAGGTGAAAGATGTCACTGGAAGCCGCAGTCTCAAACCTGCATGCAGGCGGTTCAGGATATTGGTCGCCTGATGTTGACCTGGGGATGACAACGTCACTCGGCACACCCTGAACGACCAAGCAGCCTTCTCTAGGGACAGCACTGCTTGCTCCACACGGAGAGGGGCCTAGAAAAGGTGGCCTAACCAAAGCTCATCCCCTCGTAACCCCAGTTGGCTAGCCGCGGTCAACGGGCATCTTCTCATGCGGTCAAAAAACAAGAAAAAACAATGGATCCACTCTCATGACGACCACGACCGGACTCAACGTAGCATGCTGGAACATCCGAACCATGCTCGACACAGCAGACAGCGGACGCCCTGAACGTCGCTCCGCCCTCATTGCCCATAAATTGCGGAGGTTAAACATCGACATCGCCGCGCTCAGCGAAGTACGCCTTCCGGAGGAAGGCAGCCTCCAAGAACTTGGCGCTGGCTACACCCTCTACTGGTCAGGCAGGCCTGCATCAGAAAGACGGCTCTCAGGCGTGGGCTTCATGGTGAAGACCCCCATTGCGACTAAGTTGGAAAACCTACCAACGGGTCACTCCGACCGCATCATGTCCATGCGCCTCCCACTGAGACACCAGCAATACGTCACCCTTCTCAGTGTGTACTCCCCAACCCTCCTGGCAGAGCCTGCAGAAAAAGACAAGTTCTACTCTGACCTGCGCAGCCTCCTGCAGAGCACCCCTGCAGACGACAAAGTCATCATCCTTGGCGACTTCAACGCCAGAGTGGGCCAAGACTCTGAAGCCTGGAAAGGAGTCCTCGGCAAGCATGGCGTCGGGAACTGCAATGACAATGGTCGCCTACTGTTGGAGCTCTGTGCAGAGCAGCAACTTGTCATCACCAACACTACTTTCCAGCAAAAGGACAGTCGAAAGACCACCTGGATGCATCCTCGCTCCAAGCACTGGCACCTTATCGACTATGTCCTAGTGCGTCAGAAGGAACCGCAGTGACGTCCTCCTCACCAGAGTGATGCCCAGCGCAGAGTGCCACACTGACCACCGCCTTGTTCGCTGCAAACTCAGGCTCCGCCTCAAGCTGAAACCCAAGAAAGGGGGCCCTCCCAAGAAAAAGCTTGATGTTGCCAGCCTTCAGCGTGACGACAAGAAAGCTGCCCTTCAGGCCGATTTACAGCGCATGCTCAAAGACACAGTTGATCCAGAAGACTCCTCCCCTGAAACACTCTGGGAACAACTGAAAACTGCTATTGTAAAATCCTCTGTGGAAGTCTTGGGCTTTGCTAGAAAGAGGAACAAAGAATGGTTTGACGAAAACGACGTAGAGATCCAGGAACTTCTAGCAAAAAAAAGAGCCGCCCACCAGGCCCACCTAGCCCTGTGAAGAAGTCTGCCTTCCGCCTCATCTGCAGCAGTCTCCAGCTCAAGCTTAGAGAGCTCCAGAACGAGTGGTGGTCCAGACTCGCACAGAGGACCCAGCTCTGCGCTGACAACGGTGACTACAGGGGCTTCTACGAAGCACTGAAAGCAGTGTATGGCCCTAGGCACCTGGTACAAAGTCCCCTGCGAAGCGCTGATGGACAGGCACTCCTCACAGATAATACCTCCATCTTGAACCGCTGGTCGGAATACTTTCAGGACCTCTTCGGCGCTGAACGCACTCTTCAAGAAACAGTCATCCTCCAAATCCCACACCTTCCACTAAAGGTTGAATTGGACGAACCGCCCACCGCCGAAGAGACCCTCACAGCCATCCACCAGCTCATGAGTGGCAAAGCAGCAGGCATTGACGGAATCCCGCCAGAGATCTGGAAACATGGAGGCCCAGCACTGCACAACAAGCTCCACGACCTCTTTCTCTGCTGCTGGGAAAAAGGAACACTACCAAAGGATCTCCGCGATGCAGTCATCATCACCCTGTACAAGAACAAAGGAGAGAAGTCTGCCTGCTCTAATTATCGTGGAATTACCCTGCTGTCCATTGTCGGGAAAATTCTCGCAAGGTTGCTCCTGAATCGGCTGGTACCTGCCATCGCTGAAGACCACCTCCCAGAGGGCCAGTGTGGCTTCAGAGCCAACAGGAGTACTACCGACATGGTCTTTGTGCTGAGACAGCTTCAGGAGAAGTGCCGCGAGCAGAACAAAGGGCTGTACGTAACGTTTGTCGACCTAACAAAAGCGTTTGACACTGTGAGCAGGCAAGGTATGTGGCAGATCCTGGAGCGACTAGGTTGTCCCCCAAAGTTCCTCAACATGATCGTCCAGCTCCACGAGGACCAGCAAGGCCAGGTCAGACTAAACAGTGACCTCTCAGAACCATTGCCCATTCGCAACGGCGTGAAGCAAGGCTGCGTGCTGGCACCGACCCTCTTCACCATCTTCTTCAGCATGATGTTGAAGCAGGTCACAGTGGACCTCGACGATGACGACGCAGTGTACATCAGGTATCGTCTCGATGGCAGCCTGTTCAACCTCAGACGACTGCAGGCCCACACGAAAACCCTAGACCAACTGATTCGTGAGCTGCTCTTCGCTGATGACGCTGCCCTCGTTGCACACACAGAGAGAGCCTTGCAGCGCATTACGTCCTGCTTTGCAGATGCTGCCCAGCTCTTTGGACTTGAGGTCAGTCTGAAAAAGACAGAGGTCCTTCATCAGCCGGCACCCAAGGAAGAGCATCGCCCTCCCCACATCACCATCGGCGAGTCCGAACTGAAGTCTGTACACCAGTTTACCTACCTTGGTTGCATCATCACGTCAGACGCCAAGCTGGACAAGGAGCTGGACAACAGGCTGGCAAAAGCGAACAGTGCTTTCGGACGACTATTCAAGCGGGTGTGGCATAATCAACAGCTGAAAAAAGGCACCAAGATCAGCGTGTACAGAGCTGTCGTCCTCACCACCCTGCTGTACGGTTCCGAGTCCTGGGCTCTCTACCGCAGCCAACTACGACTCCTCGAACGCTTTCACCAGCGCTGCCTGCGTACCATCCTCAGCATTCACTGGAGTGACTATGTCACCAACGTCGAGGTCCTTGAACAGGCGGAAACTGTGAGCATCGAGGCTTTGCTGCTGCGGACACAGCTTCGCTGGGCGGGGCACGTCTCCAGGATGGAGGATCATCGCCTACCCAAGATCACTCTGTTCGGCGAGCTCGCCACTGGACACCGAGACAGAGAGGCACCAAAGAAGAGATACAAAGACGGTCTTAAGAAGTCGCTTAGTGCCTGCCAAATCGACCACCGCCAGTGGTCTTTGCTTGCTGCGGACCGTGACACCTGGCGCTCCACCATTCACAAGGCAGCCATCTCCTTTGAGGACGGCTCTCGCAGAGCTAACCTTAAGGACAAGCGGCTTAGAAGAAAAAACAGAGTTGTCGTAACTCAGAACCCTGACCAGACCTTCCCCTGCAGCCACTGCGGTCGAACCTGCCTGTCCCGGATTGGCCTCCGCAGCCACGAAAATGCCTGCAGACGACGTGGGCAAGCCCTATAGAATCTTCGTTCCCGAAGTCAAGCCAAGATTTCCGGGGTGTGTTATATCCGGGGTGTTTATATCCGGCGTGTTATACCCGGCGTGTGTTATACCCGGCGTGTGTTATATCCGGGGTGTTATATCCGGGGTGTTATATCCGGCGTGTGTTATATCCGGGGTGTTATATCCGGGGTGTTATATCCGGGGTGTTATATCCGGGGTGTGTTATATCCGGGGTGTTTATATCCGGCGTGTTATACCCGGCGTGTGTTATACCCGGGGTGTGTTATATCCGGCGTGTTATACCTGGCGTGTGTTATACCCGGCGTGTGTTATATCCGGGGTGTTATATCCGGCGTGTGTTATACCCGGCGTGTGTTATATCCGGCGTGTTATACCCGGCGTGTGTTATACCCGGCGTGTGTTATACCCGGCGTGTGTTATATCCGGGGTGTGTTATACCCGGCGTGTGTTATACCCGGCGTGTGTTATATCCGGGGTGTTTATATCCGGCGTGTTATACCCGGCGTGTGTTATACCCGGCGTGTGTTATATCCGGGGTGTTATATCCGGCGTGTGTTATATCCGGGGTGTTATATCCGGCGTGTTATACCCGGCGTGTGTTATACCCGGCGTGTGTTATATCCGGGGTGTTATATCCGGCGTGTGTTATATCCGGGGTGTTATATCCGGCGTGTGTTATATCCGGCGTGTTATACCCGGCGTGTGTTATACCCGGCGTGTGTTATATCCGGGGGGTTATATCCGGCGTATGTTATATCCGGGGTGTTATATCCGGGGTGTTATATCCGGCGTGTGTTATATCCGGGGTGTTATATCCGGCGTGTGTTATATCCGGCGTGTTATACCCGGCGTGTGTTATACCCGGCGTGTCTTATATCCGGGGTGTTATATCCGGCGTGTGTTATATCCGGGGTGTTATATCCGGCGTGTGTTATATCCGGGGTATTATATCCGGCGTGTTATACCCGGCGTGTGTAATATCCGGCGTGTGTTACATCCGGCGTGTGTTATATCCGGCGTGTGAGCGAAGTAGACTGTAATTGTTCTGATTGTTCACCTCAAGTCCGACTGCACAGTGTCATTTGGGTCTATCCGTTGGAAACTCAGCTATTTCATGATTTCGGAAACTTATCTGGCAGAAACTACATGCAAATGATGTTAACCCCTTTCAGTGCCAGCGGAACGCAGACCGTGTTTCTGCAATTTTCGTTAATTAAAAAAAAAAAAAAAAACAACAACAAACAAACAACCAAAATAGCTATCCCAGAAACATGGCTACAAAGTGGTTTCAGCAAGAGGTATAGATCCTCATGAGTCTCCGCAACTGCGGGGGCTCATGAGGATCTATGCCTCTTGCAGTTGGATAGTGTTCAAATTTCTCGGCATTGGGCGGATTAAGCATATTATAGCCCAAGGGTGGAATAGATGAAAGAAAGTTTGCCAAATAACATATAAAAAGTTATCACGTGCGGCGCGAGGAAACAATTATCAAAATTGGAGCTTAAAATGACACAGATGTAATTTTTAAAAAAATGACAATTTGTTTTGAAGATTATATCAGATCAAAAGACACCAAAACGAGTCTACAAGCAGTAGTAATACTATCATTTTCAAACTGTGTTCTGCTTGAACTTTCTAAGCATGTTCCTTGCATTTCTTAGCTGTGTTCATGCAGGAGCCATTAGCCAAAATGTCGCATTGCAGTATCACATTAATTGTTACCACTTTTTGTTTATATTTTGCTGGCACTTATAATGCTCACTGGGGTGTAAGGGGCTCTGGATAGAGGTAGCACCTTTGCTGTTCGGCAGCTGCGTCCTACATAGGACGGACGGGCATCACTGGTAGGATCCATCTCCTTAATCTCTCACGTGCTGGCTCCAAGCGCCACACCCTGGCAAACCACCTCAGCTGGTGGGCTAAACCACGTGAGGGGGGGGGGGGGGGTGTTCACATTGCACCACTAGGCGGATGAGCTGTTTCTGACAGCCAACGGCTAGAGGGCGGAGGAGATCAGGTTGGATCCAACGGCCAAATGTGGGGGAGTAAACCTTTCAAATCAGGAGTGGAGCCCCGAAGGCAGACAGCTGCCTGTATTCACGCACTGTTCTGGCAGCTCCTGCAGCCAAACTGGTGCCAAACGTACTGCTTTGCATTCCTTTGGATACATCAGCGAGGCCGAGAGGGGGATCTTGACGACTGGGCACCCCAGGATCTCCATAAACTTCGCCCAGGCTTGCGCCCTGGAGAGGTCACTCCAGTGACTGACCCAGCAAGCGCATATACCCATTGTCTTCCGAGACAGGATGCCAAACATAATGCTCACTGGTAGTGTCTCATTATAAGCTTAACCCTTTTGGCTGTCGGTATGTCGTGTTTCATTTGCTGGCCAGTATTTAGACATAGCGTTGCGAGCAACAGCTAAGCGTGACCGACATCAGTGTAACCTATACATCCCGCCACATAACGCCCTGAATCCAATTAGTCGTGACAGAGACACTGTCGCTTGCCAAATTCCTTCTGTTGACCGCCGACAGATCTGGGCCGGCGTTTTGGCTCTTTACTGCAATTTCCTGGCAGGCGAGGTCAGCTCATTTCCTAAGAAATTGCCAGAAAGCAATTGGGCCCTCATGAGCATAGACAGTCATGACAAATCTAACTCCGTGTATTAGGTGTCTTGTACAACTTCAACTCGTTGGCAGTCGGTAGCGGTTTTTGTCGCGATGCCGCTTCCTGTCGGATGTTGTTGTTTCTGTCGGAATCATCGCTACAAGTCCCGCGACCGACAGCCAAAACTGTTAAGCTTATAATGAGACGCTACCAGTGAGCATTATGAATGCTATAAATGTGGTCTTTCAATCCCTCACGTCCTTCAATTGGACATTTGCGGACAGGTCTTTTAATGTGATGACGAGCCTAAGAGGTTTGACGTCAGATTGGAGAAGTCGGAAACACTGCAGTGATGTATTTCCGGTGATTCAATGTCGTGTTTCATTTGCTGGCCAGTATACAAATGAAACACCGTAAAACCCTTTAAATACACATCGGACACAAACTACAACGGTATTAACTCATTGTGTCCGAGGTACGAAATACCCACATTTTGGAGTTATCCTTTGAGGACTGCATTACAATTAAGGAAACAGATCGACCATGATAGTTCAAGGGTGGTGGCAGAATAGCTTGGCGCCTATAGGCGCCAAGCTATTCTGCCACCACCCTTGAACTATCATGGTCGAGCCATATCTTGCTGTGGTGTGTCGCGGGCAGAGTGAGTTAATCAGTATTAGCAAAATACTCCTTTTGACAACAGCGTAAATACCATCGAATGATGTGAAATATTAGTTGCAATACAATGAATCATGTGAAATAGTAATTACATGAATATAAATACCGCGGGAACTTTATTTACAATACCATGAATACATATGAACTGCTCATTACAGCACCTTAACTACATATACTGCTCTTTATAACAACCATTACCTAAAGCGAGGCAACTTTTACATCACCATAAAATTCATTTCCCCAGCATACCAAATGAACCAAAAATAAATAAGTAATAATCTTTTCAACAAACGCAAAATACACGAGAATACTTTTATATCACCAAAACATCATTTCTGAAGCATGCAAAATGAAATCAAAATAATACATGCATCGGTCTTTACAACAACCATAAAATACAAGAGACTATACTTTTTATTTTACCATTAACTTCATTTCTCAAACAAACAAAATGAAAGAAACAAACGGAATGAAACTGTCTTTGCAACAACCATAAAATAACGCAAAATGCGTTTTGCATCACCATAAATTTCATTTATCAAGCAAACAAACTGAAAGGAACACATTTTCTTTTGCAACAAACATCAAATAAACGCAAAGTACGTTTTACGTCACCATAAACTTCATTTCTCAGCCTACGAAATGAGAAAGCTCGTAAAGCCAAGCAGCGTGTATTTCCACTCGGCGTGTCAGGGCTGGCAGGCGTAAAATACACCCAATGTGTCTACACACTCTAGATTCTTCGCAAGATATACGTGGTCGTAGTGTCAGCCTCCCAGCACCTCCTCTGCACGAAGACACACACATGTACAATATAACCCAGTGTGTCTGGAGACCAAGATTCTTTTCGAGGCATACACTGTTGTATGGTAATGCCCCATTACCTCCTCCTTGTTCTGAAAAGATGTAAATCAGACATCAATAGACACACTTTCATTTCTTGTTATGCCTAGTCCTGGTTACCTCTTCGGTCTGATAACATATCAACTTGATATCAAGAGACATTTTATTATTTTATCATTCCTTCCCAAGGCAATCTGTACCATACGTGTTTCTAACATCTCTCAACTGATTACTAGGCGTGTACATTTTTTTTTAAACGACATTTCATTAGCAAGAGGCGCAGATCCTCATTAGAGCTCGCATATGCGAGGGCTCATGGGGATCTATGCCTTTTGCATATGGCCGATGTTTGATGAAGGACTGATACTCCAAAACTCTGACGTTTTCTAGCAAGGTGTGGCAAAAAAAGAAAGAAAAAAGAAGTCATTTTCTTTCTTTTCCCCCCTTCCTGCAATTTCAAGTGAAAATGTATCTGCAAAAACACAGATTATCTTGAGCAACTGCTCCTGACGAAACCCGTGAAGATCTGTGTCTATATAGCCTCCCCTTAATTTACATCTATGTTCTGGAAACTGGTATCATTACAGGCAGTTCAGCCAAAGTCTGTAAACAGTAACATGCTTTAACTGCCCGATCTCCGTCGTCTGAGAAACAGAAAATGTATTTGCAACTCTGCTAACTCCCAAAAAACATTCATTTAAATGAACTCCCGCAAGGAGCATAAATTCGTATGAGCCACTGCGCCTGCAGTGGCTCAAGAGAATCTATGCCACTTGTACGACGAAGAAACTAGCTGAAACACTTACCACAAAAAAAAAAAAAAAAAAAATTCCCCTCCTTCCTCCCTTGTTGCCTGTCGCTTAATTCGACTAGGCAAGTTGTCTCCCCTCATCGACGCGCTCTCACGGAACGGAGGCGAAAAGTGACGGGTTTTCAACACATGCGCAGAGATAGCATCCGCTCCTTGGCACGAGCTGTGACGTAAAGAGAGCAGAGGTCGTGACACGTGGTTGTGTCACGTGCGCGAAAGAAAAGTGGAAAGGAATACTGCAAGATGTTGGACGGAGTTTTTGTGTTTTGGGTATGCATGTATGGGTAAAAAAAAATAAAATAAAAATAAAAAAATCATTTTGTGGAGAAAAGAAAAATATGAAGGGAGTAACGGGAGAGGTGGTGAAAACGCTCCCAGACATGTGTCGCGGCATCAAGCTGAAGTGAACGAGCGGCCTCAGGTTGATGTTAACAGTGAGAGAGAAGGCAACGACAGGACTGAAGAAAGGAGGCACTGACAAGAGCACCTCATCCTTCACCTGACCCTTACACATATTATCCTTTTAGAAAGAACGAAAGAAAAAGAAAGAAGGTGGAAGGAGAGAAACTGAGAAACACTGCACAGAACTAATAAAAATACGAAACGGCGAACAAACAAACAAACAAGCTAACTAACTAGATAACTAACTAGCTAATTAACTAACTAACTAACTTGCTAACTAACTACCCAATGCGCAAAAGGCCATCGGGCCGACGTCGGCTCGATGGCCTTTGCGCACTAGGTAACTAACTAACTAACTAACTAACTAACTAACTTACTAACTAACTAACAGATTAACTAACTAACCAACTGACTGACTAACTAACTGACTAACACAATTAACTAACTAACTAACTAACTAACTAACTAACTAACTAACTAACTAACTAACAGTAATACAATTAGCAAACCGTCGGGGGTTCTTTCTCCGGGTACTCCGGTTCTTCCACCCCCCACCCCCCCCCCCCCCCCACCCCCATCCCCCACGCTTTGGTACCGGTCTCAGGCCACTTTACAAATTTCAAATACAAGTGATCAAAAATCTCTGTAACTTCAGTAGCTGACTGGCCCTTCGTTTGTCTTGTACTGTGTTTGTACTGTGCTTGTCTTAAATGGCGTAAATCCGTGTTTGTTTCGTGAGTGTGTGTGTGTTGGGTTTCAGGCGCGGCGCTTTGAGTCGATTTCCCCAAAATTTAGAAAAAGCGCCTATATAATAACGGTATTATTATTATTATGTAGTCGACTTTGCTTATAACAAAGAAGGATCGAACACAAGTGGGATATAACAACGCTCTGTCAACACATATTACTTCGCTTATATTAAACGTCGGATTTCACAAAGAGTTAGTTATCCAGGTTTAACGCCGAGCAGGCGACTAAGGCTATCTCACGGCGGAGCATTTCACCAAGAGAACATTGAGGTGCTCAGGCGATGCCTCCGGCTGAAGCCACGCTATATCCACGCTCGCTTGACGTCTGGCAATCATTGACGTCTGGCAATCATTGACGTCTGGCAATCATTGACGTCTGGCAATCATTGACGTCTGGCATTCATTGACGTCTGGCAATCATTGACGTCTGGCAATCATTGACGTCTGGCAATCATTGACGTCGAGTTTAAATGATTTCAAAAACACAATCGGCCTCCACTGGCTGTGATGGAGTTAATCAGCCAACAGAGCAACCAACAGAATCACCAATCAACCCACTACCAGCCAGACAAACAAACGACTCGAATCGATGTGCCACAAGGGGTGAACAGGTAGCACTGTGGACAAATACACATTGGAACAACGAGTACATTGATTCTTCGCTTGTATAGTCTTCGTCTCAGTTCAATCTTACATCTGAGGAAAAGTATCCGGGCATCGTCCAGCAACTGCGGCGGAGTCCACCTGACGTCATCTGTCATAATTCATGTCACCAGCAAACTATAGTAAACTACTACACCTCTTTTTATTTTCCCCAAAACCCTGACACGCAATAACAGGATGACGATCGACCATGATAGTTCAAGGGTGGTGTCGGAATAGCTTGGCGCCGATAGGCGCCAGGCTATTCTGACACCACCCTTCAACTATTATGGTCGATCTATTTCGAAAACTTTAAACCAGACCTTAGAGGATGTCTCCAAACTTTGACAATTTTTCGTCTGCAGGGCTTAATGAGTTAAAAGCCATTTCATCTGCAAAGAAACATAAATTCACATTAAGAATATCTATGTCTTGCCGACCTTGAGTTCGTTTTCAATTGTTCTTGAAATTGGTGATATTATTTCCTCGTTTGTGCTTACGTGTACCATTCATGTCTCGTCGTGGACAAAACATTTCACATCCTCTGCCTGGAACAAAGTGATGTAAAGAAGTGCAGGCGCTTATACCTATTAGCAAGAGGCATAGATCCTCATTAGCCCCCGCAATTGTGGGGGCTCATGAGGATCTATGCTACTTGTAGTTGGCTGGATGTGGTTGATGAGAGACGAGAGATAATTGCCAGGGCAAACGAAGAACTGTACCTATTGCATCTGGCTGGCTCTGGTTGATGTGAGAAAAGAGACAACTCTGGGGCTCATGAGGATCTATACCTCTTGCGGAAGGTGGGAGTTGGGCGATGGTGTAAATGGAGGAGAGGCGACTGTCTCCACTACCTGTCGTGTGGACATGACACCTGCCTTGTCCAGCTGGCTCCTGTTCACACCTGCCACTGACTGCTACACACAGAAATCGCCTGCATACTGCAGTTGTGTAAGGACTTGCAGGGCAAAAGCAGAAACAAGATGGACAACAGCGAGGACGGTATTAAGAAGATAATATTAATAACAACAGCAGCAACAACTGCATCAATAGTAACAACAACATCAACAACGACAGCAACACTAACAACGTCAACAACAATATCAACAACGGCAACAATAATATTAACAACATCAACGACAACTACAACGGCAACTGTAGTAGCAGCAGCAACAACCACTACAGTAGCAACAACAACAACACAACAGTAACATTAATACCACCACCACCATTACCACAACAACAACAATAACTATGCCAACAACAACAATAACACCAACACCACCACCACCACCACCACCACCAACAACAACAACAACAACAACAACCACTAACGCGAACACACACTTTACCTCAAACACTAACAACACCGAACACTAGTTTTTAAACAAACACACGTAATTGAAAACAAGATGGGACTCCAGCCAAAAGTTGTTCCTATTTTCAAGATTATCCTTCTGATCCATCTCCTTCTACTCTAACCCACCATCTGATCCACACACACTGGCACACAGAAATAAAGACGGACACACGCCATCCAGAGCTGCCACATTCCTTCTGCGATTAGATAAGTAGCGACTGATGACTACTTGCTTGTTTGTCTATTTTGAAAAAGTGTATTTAACCGAAACATTTTTAAATTGTTGTAACTCTTTTGTAAGCGTGTGTCTTTCTCCGTGGGGCTCTTCTCGGACACACGGCGATTCCCGCCGTTCGTAAGCTCTGAGGTCTGGCGTAGCGATAGTTACTCTGAAGAAGAATGATAGCACGAGCAGCGAAATGACGTCACTTCAAGCTTAACGTCATGGCATCATTAGTCCCACGATGCCGTGTTCACAGTGACGAATGGATGTTAAACGCCACCCATCGCAGTACTAACATTTTACGTATTATAGGATCAAACTTGGCAATTTTCTTGCTGATTTTCACACCTAGGGCTTATAGGTCACAATTTGATCGAATCCTACCCCACAGCAGGCTTATCAGTGCAAATACTGCTTATGAAAAATTCGGGTATTAATGAGAAGATATGGTGTTGTTTGTTTTTTTTTCTCGTAAAAGAAACATCAAAATTATGTTAGTTCTTTTAAAAATGACTCCGAAAAAGTGGTGCAGAAAAATATCTGATTTTCACACCTACTACTTACAGGTCACAATTGACCTAATCGTGCCCGACAACCGTGACAAAATGCAGGCTTATGTAAATACCGTATATGAAAAATCATGAGATTATTAACGAGAAGATTAATTTTTTTAGTAAAAATGATTCAATTGTTTTAAGATTAATGCCAAACAAGTGATGAAATTAATCCCAAAAACGTGAAAGAATTTTTTTTTTAAATATTTAATTATCAATTAAAATGTTCAATAGGTTAACGAACTCATTCAATATCTTTCTTTTATCTAGATATATTCAAAATATCAAGTACAAATAAGCTAGATTACGGACTTCAGTGTGGATCAACCGGTTTTTGTGAAACGGCCATTTTCTCGCCAGTGAGCGTCTTGATCAATTAAAAAAAAAGAAGTCTCGAGATTATTCTTTTAGGGACAATATCCTAAAATTTCAAAGCTTGTCTGTCCTCAAACACAGGGTCTAGTCGCTGTCACACACACACACACACACACACACACACACACACACACACACACACACACACACACACACACACACACACACACAAACGAACACACACACACACACACACACACACACACACACAGACACACAGACACACACACACACACAGACACAAACACAGACACACACACACACACACACACACACACACACACACACACACACACACACACACACACACACACACGGCGCTTGGCGCCAAAAAAAGTTCTCCAGCAAGGTTGGCGTACCTAGACGTGAGGTCACTTTTAACTTGTTACTTCTTTGCCATAATTTCTGCCCCGCAAGCGAAAAACGTCACGTGCATGCTCCGGAATGCGCTCCGACGAGCCCCATTTGAAAGTTGTTCCTATTTTTAAATAGAAAAAAGAAAAAAAAACAAAACAAAACAAAACAAAAAAGCGAACGAACAAACGCACAAAACTAACCAGAAACGAAAGCAAACAAAACACTAAAAGGCACAACAAATGAAAAGAAAAGGGGAGACTGCCAGTGCTCATATTTTAGGAAGTTTACGAAGTAGAGTAGGTAAGAGCACTGTCAGGGGAGAGAAGTGTGCATGATCGACCAGTGATCATAGATCTACAGTGGCCAAAGCACACACACACAAAAAAAAAAAGATAGGAAAGAGAGGGTGCGCTAAGAAAGTGACTGAAAGCAATGTATATGGAAGCCCCCCACGAAGGGGGGCGTATCACATATCCCACTGTTCCAGCCACTTGGTGCATGGAAATTTAAATCTAGGTCCCCCCAAAGGGGGTCCAGATATTAAGCCGGTGTGGACAGCTGTTTCGGTCTTGGCGACCTCCTCAGCACACCATCGGCAATACTGGAGGAAGGCAGGAATTTCTGCTTACCTGCAATGACAGCCACATTTTACTGTGGTGTCTGCAGGGGCATACATCCCATGCCACCACCTAGAGCTAAATTTCCATGCACCCTAAAAGAGAACCTAGCAAAAGGGGGGAAGGGGTTGCAGTCGATATTGTAGTAATAAATGAAAAGAAAAGGGGAGACTGCCAGTGCTCATATTTTAGGAAGTTTACGAAGTAGAGTAGGTAAGAGCACTGTCAGGGGAGAGAAGTGTGCATGATCGACCAGTGATCATAGATCTACAGTGGCCAAAGCACACACACACAAAAAAAAAAAAGATAGGAAAGAGAGGGTGCGCTAAGAAAGTGACTGAAAGCAATGCATATGGAAGCCCCCCACGAAGGGGGGCGTATCACATATCCCACTGTTCCAGCCACTTGGTGCATGGAAATTTAAATCTAGGTCCCCCCAAAGGGGGTCCAGATATTAAGCCGGTGTGGACAGCTGTTTCGGTCTTGGCGACCTCCTCAGCACACCATCGGCAATACTGGAGGAAGGCAGGAATTTCTGCTTACCTGCAATGACAGCCACATTTTACTGTGGTGTCTGCAGGGGCATACATCCCATGCCACCACCTAGAGCTAAATTTCCATGCACCCTAAAAGAGAACCTAGCAAAAGGGGGGAAGGGGTTGCAGTCGATATTGTAGTAATAAATGAAAAGAAAAGGGGAGACTGCCAGTGCTCATATTTTAGGAAGTTTACGAAGTAGAGTAGGTAAGAGCACTGTCAGGGGAGAGAAGTGTGCATGATCGACCAGTGATCATAGATCTACAGTGGCCAAAGCACACACACAAAAAAAAAAAAGATAGGAAAGAGAGGGTGCGCTAAGAAAGTGACTGAAAGCAATGCATATGGAAGCCCCCCACGAAGGGGGGCGTATCACATATCCCACTGTTCCAGCCACTTGGTGCATGGAAATTTAAATCTAGGTCCCCCCAAAGGGGGTCCAGATATTAAGCCGGTGTGGACAGCTGTTTCGGTCTTGGCGACCTCCTCAGCACACCATCGGCAATACTGGAGGAAGGCAGGAATTTCTGCTTACCTGCAATGACAGCCACATTTTACTGTGGTGTCTGCAGGGGCATACATCCCATGCCACCACCTAGAGCTAAATTTCCATGCACCCTAAAAGAGAACCTAGCAAAAGGGGGGAAGGGGTTGCAGTCGATATTGTAGTAATAAATGAAAAGAAAAGGGGAGACTGCCAGTGCTCATATTTTAGGAAGTTTACGAAGTAGAGTAGGTAAGAGCACTGTCAGGGGAGAGAAGTGTGCATGATCGACCAGTGATCATAGATCTACAGTGGCCAAAGCACACACACACAAAAAAAAGATAGGAAATAGGGATGTATGCCCCTGCAGACACCACAGTAAAATGTGGCTGTCATTGCAGGTAAGCAGAAATTCCTGCCTTCCTCCAGTATTGCCGATGGTGTGCTGAGGAGGTCGCCAAGACCGAAACAGCTGTCCACACCGGCTTAATATCTGGACCCCCTTTGGGGGGACCTAGATTTAAATTTCCATGCACCAAGTGGCTGGAACAGTGGGATATGTGATACGCCCCCCTTCGTGGGGGGCTTCCATATGCATTGCTTTCAGTCACTTTCTTAGCGCACCCTCTCTTTCCTATCTTTTTTTTTTGTGTGTGTGCTTTGGCCACTGTAGATCTATGATCACTGGTCGATCATGCACACTTCTCTCCCCTGACAGTGCTCTTACCTACTCTACTTCGTAAACTTCCTAAAATATGAGCACTGGCAGTCTCCCCTTTTCTTTTCATTTATTACTACAATATCGACTGCAACCCCTTCCCCCCTTTTGCTAGGTTCTCTTTTAGGGTGCATGGAAATTTAGCTCTAGGTGGTGGCATGGGATGTATGCCCCTGCAGACACCACAGTAAAATGTGGCTGTCATTGCAGGTAAGCAGAAATTCCTGCCTTCCTCCAGTATTGCCGATGGTGTGCTGAGGAGGTCGCCAAGACCGAAACAGCTGTCCACACCGGCTTAATATCTGGACCCCCTTTGGGGGGACCTAGATTTAAATTTCCATGCACCAAGTGGCTGGAACAGTGGGATATGTGATACGCCCCCCTTCGTGGGGGGCTTCCATATGCATTGCTTTCAGTCACTTTCTTAGCGCACCCTCTCTTTCCTATCTTTTTTTTTTTTTGTGTGTGTGCTTTGGCCACTGTAGATCTATGATCACTGGTCGATCATGCACACTTCTCTCCCCTGACAGTGCTCTTACCTACTCTACTTCGTAAACTTCCTAAAATATGAGCACTGGCAGTCTCCCCTTTTCTTTTCATTTATTACTACAATATCGACTGCAACCCCTTCCCCCCTTTTGCTAGGTTCTCTTTTAGGGTGCATGGAAATTTAGCTCTAGGTGGTGGCATGGGATGTATGCCCCTGCAGACACCACAGTAAAATGTGGCTGTCATTGCAGGTAAGCAGAAATTCCTGCCTTCCTCCAGTATTGCCGATGGTGTGCTGAGGAGGTCGCCAAGACCGAAACAGCTGTCCACACCGGCTTAATATCTGGACCCCCTTTGGGGGGACCTAGATTTAAATTTCCATGCACCAAGTGGCTGGAACAGTGGGATATGTGATACGCCCCCCTTCGTGGGGGGCTTCCATATGCATTGCTTTCAGTCACTTTCTTAGCGCACCCTCTCTTTCCTATCTTTTTTTTTTTTTGTGTGTGTGCTTTGGCCACTGTAGATCTATGATCACTGGTCGATCATGCACACTTCTCTCCCCTGACAGTGCTCTTACCTACTCTACTTCGTAAACTTCCTAAAAGGCACAACGTTCGGCAGGAGAGTCGCCCTCCGAAGCCAACTGTCGTGCGCTGTAAACACCACCCAGCACCAGCTAGCCCCTACACTGTCGTGCACTTTAAATACCACCCAGCTGCAAAGGGGACTCATGAGGATATTTAACCCTTGCAGCTGGGAGGTATTCCCTTTTCGGCGGGGGCTGATGAGGATCTATGCCTCTTGCCGAGACCACTGTGTATCCATGTTCCTTGGAGGGTTGTGGCTTGTGGTCCTTGAATGAACACAGACTTCAGGACCAAAGAAGTACGTGCACTGGCAGTGAAGGGGTTAAGAGGCATAAAGCCTCATGCGTCCCAGGAGTTAGATGATGTGCCTCTTGCTGGATATATATATATATATATATATATATATATATATATATATATATATATATATATATATATATATATATATATATATATATATATATATATATATATATATATATATATATATATATATATATCCTCGCGCTGGGACCATATGGCGTTGAGGCGCGTCCCCTGGGTGGTGGATAGGGGGTCCCTCGTGAGAGGGGTGCACCGAATGAAATAAGGTGCCGTGAACCAACATGGTCTAAGGGAAGGTGGCCCCGACAGAAAACCCCTGGTCCTCCTAGTAAGGGGGTTGGGAGTAGGGGTAGCTTCCCCACCCTGCAAAAAAGGAAATAGCTACAAAAACGCCGACGAAAAGACTAACAGTAATTCCTTTCCTGGAGGAGGAAGGTTCTTCTACCAGAAGACTTATGACGTCCTGTGGTGAAAGCCGGAAGTCTTCGGAAGCCACAGGACTGAGCCGCCTCTCTCTATCCAGGGATACAACCATGGGCACATGGAACGTCAAGACCATGTACCAGAGCGGCAAGGCCGCCCAGATAGCAGCGGAAATGCAAAAGTACAACCTTTCCCTGCTAGGTATCAGTGAAGCCAGATGGACGCAGTCTGGCCAGAAAAGGCTGTTAAGTGGGGAGATGATTCTGTATTCAGGTCATGAAGAGGAGAATGCCCCCCATACAGAAGGTGTAGCATTCATGCTGTCACCAGTGGCACAGAGAGCGCTGATGGGCTGGGAACCTCTTGGGCCAAGAATTATCACAGCAGCCTTTAGAACCAAGAAAAAGCTGAAGCTGAACGTCATCCAGTGTTATGCGCACACTAATGACAGTGACGAGGAAGAGAAACAAGAGTTCTACGACCGACTCCAGAGTGCCTTGGACAAATGTGCGGAGCGAGACATCACCATCGTCATGGGCGATTTTAATGCCAAAATAGGGGAGGACAACACCGGATACGAAGAGGTGATGGGGAGACAGGGACTAGGCATGGAGATGAGTGAGAACGGGGAGAGGTTTGTAGACTTTTGTGCTCTAAACCGACTTGTCATTGGAGGCAGCATCTTCCCACACAGAAGAATACACAAAGCAACTTGGGTCTCACCTGACCATACATCAGAGAACCAAATAGACCATATCTGCATTAGCAAGAAATTTAGAAGATCCCTTCAAGATGTTCGAGTGAAGAGGGGAGCAGATGTCGCCTCAGACCACCATCTGCTTACCTTAAGAATGAAGCTCAAGCTAAAGAAAAACCGCACAGAGACAACAAGAAGACAGCGCTATAATGTAGGCCTCCTGAGAGAAACTGGAGTTAGAGAAGAGTTCAAACTGGTGCTGTCCAACCGGTTTCAAGCGCTACAGGAGCTAGTAAATGAAGAGGAGGCGGTCACCACAGAGCAGCAGTGGAAGGCAGTTAGAGAGGCTCTGAACTCAACCTGCAAAGACACTGTAGGGTTCAGGAAACACCATCACAAGGACTGGCTGTCGGCACAGACCTTGAAGAAGATAGAAGTGAGGAAGCAGAAGAAAGCAGTTGTCAACAACAGTCGCACGAGAGCAGCCAAAATAAGGGCACAGGGGGAATACTGGGAAGCCAACCGCGAGGTGAAGAGGAGTATCAGGGCAGACAAGTGGGCCTACACAGACAGCCTGGCAGCAGAGGCAGAAAAGTCAGCAGGCAGCGGCAACATGAAGCAGCTCTACGACATTACCAGAAGATTGTCAGGCAAGTATGGCCATACAGAAGGACCAGTAAAAGACAAAGAAGGCAAGCCTATTGCAGACAGAGCAGACCAACTCGACAGATGGGCCGAGTATTTTGAAGAGTTACTGAACAGACCTAGCCCACCCGACCCCCCAGACATCCAGCCGGCAGAGACCGACCTACCCATCAGCTGTGACAGACCCAGCCGGGAAGAGATCAGAAGAGCAGTGGCATTTTTGAAGAACGGCAAAGCAGCAGGCCCAGATGGCATCCCAGCGGAGTCTCTGAAAGCAGACCTAGAGACAACAGTGGAGATGCTGTACCCACTGTTTGGAAAGATCTGGGAAGAGGAGGTGATGCCAGCTGCCTGGAAGGAGGGGTACCTAATCAAGCTTCCCAAGAGAGGCGACCTCAGCAAGTGTTCCAACTACAGAGGAATCACCTTGCTGTCAGTACCAGGAAAGGTCTTCAACAGGATCATCCTGGAGAGAAGGAAGAGCTCCGTTGACCCCCAGCTGAGAGACCAGCAAGCAGAATTCAGGAAGAACCGATCATGTACAGACCAGATCGCCACTCTCCGCATCATCGTGGAACAGTCTCTAGAGTGGAGCTCCCCGCTGTACGTCAACTTTGTGGATTATGAGAAAGCATTTGACAGTGTGGACCGAGAGACTCTGTGGAAACTCCTACGACACTACGGTGTACCCACAAAGCTCGTCCGCCTGATCAAGAGCAGCTACGATGGCATGACATGTCGCGTGATCCACGAAGGGCAGTTCACCAGGGAGCTCCAGGTCAGAACTGGTGTCAGGCAGGGGTGTCTGCTGTCTCCGTTCCTCTTCCTACTGGCCATAGACTGGGTCATGAAGATGACCACAGAGCACAGACGAAGTGGAATACAGTGGACACTGTGGACACAGCTTGACGACCTCGATTTTGCAGACGACTTGGCATTACTGTCCCACACTCATCAACAAATGCAGGACAAGACCACGAGGCTTGCTGACATCTCGTCCCAAGTGGGTCTCACCATTCACAAACAGAAAACAAAGACAATGAGGCTGAACGCAACCAGGAAAGAACCAGTCTTGCTTGCTGGCACCCCGTTGGAGAAGGTGGAGTCCTTCACCTATCTCGGGAGCATCATAGACAAAAAAGGCGGCACTGATACAGATGTCAGAGCATGAATCGGTAAAGCCAGAGCAGCCTTTCTCCAGTTGAAAAAAGTGTGGAGTTCCAGAGAGCTGTCACAACACACCAAAGTCCGGATTTTTAACTCCAATGTAAAAGCAGTTCTCCTATATGGAGCAGAGACTTGGAGATTGACAAAAACTACAGTCAACAGAGTACAGACCTTATGAACAGTTGCCTAAGAAGAATTTTGAAAATCCACTGGCCAGAGAAGATCAGCAACGTCAGACTCTGGGAGAGAACAGAGCAGATAACAGCAGAGAATGAAATCGGGCGAAGAAGATGGGGATGGATCGGTCACAGTCTGAGAAAGCCAGCTTCCAGTATCACTAGGCAGGCATTGTCATGGAACCCCCAGGGAAAGAGGAAAAGAGGTAGGCCGAGAAACTCCTGGCGTCGAGACCTCCAAGCAGACATCAAGAGACTGGGAACCACCTGGAGTAGAATCAAAGAAGAAGCACAGGACAGGAGTTGCTGGAGGTCTCTCGTCGACGGCCTATACCCGGGTAGGGGTGACAGGCGTAATATATATATTTTAAGTATATATATATATATATATATATATATATATATATATATATATATATATATATATATATATATATATATATATATATATATATATATATATATATATATATACTTAAAATGTGAAGAAAGGATCCACATACACCACGTAGTTTAGAAGGAGTTACACTTTTATTCTATGCACAAATTTTCGCCCTCTCAGCGAGGGCTTCTTCGAGGCAATGCCCAGGTAACAGGTAACTAGGTAACAAAACATAATTTACGTGTGAGAATGTAGTGCGTCAAAATAGATACAGAATGTACACGCATGCACTTTCAAATTCTAAATTTAAAAGTGCATGCATGGAGTGTGTGGTGCCAGCTTTCTTGGACTGGTTTTATTTATTCATATATATATATATATATATATATATATATATATATATATATATATATATATATATATATATATATATATATATATATATATATATATATATATATATATATATATATATATATATATATATATATATATATATATATATATATGTATTTACACACACGAGTTCCTCACGCTCAACTGTCATTGGGTATTCAGGCTACAAAGGATTTTAGACCTTTCACCCATGCCGGTCACTGCTAGCGATGGGGTTAACCTCGCTTCCGGTCCTTTGGACGCCCCATCTGCGTCCCCTAGCGGTCAACAAAAACAGCGGAAGTTATAAGAGACAGCCCCGAAATGAATAAATCTGGGTCAATCATAGTCAGTGAGAGGCAATCATTATGCTCAAGTCCTATGGTCTCCAGAGACATAGATTCTCATGAGCCCCTGCGACTGCAGGGGCTCATGAGAATCTATGCCTCTTGGGACTCTGTGAAAATGTATGCATCTTGCTGCTGGAACGGGCGGACCAGACGCAGGGGTGGACAGTCACAAAACTAAAGGCTCAAGTTGTGCCTTTGTTCTAATGACTGTGTCGTCGGTTTCCTTGCTGGTCAAATCTTCAAGTCCCGTGCGCATTTCGGATTCAGGTTTGGTCAAATCACCATCCTGACTCCAACCCGCCCACCTGGAAGAAACATAGATCCTCATGACTGTGCCCCTAAATGCTGATATGGTCTATGAAATATTTTCTATTCCCCTGCTGGCAGCATGAGTGTTTTGCTCTGTGATTGTGGACATTACAGAACTGGACATTCGCTCCTTCGTTGTCGAGAAGAGAAAAAATTAACACACCCCAACTGCAAGAGGTATAGATACTCATGAGCCCCCGCAATTGCGGGGGCTCATGAGGATCTATACCTCTTGCTGAAACCACTTTGTATCCATGTTTGCTTGACGACTGGTGCTCTGTGAATTATTTTTTTGTAACGATGTAAAAATCGCTGTATGCATGGCAGAAGGGGTTTAGGTTTAAAGTAAATTTAGCTCTATTTACGTGCTGGTCTGGCATTGTGACTCTTACCACTCGAAGCCGTATGATCCAAAATCACAGACAAACACACACTTGAGGCAACACACGTGTTCCTTGAGAGTAGGCGCGGGGGAAATTTTCTTGCGTTCGGTTCCATGCATCATGCTCACAAAGAGACTTCAATGGCAGGATTAATATGCATCCGATTGGTCCGGCTTTCAAAGGCGACCACTCAAGAAATTACACTGGTCAGCCATCCTGTCGACACACAATTAATAGTCGTTTGATTGGCTGGTCGGCTGGTAAAGTGAGAATTGCATTGGTCAAAAGTGTTGTCGTCACCGGATTAATAGGCATTCGATCGGTCCGACTTGCAAAGTGAGAATTACATTGGTCAGCGGCGCTGTCGACACAGAATTGATAGCCATTTGATTGGTCAAGCTGGTCAGGGGAAGAAATTTCATTCTAAAGTCTTTCAGGCTCTTTCGCGGAATAAAGCCTTCAGGAACAGCCACAGCCGATCTTGGTCAGCAACCCCCCCCCTCCCCCCCCCCCATCCCCCCTCCCACCCCCCAACACTTCCCGTGAAGCCCAGTCTATCTGCAAGAGGCGTAGTGGCGGCTGCAAGAGCTCTTGAAAATTCAAGCCTCTTGTAGTAAGAACTGAATAGTTGGCATATTGTTGCTTGTTGAGTTATTAACTGATGTCCAACCGAGAAAGGGTGGGGGGGGGGGGGGGGGGTATAGTCTGGTCCAGTTGCACGAGTGAGCCGAGTCCTGCGCCAGCCACTAAGCAAGGTGCTCCGCTATAGCGGAGCACCTTGTTTAGTGGCTGGAGCAGGACTCAGCTCAGTCACGCAACCGGTCCTGGTTGCAAGTGAAGCTCGTCCTGCCATCTAAATTGCAAGAGACTGTGAGAGCTTGCCGAGACCAGCTCTATTTTTATCTTTACTTTTCAGACATCTGTGCACCTGCTAGAGTGAAGAATTTCTGTGGCAGTTTCACTTTCAGCTTGGGGCCTAATGCGCTCGTTCCAGACGTTCCCCAAGCTGATCTGCGGCAAGAAGCCGCACCTCTACGTCTTGAATGAGTTAAAATACTAACGTGCATGCTGGTATCCGACTTTGTAGCTTACTGCTCTATGTCGTAAGATTCAAAACACAAATCAGCACACATTCAAGTTACGGAATCTGAACCGATCGCAGTCACGGTGGCCTCATTAGCTAACAGTGTCAGGCTGGACAACTCCGTCTGTCCCCTGGCTGTCGCGCTGGGTTGGTTTACATCGATTGTTCCCCCTACTCCTTGTTGTGTGCGCTTGTCGACGGACATGATAAACAGCGCGCAACCACTGACACGCTTAGTCTTGCCGACCGTTGGGGCACCACAGATGACTTTGCAACCAGCTCCCTCCATTCCACTCTGTTCTCTGCCCTTTTATCTATCTGTACGCAAAATATCTAGTAAAAGTAAGAAAAATTAAGGACTCCAGTGTGGATCAACCGGTTTTTGTGAAACGCCCATTTTCTCGCCAATGAGCATCTTAATTTAAAAATCGAAAAAGATCTCGAGATTATTCTTTTAGGGACAATATCTTAAAATTTCAAGCTTATCCGTTCTCAAACGAGGGCTCTATTCGCTGTCACACACACACACACACACACACACACACACACACACACACACACACACACACACACACACACACACACACACACACACCACACACACACACACACACACACACACACACACACACACACACACACACACACACACACACACACACACACACACACACACACACACACACACACACACACACACACACACACACACACACACACACACACACACACACACACACACACACACACACACACACACACACACACACACACACACACACACACACACACACCACACACACACACACACACACACACACACACACACACACACACACACACACACACACACACACACCACACACACACACACACACACACACACACACACACACACACACACACACACACACACACACACACACACACACACACACACACACACACACACACACACACACACACACACACACACACACACACACACACACACACACACACACACACACACACACACCACACACACACACACACACACACACACACACACACACACACACACACACACACACACACACACACACACACACACACACACACACACACACACACACACACACACACACACACACACACACACACACACACACACACACACACACACACACACACCACACACACACACACACACACACACACACACACACACACACACACACACACACACACACACACACACACACACACACACACACACACACACACACACACACACACACACACACACACACACAAGGCACTTTGGCGCCAATGAAAGACGTTTTCCAGGAAGGTTTGAGTAGCTAGACGTGACGTCATTTTTTATCTTGTTAATTCGTTGCCCGAATGTCTGCCCCTCAAAGCCAAAAACGTCACGTGCATGCTCCGGAATGCGCTCTGTCAGCCCCATTTCATACTACCGTATTTTTAAGACTGTAGACAACAAGTTGAACGAGGGACAGATATTTTTTTTGGAATGAGTAAATCTTGTTAAGTTGATGTTCGTTTTAGATTTCTCTGAGGAAATCCATCGTGTGTGTGAGGCCATTGTTTTACACGGATAAGCTTTTTTATGTGGATTTCTTGGAAGAGATTTACAAACTAAAGGTGTGTCGTGAACATTTTATTACGTCACACTATCATATATTCATGATCTTCCAAATGAATAACAAGACTGAGTCTTTTTGTCCAGTCCCGCACGTGTTTTTAGAATGCCCAGCTAGGGCTCTGAGCTCATAAACAGAAGTTTGCTAAGTTTGAACTCCTTCAGCCGTGAGCCTTTACTGATAAGGCACCCATCAACTTTGGTGTCCAGTTTAGTGCACACTGTGGAGACAACATGAGATACACTCTGCTACAACGTAATCAGGAACATGTATAGTCAGTCAACTGTGTGCACGAAAGTACTCGGCATACAAGACATACCTTTAAAACAGGGGGTGCAACAAGGAAATAATCTAAGTCCTTCTCTGTTTAATATTTTCATCAACGACCTCCCAAATTGCTTAAAGGATGAAGACTCCCCAACCGTTAACAACACGACAGGTTCCGAAATACCGTACTTACTGTACGCAGACGATCTAGCGGTTCTGTCCACTACAAAAGCTGGCCTGCAAAACAAATTAAATAAACTACATAAATGCTGTGAAGACTGGGACCTGACTGTCAATAAAAACAAAACAAAGATAATCGTGTTCGCACGAGCAGCACCAAAAGTCACTTGTGTACCGACCGTATTTAGGTATGGAAACGATTGAATAGAAACTGTGGATACATACAAGTACCTTGTTCAATAACATCAGCACAAGAACATCTAGGGAGACAAGCCAGCAAAACCGCTCATACCCTTAAACGCTCACTATACAAACAAAACCTATATACTAAAACGATAATGCAACTGTTTGACTCTCTAGTGGTCCCTGTCGCAACATATGCATCAGAAGTATGGTTCCCTTTCACACTAAAGGCAAATAGTATTGACAGTGACCTGACTCACCTCTTCGATTACTGCATGAAGGGACAAATGCCTCATGAGTGTATTCAACTGAAATTTGCTAAGTCTATCTTAGGCATCCACACTAAAAGCTGTGAATATTCCGGCCCTAGCTGAGATCGGGCAGTTAGTTCCCTGTGAGCGTCAGAGTATCGGTCCAAGTGATAGGTTTTTGGCTTCACATGCTAAACTCTGACAACACCTCCTACCTCAAACAGGCGTATCACGAACAGCTTGAGACCATCGCCCCGTGGGTCGCTTTTACAAGACACATTCTTTGCTCACTGGGCTTTCGCCACGTGTGGGATAACCAGTGTACATTCGGGGGAACCTCACTTAAAACAGCCCTCCATAGAAAACTAGAAGAGCAGTACACTAGATACTGGAACAGAATTAAGCGGAACAACACATCTAGACTGACATTTTATAACAAAGCAAGTGATAAATACGACTTGAATACACAGCTATCTTATTCACACAAAATACGAGAACATAAACAAGCCCTCACGAAGTTGTGAGTAAGTGCCCACAAGGTAGAAGTAGAAAGAGGCAGGTGTACAAACACACCCCGGGAACATAGACTATGTCGCGCGCGTGTGGAGTAGTAGAGAACGAAATTCACATGCTAGACGATTGTAGTTTACATAATCAGCTCAGAACCCAGCTAGTTACAAGTACAGACTGCCATAAGCCAGCTACTAGTCAGGGAGGATGCACACTGCACTCTAGCAAAGTTTGTATTTGACTGCTTCTCAATAAGGAAGGGAAACGTAACGACCAAACAACATTGATACTGCTCTCTTCTTTTTCACGCCCCGGACCGTCGGAGATGCTACAGGACCGGACAGAACCACGGACGGCCACGCGAAAATCACCGGCGGTCACATGAATGAATACGGACGGGACTGCACGAACACAGACGCCGCGCGATGAACACCAATGAACTGACTTGCTGCCGACAGAAAAGTGTCAAAATTCCGTGTGGACTGAACGAGCTTAAAGAATGATATAAAGTGATGTACATGATAGTTAAGTCCGATCCATCTGGGTCCTTTGGCCCCAATGGGCCCCTCGACAATAAACGTTGTTCTGTTCTGTTCGGCAGCTTTACCTAGGCGTACACAGAAACGTAACTTGTAGCAGACGATACTGACAAGTAACCAGCCGGAACACTTGAGAGCCACACTGCCTGCTTCTGTATTCCCTAACAGCAGTGGTCACAGCCCGATTCTACAGGTGATCATGGAGTGTGGCTGTCAAATGTATCGCCCGGTTATTTGCCAGTATCATCTGGTACAGCACAAGTTCGTGTGTAGGCCTACGTAAAGCTGATAGGGATTCACTTCTCAGTGACTGCAGTGTATCTCATGTTCTGTGTGCAGGGCTGACTCCGCCAACTCAGTTATCTGTGTGACCGACTTAGCGGCAATGTATAGCCCTAGCTGGGTCCAAAACAACGTGCGGGACGGAACAAAAAGACGCAACCTAGAGGGCAGCTGAAAAAACGTGCGGGAGATTCCATAGACCTTTCCATGGGAACTCTCATCCTGTCGGCGATGTCACAGTTGCTGAGACTGAATGTGAAGAGGGTGAGAACCTACAAATGCGCCACTTGTTGATCATCAAATGAGGGTGCATGGTGCTGGTGTTAGTGCGGGTGGGGGGTCGAGGGAATGGGGAGAGAGGTCTGGAGACCTTTTCACCACTGGCCGAACAATTAAACGACAGGGAGGGGTCCACATTCTCAAGTACCGTTTCCAATTTTCAGAAATAGGCGCGGCGGGAGGAGGCGTGTGTGATGAGGGGGGAGGGGAGAGAAGGGGGGAGGGGGGGGAGAGAAAGGGGGTGGGGATGAGGTGGGGGTGGGGGTGGGGGAGAGAGAAAGGGGGGGGGGGTGTTGTTCCAAACTCTCAAAATGGAAAATTACACATTTAAAAATATTTTTGGAACCGTAGACCCTGGAACACCCCCTTCCCCCTGAATCTACTTCCGTAAATGTACATAAGCATGTGTCGATAATACTAGCTTTTATCAAGTTGTACTTCTGAGGTGGAAAAACAAAATGCAGTAGCTTGTATTCCCCCATACATAGAACGTTTTCCACACACTCGCTGACCATGCCTGACCTTTGACCTTTGGAAGGAGCCAATATAATTAATATGCATAGACAGTGTAACCCTTACTGCAAAGTTCCCATCCGAACTACCTGTAATAGCTACAACCTAACATAAAAACCTTCTTTCTTCCCGTGACCTTTGACCCTAACGAGATATTAACTTAGTAGGCTGCAAACAAAAGTTTTATAATCAGTTTTCTCTTTGGCAAGTTTTAAATAAAATTATGACTAGTTTCTTTACAAAATCGCGTGTTTATTGACCTTTGTAACCTTGACCGTTCATGGAGGTCAGCGCAAATGACAGTCAAAGCTATTATCAAATAGGATCACAGTGGCATCTGTCACAAATGGATATACAAAAGATGATAGATGGATGAACCAGTGGCGGATGACTCATTAAATATAGGATCACAGTGGCATCTGTCACAAATGGATAATACGAAAGATGATAGATGGATGAACCAGTGGCGGATGACTCATTAAATATTACTCGCTTTCAATGTTAAATGAGCCTATAATGCATGCTAACCATTTCTCATACCTTACTTTTCCAAGAAAATGTAAGTGAAACTTGTAAAAAGGACATATTCACATTGTTTCATAATAGGAGTCCTGATCTTTCGTATTAGGCAGATAGTGCCTAATATGAAACAATGTGTCACTAAGTCCCTTTTATTTATAAAAGTGACTTTTTAGGACGGGTCGCGGTGGGGCGAATTTATGAACATGTCCAGCAGTTACGTAAAAAGTTTGCTTTCAAATCAAATTATTTTCATTCAGGTAAAAATCGCACTCTCACAACATCATGTTGCCGATACTTATCACAAGGTACATTAGACCGAGCTAATAGTAACAGCATGGTTTCTGATTTTACTTCAACCACCCCCCTCCCCCCTCTCCCCTTTCGATCTACTCCACGATGAGAGTACTGACCAAAATAGGACCGACAAGAGATATAGATTCTCATGAGCCCCCCCGCCATAGCGGGGGCTCATAAGGATCTATGCCTCTTGCACGTGGGAACTGAATTCAGTCCATTTACTTCACTTACGTTGTTAGTCGATGCATGCGGCCAACATTGGAAAATGTGGTAATTTGACTAAAAGCTTTTGTCACTAATGGAAACATTTGCCATTTCATTTTTGCAACAGGCCTTCAAACACTGCATTACAGTTCCTAGGAGACAGGTCTTGCAACCACCACACATCTACAAAAGGCATAGATTATCATGCCACCCCCGCAGAACGCGGGGGCTCATGATGATCAATGCACTTTGTGGGCTACATTTACATCTGTGTGTTTTTTTTAATTTGGAAACGTCACGTGGCTTCCAGTCTACGATGAAATGAAAAGTATTTAACCTGTCAGCACTCGTGGTGCCCTCAGTTCTGCCCACTTTACTTCACACTGGTAAGTTTATTCGACATGTTTCTGGTCAGAATGTGATGATGATGATGATGATGATGATGATGATGATGATAATTTGTACACTTGCAATAATATGCATGGTGAGCACAGCCTCGTGGCGCTTCATGGGCAGAAGGAGGCTATACATGTATGTTATTGTTTGCTTCGTTTCTTTGGTCAGATGCTTGTTTGTTGACTGGACAGTGCGTTGTTTGGTTGGCTCACTGGCTTACTATTTTATAACCGTCCCAATGCACAAAAGACAATGGGGCGCTGTGCGCGGGCCAACGGCGGTCAACGTCGGCCCGTTGGCCTTTTGCGCATTGGAGTTCGTTTGCTTGGTTCACTTCTTTTATTGTTGCTGTTTGGTCACGTTTGTTGCTTGGTGGCCTGTTGGTTAACCCATATCATACTGAGGCTAAAAGCTTCAGATCTGTACACTGCGATATGCAAACTACATAATAGTACTTACGGAAAAGGATATAGAACAATGGCTTTAGTTCAAGGGTGGTGCCAGAATAGCTTGGCGCCTAGAGGCGCCAAGCTATTCTGGCACTACCCTTGAACTATTTTAGTCAAACTTATTTCACACACTGGTGTATTCCGAATGATAAGGGTTAAGTGGATGGTTAAGTGGTGTGTTCGTAGTTGTTTGTTTGCGGTTGTTTGGTTTTGGGAGATATATATTTCTGGTTGCGTTGTAGGTTGACTGTTATTAAATCCAGTAATATAACTTGTAAGTTATTTTATTAATTGCCTTTCTGACTTTATTCTATTGATTACTGTCTTCGTCCTTTTTAAGTCCCGTCTCTTTATAGAAGCGACTTTTTAGGACGGGTCGCTGTGCGGCGAATTTAATAGCTTGTCCATGATGTCAAAGGAGGGCAGGTTTAAATCTCTCACAGTTGAAGTAACAAGATAAAAATTACGTCATCATCTAGTTACGCTAACCTCGCTGATGAACGTACATTTGGCGCGACGCGCCGTGTGTGCGTGTGTGTGTGTGTGTGTGCGCGTATGTATGTGAAAAGAATTATAACAGCAAAAAAACTATACTATATAAAAGTCAGACACTGAGTGGCGGTGACGTAAAAGAGGCAACTCCGTCGCCAAGCAGACATTGACATATTACTCTAAATATGACGTAATTCTCTCTAGCGTGCGTGCCACTCTCTCTCTCTCTCTCTCTCTCTCTCTCTCTCTCTCTCTCTCTCTCTCTCTCTCTCTCTCTCTCTCTCTCTCTCTCTCTCTCACAGACATGCGCGCATCTCCAAAAGGCATAGATTCTCATGCGCCCGGAGAGCGCATGAGGATCTATGTCTCTTGGAGATGTTTGGAGCGAGCGCATGCACGTAATAACAAGCACACACACACACACACACACACACACACACACACACACACACACACACACACACACACACACACACACACACACACACACACACACACACACACACACACACACACACACATACATCGTCGCGCTCAGAAGAGCATTCAGGTGACCCAATATTTAAAAAAAAAAAAAAAAATTAAAAAAAAACATTGGATGAGTTCGTTAGCCAGCTTTGTATCCTTTCAACGTCTTTCGTAAAAATTCTTTTCAGAACAAAATTACAACAGTAAAAAACCTTGACATCTGGAAAACGTCAGACATTGGCGGTGACGTAAAAGAAGCAACTCCGTCACTACGCAGACATTCTCTAAATATGACTTAATTCTCTCTCTCTCACTTGCTCTCTCTCTCTCTCTCTCTCTCTCTCTCTCTCTCTCTCTCTCTCTCTCTCTCTCTCTCTCTCTCTCTCTCTCTCTCTCTCTCTCACACTCTCTCTCTCACATATGCGTGCATCTCCAAGAGGCATAGATCCTCATGTACCCGGAGGCACGCACGCACACACATACACACACATCGACGCGCTTTCAGAAGAGCATGCAGTTGTACTTAGTATAGCATGTAGCTAGGTAAAGTCAACCTACTTTCACACAAATTATAGCAAGACTGAAATTGTACCGTGAAATTCTAGTTTTGTCACCATTTTCCCAAGTCTTGAAGCGAAAGCGAAACTCATATCACGTTAAATATAAAATTACGTAAAAACAAAAACGATGGGATGAACCATAACCCACAAAGTCCCTTCTATATGAGAGCTGTCATCGCTGTCAAGGGTCTCTACCTTTTGTCTTTGACTTGATTCTGATGTTGAAATATCTAGTTTTGAAAAAGCCTCGCACTTGTGTTAATGCGCCATAGTGAACTCTATAAGGGGCGCGCGCGTTGTTTGTTTGTTACCTAGCTACATGCTGTACTAAGTACACCTACATGCTCTTCTGAAAGCGCGTTGATGTGTGTGTATGTGTGTGTGTGTGTGTGTGCGTGCGTGCATGCCCGCGCTCCAAACATCCTCAAGAGGCATAGATATTCTTGCGTCCTCCGGGCACATGAGGATCTATGCCTTTTGGAGATGCACGCATATTATGTGAGAAAGAGAACCAGCAAGCTAGAGAGAGAATTACGTCGCATTTAGAGTATGTCTGCGTGGTGACGGAGTTGCCTCTTTTACGTCACCGCCAATGTCTGACTTTCTCCAGATGTCAAGATTTTTTACTGTTTTAATTTTTTTCTGAAAAGAATTAATTTTTACTCAAGAAGTTGAAAGGGTACAAAGATGGCTAACGAACTCATCCAATGTCTTTCTCCAAACTAGCTAAATCGGGTCACCTGAATGCTCTTCTGAAAGCGTGACAATGTGTGTGTGTGTGTGTGTGTGTGTGTGTGTGTGTGTGTGTGTGTGTGTGTGTGTGTGTGTGTGTGTGTGTGTATGTGTGTGTGTGTAGGCACGAGTTTCTCCTGTGTCTGTGTACGTACAGGTTTGAAGCTTCCTTCAAGATGTATCTCGGGGCACTTTCCAGCATATTTATATTGGATTACTCATTTAAAAGAAAAAAATGTCGTTTATAGAAAGTCGGTTGATCCGCATTTCTGTCCGTAACGTGTGTTATATTTATTTGAAATTGTGAATACAGCTAGCTTCAATACAGACATTGGATGAGTTCGTTAACCAGCTTTGTACCTATTCAATGTTTTCGTAAAAAAATAATTCATCGCAGAAAAAAATGTCGAAACGAAGAATTCTCGACTTCATTCAGTGATGGTGACGAAAAAGCGCTAGACACATTATAAATTGTTGCTGCTGTTATACATTGTTGCTGAACTGACGCCAAGCACCCGAAACGTTATTGTTATACATGCAGTGACACAAAACTCTCTCTCTCTCTCTCTCTCTCTCTCTCTCTCTCTCTCTCTCTCTCTCTCTCTCTCTCTCTCTCTCTCTCTCTCTCTGACAGTTTGATTTAGGAAAACCGCTTAAAGTAAAGTTGGTTGACCCACATTTGAGTCCGTAATTTTCGTTCTATTCACTGGAATGTTGGATATAGCTAGCTTTGAAATAGACATTAGATGAGTTCTTAATCAAGCGTTGTATCTCTTAAACATTTTCAAGAATAATTTATTTATTTTTGGAAATTTTGGATCCAGTATATAATAATATACTCCCATTAAACAGTCAGCCATGACAGGAGCTGTGTGGAAGAAAACAGTCAGCCTTAGGCGAGGCTGCGTGCCTTTTGGATGAGTGACGTCAAACATCAAATTTGTCACTGCGTACATGGCGTCGTGAGACTAGCGATGCCATGACGTAAAGCTTATTGTGACGTCATTTTGCTGCTCGTGCTAATCTTATTCTTCAGAATTCCTGTAGCTACACGAGCCCACAGAGCGTACTAATGGCGAGAAGCCGCGTGTGTCCGACTTTATTTGTGTGTGCCGACGTGTGTGTTGATCAGAGGTTGGTTTAGAGAAGAGGGAAATGGATCAGAAGGATAAGCTTAAAAATATGAACAACTCTGAATGTTCCTAATTGAAAAACGCACGTGAGCTCCAAACAATACGGTAGACTTTGGGATGAAATCCTCATCTTGTTTCTGATTTCATCCTCCTTGTATGTTGCTGATAACACTACATGGATCGAATAACACGTATGATCTTTTGTTTGTTTCTTTGTTGTTATTGCTGTCGACTCGTCGTTGTCTATTATTGTCACCTTCTCGCCAGCTGACTACGTATACAAGCGCTCGTGAAGCAAGTCCGAATGATGTCGCCATTTTATTTGGCGCTGCTGTTCTTTCTGTCTGTGGTCAACACGTCGTCCTCTTACCACCATAAAGGCGCCCCGGAATGGAACGGACTAGTAGGTCAGTGGCAAAAGCTCCTCGGCCGTGGTATGCACGAAGGTGCACTAATACAGTCTGCTTTTACTGTCCGTGTTCTTGAGGTAAATAGAAATTGAGCGTCAGAGATCTTGAACGTCAAAGGCAAACCTCATCCGTCCAAGGAAGATGAACATAAAGTGGTTTCATCAAGAGGCATAGATCCTCATGAGCACCCGCAATTGCGGGTGCTCATGAGGATCCATGCCTCTTGCAGGTGGGTCTTATCCAGTTTTTCTCAGCAGTGAAGGGGTTAGCCGATGTAATGAAAGAGACAGATCCATATGAATGCCCTCACGCCCTGTTGACACGGGATATGTGCCTTCAATTGCGGATGTCAATCAGGCAACTCTTGCCAGCAAGCGACGTATATATTCTCAGCACCCAGTGGCAGGAAACTTCTCCAGTCCAGAAACTGCCAAACATCTGTCAGTTAGCCTTGCAGCCAGATTATTATTATTATTATTATTATTATTATTATTATTATTATTATTATTATTATTATTATTATTATTATTATTATTATTTATTATTATTATTATTATTATTATTATTATTATTATTATTATTATTATTATTTTTATTTTTAATTTCATTTTTTTTTTCACTTGGGACTAAAAACAGCTCAAAGCAAAGGCGTTAGAACCATGCCAGGCAAGTACAGTCTATTGAAAATTACTTCTTTGCAAACTGGACAGAGTCCTTGTGCGTTTGCAGAGGCTCATGAGAATACACGCCTCTTGCAGTAGGGGCGAGATGTATTTTATCCGCACAATGCTTGAAGTCCGTGCATTCCTAACGTTTGACCTACCCCTGACCTTTAACCATTCAGATGTTGTTTTCTGTATTTGCAGCTACTCTCGGTCGCTTTGAGACCTTGCCGCGAACTGAGAGAGAGGCCAAAGCTGCGGGCTGGACCATGATAGATGATGATGATGATGACAACAATGATGATGAGATCTTGCCACGAACTGAGAGGGAGGCCCAAACTTCGGGCTCGACCATGATAGCTGAAGAAGAAGAAGATGATGATGATGATGATGATGATGATGATGACGACGACGACGACAATGATACCGACGACGATGATGTTCGTCGCGCTGTCCGCGATGCAGATGACTGTGGTAAATTTTTGTAATGATCTCTGATTATGGACGAGATTAATATACAGACCACTCTGCTGCAAACTGTAGTTCAGGCCATCTGCAAGGAACACTCTGCTGCAAACTGTAGTTCAGGCCATCTGCAAGGACCACTCTGTTATGGATGTTGTTGGCCTCCGAACAACATTCTGCTATTAAACTCAGAAGTATCTTCAGATAAGTGATGCCAAACATCCCAGCATTTGAGGTTTTCGACGCTGGGATTAAAGTAGACAAGAAAAAACAGTATCAGTTTCAGCTCACTTAATGAAATTTCAAATATCTATCTATCTATCTATCTATCTATCTATCTATCTATCTATCTATCTATCTATCTATCTATCTATCTATCTATCTATCTATCTATCTATCTATCTATCTGTCTGTCTGTCTGTCTGTCTGTCTGTCTGTCTATCTATCTATCTATCTATCTATCTATCTATCTATCTATCTGTCTGTCTGTCTGTCTGTCTGTCTGTCTGTCTGTCTGTCTGTCTGTCTGTCTGTCTGTCTGTCTGTCTGTCTGTCTGTCTGTCTGTCTGTCTGTCTGTCTGTCTGTCTGTCTGTCTGTCTGTCTATCTATCTATCTATCTATCTATCTATCTATCTATCTATCCCGTAGTCTTGCCGACCGTTGGGGCACCACTGATGAATTGGCAACCAGCTCCCTCCATTTCTCTCTGTTCTCTGCCATTCTCAGCGCATCGCCCAGCTTCAGTCCTGTCCACTCTGAGATATTGTCCTCCCATCTTTTCCTCTGTCTTCCTCTCCTTCGTCCTCTTTGCACAGTGCCTTGCAGGATTGTTTTGGCAAGCCCTGCTGAACGCGTGACATGCCCATACCACTTCAGTTTGCGTATTTTTCACAATGGCTAATAAGTCTTCATAGGTCCCGATGGCTTGCCTGATTCTGCTTCCCACTTCCTCGTTTGTGATGTGATCTCTGTATGAGATGCCAAGCAGCCTTCGAAAACATCTCATTTCAGTGGCTTGTATCCCCCTTTCAAGGTCTGCTGTGAGGGTCCATGACTCGCAGGCATACAAGAACACTGAGATGACTAAGTAGCGCATCAGTCTGATCTTGGAGCAGAGTGTGATGTTTCTGTCCTTCCATATGGTCTTCAATCTTGTCAGTGCTGTTGTTGTCTGCGCAATCATCAACAGTATTTCTGGTTTTGATCCCTCATATGTCACAATGGCTCCTAAGTATTTGAATTTCTTAACCGTTTCCAATTTTGGACCTCCAACCATGATTTCAGTGCCAATGCCACTGGCGTTATTGGTCACCAGTTTGGTCTTCTCTGCACTGATTTCCATCCCATACGCAATGGCTGTACTATCCAGCTTTTCCACCAGCTGAGCTGGCTCCTTTTCTGTTCCTGCAAGTCCATCAATGTCGTCCGCAAAGCGCAAGTTCGTGATTGTTCTGCCTCCAATACTGACAGTTCCTTCATGATCTTTCAGAGCGTCCATCATGATTCTTTCCAGGAAGATGTTGAAAAGAGTAGGTGAGAGCAAGCAGCCTTGTCTGACTCCAACTGTATTCCTAAATCAGTTTCCTATTTTGCCGTTGAAGCAGACTGCGCTAGTGGCCTTGTTGTAAAGGTTTGCTATGACTTTGATCAGGTTGGCAGTGATGTTGTATAGCTTCATGGTGGACCAAAGGGCTGTATGCCACACCCTGTCAAACGCTTTATTAAAATCCACAAAGACACGATAGAGATCTTGCTGGTGCTGGAGGTACCTCTCACATAGAACTCTCAGGTTGAAGATCTGCTCAGATGTGCTACGCCCTGGTCTGAAGCCTGCCTGTTCCTCAGCTATGATTTCCTCTGACTGTGGCTTCAGGCTATTCAGTAGGATATTTAACATGACCTTGCTTGGTCTAGCATTGATGTAAGTTGCCTTTTTTGGCGAGAGTTATTATAAGTGATTGGGTCCATGTTGTGGGCCAATCCCCTGACTGCCAGATCTTATAGCAGATTGTTAGTAAGGCGCTTATCATGTCTTCTCCCCCTTCTTGGACTAGCGGGCTCTGCAGGGATGTTGTCCGCTCCTGCTGCCTTCCCTTTTTTCAGCGACTTCACTGCAGACTCAAATTTCAAATATAAACGATTTGAATTTCCAAACTTCAGTAGCTCGCTTGAGCTTGCCCTTAGCACCACGTGAATGTTCTGTGTTTATGTACAGTGTGTGAGTGAATGCGCGTGATTCACGTGAGCGTGCTTGTTGGGTCAGTTCGCGGCGGCGCTTTGAGCCGATTTTTAATTGGGATAAAGCGCCAATTTAATGCGCTGATTTATTCTATTTGATTTAATTAAAAGCCCGGACAAACACCCGATATCACGTGTTCGTCCGGGCTTTTAATCCACCGTTTCGTCGAAACAAGTGCAGTTTTGACCTACTTCTGATTTGCCGAAATCGTCTATTGCGCATAGAGAGGACAGTCACCACAGAGGACAGTTTTAGTGAACTCGGCTGTGTTTAATCATTATTGTCCTTTGAAAGCGTGTCTGTGTCTGTGTTGGGATTCTCCTTGCATTATCCGCACTTGGCAGTCACTTTTTGATCTGGAATTTGTATTGTTCTCTATTTTGTATTTGCTTGTTTTCAGACGCGGGGAATTTCCTTGGCTTCCGATACGTGTTAAACAACGATCACGCCGTTGTACTGCTGTTTGACGTCAACGGTTTCATCGCCGGTCTGCAGACCAGAGTGAGTCACAGACTCGCATCATGACGTGGTTATGATCTAGCTATATGACGTCAAAGGCTACATTACTGGCTTTGATAAAAAATAAGTGAAGTCATAGTTATGATTTAATTGTTTGACGTCAACGGTTTCATCGCCGGTCTAAGGACCAGAGTGAGTCACAGACTTATATCATGTCATGGTTATGATCTAGCTGTATGACGTCAAAGGCTACAACGCTGACTTTGTAGATAGAATAAGTGACGTCGTAGTTTTGATCTAATTATATTGCGTCAAATAGGCACAAACACGAGTTTTAGTAGCCCTTTTAGTGCTCGGAAAACCATGAGAAATGCGCAATGGACTTGAATGAAATTTCCACCACTTCGTGTTTTGACGAAAGCAATGCACTATTATAGTATACGCCCGGTCAAACGTGCGATAATACATGCTTGGCCGGGGTTTTAGTTGACTGTTTGCGTCAAAGAACGCGCAGTTTTGACGTACTTACTATAAATGACTTTTCTTGTCGCGTCAGTTCCAGGCTGCACAAAACACAATTCACGGTACTGGCAGCGAAAACTTGTAAAAAAGTAAAAAAAAAAAAAGGTCTTCTGTAAATCTGAGTGTTCGCCACATTGCAAAAGCTCCAAACACAAGTGTGCATCACTTCGGTTACGAATGGAGGGATTTAAACGTTTGGAATTTTTTGTTCGACTGATCTGCTTTCTAAATAACATGTTCAGTGTCGAAAAAATGTCAACACCACCCAGCTGCAAGAGGTATAGATCCTCATGAGCCCCCGCATTTGCGGGGGCTCATGAGGATCTATGCCTCTTGCTGACACCACGTTGAATCCATGTTCCTGGGGACCTCTTTGTTTGGGGTTGAATTAGCGAAGATTGCAGAAACACAGTGTGCGTCAGCTGGCATTGAAAGGGGTTAATGTGATATACAGTGTGTACTGTGGGCGATGGTGTCAACGATGCACTGTATGTCGACTGACGGTAAAAGGGTTAGCGTGTTCTGTCCAGTTCAGCAAGAGCCTGGTGCCGGAGGGCTTCCCGCTGACAGCCATACAGAGCGCCACGTTCCTGGAGGACGGAGACTTCTTCACGACCACTGTCTACTTCACCCACCCCGGTAAGTCCCCCTTCACTAAGTCACTGCCCAGAAGAGGTGAACACCACCCAGCTGCAAGGGGCTTAGTTCCTATTCAGCCCCCGGATGAGCGGGCGCTCATAAGGATCTATCCCTCTTGCCCAGCCAATTTGTGTTCATGTTCCTTGAACAGTTTTGTGCGTTTTGGCCGTTGAATGAGAAATGATTTCATACACTAGCTGCAGGTACTCTGTTTATGTTGGGCGGACACACGCCGAGACTGCCGTACATACAATTGATGCTCATAACAAGGTCAAGGTCCACCATAATTAAAGTCAGATTAGCCCATTCACTGCCGAGAAATGATTTCATACGCTAGCTGCAGGTACTCTGTTTATGTTGGGTGGACACCCGCCGAGACTGCCGTACATACAATTGATGCTCATAACAAGGTCAAGGTCGATCATAATAAAAGTCAGATTAACCCATTCACTGCCGAGAAAAACTGAGCACGATCCAACTGCATGAGACATAGATCCCCATGAGCCCCCGCTGTCGCGGGGGCTCATGAGGATCTATGTCTCTTGCAGAGATCAGTTTGTATCCATGTTCCTTGTACTGTTGTAACATTTGGTCTTTGAATGAAACAAAGTCAGTCAGAAACACTGTGCACGTCCTTTGGCAAGGAGGGGGTTAAGCAACGTTTCTTTCACAGGTCAGAGGTTCTACGTTAATTACCTCGTTAATGATATTGGTTTTTTGTCTACCGTATTAAAAAAAAAAAAAAAAAAAAAAAAACACGGTAGACTTTGAAATGGGGCTGGTCGGAGCCCATTCCGGAGCGTGCACGTGACGTTTTTTAGCGTACTGCATAGAAATTCTGGCAAATAAGTAACACGATAAAAATGACGTCACGTCTAGCTACGCACGACTTGCTAAAGCACGTCTTAATGACGCCAAAGCGCCGTGTGTGTGTGTGTGAGTGTGAGTGTGTGTGTGTGTGTGTGTGTGTGTGTGTGTGTGTGTGTGTGTGTGTGTGTGTGTGTGTGTATGTGTGTGTCTGTGTGTGTATGTATGTGCGTATGTGACAGCGACTAGAGCCCGCGTTTGAAGATGGACAAGCTTGAAAGTTTAGGATATTGTCTCCAAAAGAATTATATCGGGTCCTTTTTTCGATTTTTGGATTAACATGCTCATTGGTGAGAAAATGGCCGTTTCACAGAAACCGGTTGATCCACGCTGGAGTTCGTAATTTTTCTTATTTTTACTAGATATTTTGCGTATAACAAGATAAAAGAGAGACATTGAAAGAATGTGTTAACCAGCTTTGTACCTCTAGAACTTTTTAAGTGATAATTAAATTTTTAAAAAAATTCACGTTTTGGGGATTAATTTCACGAATTTTATGGGTTAATCTTAAACAATTAAATCGTTTTTACGAACAAAAACTATCTTCTCATTAATAAGCGCATGATTTTTCGTATACGGTATTTACATAAGCCTACAATTTGTTTCGGCTGTCGGGTACGATTCTGTCAATTGTGACCTGTATGCCCTAGGTGTGAAAATCAGACAATGTTCCGCACCACCTTTTATGAGTCATTTGTAAAACAGATAACATAACATTAATTTTTCTTTTACAAAAAAACCCCTTCTTCTCATTAATACCCGCATGATTTTTCATAAACAGTGTTTGCATAAGCCTGCTGTTTGTCCCGGCCCTGGGGTAGGATTAGGTCAAATTGTGACCTGTAAGCCTTAGGCGTAAAAATCAGCAAGAAAATTGCAATGTTGATTCTCTGATGCGTCAAATGTTAGTACTGCGGTGAGTGACGTTTAACATCGAGTCGTCACTATGAACTCAGCGTCGTGGGAAGTGACGTCATTTCGCTGCTCGTGCTAAGTTCTTCAGAATAGCTATGATGCGCCAGACCACGGAGCTTATTAATGGCGGGAATCGCCGTGTGTCCGTCTTTATTTCTGTGTGCCAGTGTGTGTGGACCAGAGGGTGGGTTAGAGTAGACGGAGATGGATTCCTGTCGCTACACTAAGCCACAGAGCGTACTAATGGCGGGAAGCGCCGTGTGTCCGTCTTTATATGTGTTTCGCCGACGTGTGTGTTGATCAGAGGTTGGCTTAGAGAGGAGGGAAATGGATCGGCATAATAAGCCTAAAACAGTCTGAGAAAGCCAGCTTCCAGTATCACTAGGCAGGCATTGTCATGGAACCCCCAGGGAAAGAGGAAAAGAGGTAGGCCGAGAAACTCCTGGCGTCGAGACCTCCAAGCAGACATCAAGAGACTGGGAACCACCTGGAGTAGAATCGAAGGAGAAGCACAGGACAGGAGTTGCTGGAGGTCTCTCGTCGACGGCCTATACCCGGGTAGGGGTGACAGGCGTAAGTAAGTAAGTAAGTATAATAAGCCTAAAAATATGAACAACTTTGAATGTTCCTAAAAGATAAACGCATCTGAGGTCCAAACAATACGGTAGACTTTGGGATGAAATCCTCATCCCGTTTGACTCCTGTAATTATTGTGCCGGTGTAACAGGAGGGAACTGATCCTTACGACAGATTAACTTTCCAGTGAAAATATCGCACGAGAGAATAGTACACCCCGCACATAAGACAGAACTACTCCAAGGAGGGAGTTACTCCTGTTCTTTTCGACAGACTACTACCTCTCTAGTTTGGAAAGGGAAAGAACTCTGCCGCAATTGTGAATTAACTCCCATCAATGATCATATTAAAGAGAAGTAATTTTGCCAGAACGGAGGTGGCTGTTGGAAAAACAGCAAATTGCATCAAGATGGCACGTGGGCTTAAAAACGTGTGGGATTTTCTTTCTGCTGGTATCCATAATGCGAAATTCAAATGTAAAATAATAATCAGAATTATGTGTACTGACGATCAAAAGAAGTGCCACATTATTCCAGTCATCGGAAACACTTCAGTGTGCTGCCATACTAAACACTTCAATTCAGTGTGCTGCCATACTAAACACTTCAGTGTGCTGCCATACTAAACACTTCAATTCAGTGTGCTGCCATACTAAACACTTCAGTGTGCTGCCATACTAAACACTTCAGTGTGCTGCCATACTGACTAAACACTTCAGTGTGCTGCCATACTAAACACTTCAGTGTGCTGCCATACTAAACACTTCAGAGTGCTACCATACTAAACACTTCAGTGTGCTGCCATACTAAACACTTCAGTGTGCTGCCATACTAAACACTTCAGTGTGCTGCCATACTGACTAAACACTTCAGTGTGCTGCCATACTAAACACTTCAGTGTGCTGCCATACTAAACACTTCAGTGTGCTGCCATACTAAACACTTCAGTGTGCTGCCATACTGACTAAACACTTCAGTGTGCTGCCATACTAAACACTTCAGTGTGCTGCCATACTAAACACTTCAGTGTGCTGCCATACTAAACACTTCAGTGTGCTGCCATACTAAACACTTCAGTGTGCTACCATACTAAACACTTCAGTGTGCTGTCATACTAAACACTTCAGTGTGCTGCCATACTAAACACTTCAGTGTGCTGCCATACTAAACACTTCAGTGTTTCCGGCGACGGGAATAATGTCGCATTTCCTTTGCTCGTCAGTATATAACATAATTACGTTTTGCACAGACATAGTGTTAACTTCTGTTGGTTTTTCAGTGTCACCAGTGAATAGCATAATTAACTCAAAAGAATCTTCATAATTGTGCACATTTTAATAGGGACGATAAACGTAAACAGGTGTGTGTGTCTGTGTGTGTGTGTCTGTGTGTGTGTGTGTGTGTGTGTGTGTGTGTGTGTGTGTGTGTGTGTGTGTGTGTGTGTGTGTGTGTGTGTGTGTGTGTGAGAGAGAGAGGGAGGGGGGTGGGGTGGGAGATCATGTACGTTTACTACCATCGTTGTGAAATGTGCACAATTTCGCGCCCCATGTGGAGGCAGTTCTGACAGTGTTTTATGTTTTTAAAATGCCCCATTGTGTTTCTTTGAACCTACGTAACAAACTGAACAATGTAGCCTCAGTCCTCGCAAGGTACGTAACAATACTGACCAGTGTTTTTGCAAGAGAGACAACTTTTGAGAGGTGACAAGGTAGGGGTCGTGCAATTGTCCACAAACAACTCTTTCATTACTTGGACATAATCTATCGCAGTCCCACCTCAGCAATAGACAGAAATTGGAGTGCTAGAGGTGGGGTGGGGGTGGGGGTGTAAATCTGTTGTACGGCAAGTTTATTTCCAGTGCGATCCTTGAGGCTAATTTTCTATTTTTCTTGACTGGAGTAATTTTATCTTTCTGGTGGTGGGGGCGGGGGGGGGGGGGATGGGGGTGGTGGGATGGGGAGGGGGGGGGGAGTACTTCTCACCTACGACACATATACTCCCAGTACAAAATAAAGTATGCGATTTTTTATTTTTACTCCAGAGTAAATCTGTCGGGCAGTTAGAAGTTACACGGGTCAGTGATGTGGGCCTTACGGTCTAGAGCCACTGCCATGTTGACATTACGGCTTCCGGTGGTAAGGCCCACCATCTCACGTCATCACACATTTCTTCCTAATACCACAGCCATAATCTGCACCAAGGGGCGTAGCCGCGGAACGTTCCTTCGAGAGGGCACCGGAAGTGACCTGTACTTTCAGGCCGGAAGTGATCCCTTGACCCAGTCCCTGCTCATGCCCCGCCTAACTTCCGATATCAGCGAATCGGATTTTCAATGGACTGCGGGTTTTTGTATGAACATCACAGGTGAGCTGATGCTCTGTCCCAGTAAGTCAAGGTCATCGGACCCACTGCGGCCGTCGTGGGCCCGACGACATGCTAGTTTGATTTTACCACTGGGGGTGAAACACAAAACAGTTTTAAGTCCCTTTTAGTGAAAATTGAGGTTTTCATTGTATTCCAACGAACATCTCGCTTTTTACTGACTTTTGCCTGCACAGGGCGGCGTTAAATGCGTTGCCGTGTTGGCTAGTGGTTGATTTGATGAGTCATTTGCGTATTGTGTTTGTTTATTTGTTTGATTTGTAAGTGCGTGCGTGCATGCGTGCTTGTGTATTTGGTTTGCCATGTGGTCTGATTACTTACCAGCAGATTTCAGAAACATAATCTGTCGCTGAACTGACAGTGAACAGTTTATGAAGAGAGAAAAATGAAACAAAGCAAGAGACCGCTGGCACTTTGTGGTAGGCTACCACTACTGGTATTTTGAGGACAACAGTGACTGTGACTCTGCCCCGCCCTTGTTCTTGCTGTATGAGAGGGGCCGACTCGTCGCTTTTGGCTTCTTGATTGTCTTCGAAGCGCAACCCTCGCCCCGCTTCGAGCCGTACAAGGACTGCAAGACAAACCCGGTGAGACAGCGGGGAGTGGAGAGAGAGAGAGAGAGAGAGAGAGAGAGAGAGAGAGAGAGAGAGAGAGAGAGAGAGAGAGAGAGAGAGAGAGAGAGAGAGAGAGAGAGAGAGAGAGAGAGAGAGAATCAATGAATCAATGAATCTTTATTTTACAACGGTAAAGATATTAACAATGCCAGAGGCAATGCCATTTTTCAGATCTGCCGTTGCTACATCTACAACACAACAATTACATTACATTAATACATGTATAGGACCAACGCCTACGGGTGTGTTGGGGGAGGGAGAGCAATGGTAAGGAAGAAAGAAGAAGAAGAAGAAAAAAAAAAGCAACAACACAGCAGCACTATACATACACAGCAGTAGAATGGGTACATTACTAACTATGATATCTACGTATAGAAAGCAAAGCTTGCAGATAGTTATGGCAGCGAAGATAAATGTTTAAAAAGACTTTTCTTGAAACATGATACCGTTGGAGTGGTCTTCGTTTGCAATGGAAGGGAATTCCACAAAGTCGCCCCCGAGAGAGAGAGAGAGAGAGAGAGAGAGAGAGAGAGAGAGAGAGAGAGAGAGAGAGAGAGAGAGAGAGAGAGAGAGAGAGAGAGAGAGAGAGAGTAGACTGAAACTTTATTTCTCAAGGATAAATGATTAGAGAGAAAAAAGACCTGTTTTCAATTATGCTCTTGCACACGCGCACACACACACACACACACACACACACACACACACACACAGAACACACACACACATTTACACATACACACACACACAAGCACACACACATACACCCATACACATGCACACATACACAGAGAGAGAGAGAGAGAGAGAGAGAGAGAGAGAGAGAGAGAGAGAGAGAGAGAGAGAGAGAGAGAGAGAGAGAGAGGGAGGGGGGAGTGCGCGGTAAAAGGGAAGTAAGCACAGCGAATGAATGGAGACAACCAAGGTGGAAGTCGAATCCACACATTGAGGACTAATGCCCTAGTGGAGAGAACTTAGGTAAAATGCACACGTTCATGTGCGATAGCTACACTATCTTGTATTTTAAACACTTATCAATTTTATTTGCATGACAATATATTTCTATCCAGACGTGGTGATAAAACTGAGAAATCATTCCCAGAAACTGAGCCATGCACGGGCACCACACAATACTGACGTAGACAGCGGGGGTTTGCTCTGGCAGATTTGCAGTGCCGTGAGAGACCCGATGCAGGGAACCAGACCAATATCATTGGCACGGATATCCAAAGGGCTTTTGATGAGTGGAGTGGTTCGCGTAAGGGCTTTTCCGAGCGCAGAGAGATCCCATCTTGATCGGACTGACCTGTACAAACATTGTCTACAGACAGCTGAAAATGTTAGAAAAAAAAAAAATCATTTTCTTTTCAGATGTTGTCTGCCATGCTACCCAAGTGCGTGTGTGACGCTACAGAGAGGACCTCCATCCACGTCTGGCTGAAGGACAACCCCATGACGATTCGCTGCGACGACGCTCCTCCACACAGCCACGGCAACTATGGCAATTAACCCCTTCGCTGCCAAGCAAAAGGAAACGCAACCCAGCTGCAAGAGGCATAGATCCTCATGAGCCCCCGCAATTGCGGGGGCTCATGAGGATCTATGCCTCTTGCTGACACCACTGTACACCCTGACCGGCTAGTTTTGGGCGTAGATATATAAACCAGATTTCAGAAACACAGTGTGTGTCACGGAGAGCGGTGGCGGTAGAGGGGTAGAGGTGGATACGTGCTGTCCTCATGGCGTGCATGAGCAATAAAGATCAAAACAAAAGAACGATGCAGTGGTGATTTAGTATGGCTGATCAAACTCCATGACACTAAACACACAAACACACCCGCACGCACGCACGCAAGTGCATATGATCTCTGGCCCCGGAGACACGGACACACGCGTGCGCGCTCGCACGCGCCACACTCACACATACACACACACACACACACACATGCACACACGCACACTCACGCACGCACGCACACACACACACGCACGCACACACGCACGCATGCACACACCTTTCTGGAGCCCTTGCGAATGACTTTTAATGCAGTTAAAATAACTGATTCTGTGTAAACAGACATAGATCCTCATGCTCCCCAGCGAAATGCATGGGCTGAAGGGGAGTTTTAACTATTGCAGACAGGCGGTGTTCCCTACAGCTCCCAGCATGACGGTGAATGTTCTGAATGTAGGAATGTCTGAGTCTCACAGATCGTGAACTTGACAAAAGCACAAGTGACGCATCGGCATGTCAAGAACTGCAACCGCGAGTTTCCCGCCCATTCCCGAAGAGTAGTTTCCCCTATCTTGCTCGTCGCCATAACTGATTTGACGTGTAACGCTTGTCAGCAGTGTGTTGCTGAATGTGCATGCATTCGAAGCTTTTTGTCAGCCGGCATTCAGTTTTTCAAAAGATTCTTTGTCGGCGCAAAGGCATCTTTGTCTCGTGTACAGCGTTAACTCTTTCTAGACGTATTGCATCCGGATACGCGGCGTCAAGCCGCGTATCCTGATCCAATACGTCTAGAATGGACTCAGCCTGAATTTCTAATCAAGATTCCTTTTTGTCTAACTGATTAGAAAATGTCGACTCTACGCCAACTGGCTCATTTTACCACGTGATGTCAGTCCTTTTTTAGCCTCCGTATTATGATACACCTCAGTTGCAGAGATGAATCCTGCAGAGATGAATCCTGCATGATTACGCACAGCGTAGCACACAAACCACGATAGCGTACTCTGTCATCTGCTTGCGCCTGCGGTTTTTCAATCAAATGTACGGTACTCGCACGGAGGGGAAAATGCTTAACGCTGGCTGGCCGGACATCGAGTAGCTCCAGTCGGACAAGAAGTCGTCAGGTCACGGAAAAATAAAGTTCAGGACGGTGATAAACACCCTTAAAAGTGATGTGTTACATCCTGCATTTTGTCATTCAGCCCGACGCAGGTATTTCCCAAATTTTTGAGGCGTCATCTAACGTACTATGCACCTGTTGCAGGAGATGGATCGACCATGATAATTCAAGGGTAGTGCCAGATCAGCTTGGCGCCGACAGGCGCGAAGCTCATCTGGCACAACCCTTGAATTATCATGGTCGACCCATCTCCTGCTGTAGTGCGTCAGGGCTGAATGGGTAGGTAGCTCAGCGCTGAGTCATTCCCGTTGGTATGTCAGTATAATATTTCTATCAGTGATCTATCACCTCACCCTTTTCATTTGTGGCTCTAATTAACCCACTTAACACCAAGGCCGCGTTTCCCAGATGGTGTAAGTGTCACATATAAAGGTATCAGTTGCAGGAGCGGAATCGACATGATAATTCAAGGGCAGTGCTAAATTAGCTTGGCGCCAGCAGGCGCCAAGCTAATCTGGCACTACCCTTGATTTATCATGGTCGATCCTGTTTCTGCTGTAACTTGTTGGGTCTGAAATGGGTTAATCATGTTTACTTCGAGTGTACTGCCCTAAACGCTTCAATGCAGCTTTGCTCACCAAAAATAGCTGTCAATAAGAGTAATGGTTAATTAGCTTGTTGTCGTCATGATGATAGAGTCCTACAGATAGAGGTACCAAGCTATTACGTCACTATTCATCTGTCGTTTTCTTTTTCGACTGTAATGCTGTCTTCAGAGGGATATTCAATTACTAAATTTTGGGAATTTTTACCAGAAGGGCTCAAAGTGTTAGTAGCATGACATAAATGTGAGATATGGTATAACGTCATTGTGAGATATGGTATGGCGTCATTGTGAGATATGGTATGACGTCATTGTGAGATACGGTATGGCGTCATTGTGAGAAAGGTGTGACGTCATTGTAAGCCATGGTGTGATGCCCTTGCGATATATGGTATATGACGTCATTGTCAGACAGGCATGACGTCATGGTGAGGCGTGGCATGACGGTATGCTGGGTTTAGTCATTTCACTAATCAGTACAGACTGGCGGTGATGCTTGCCAGTGACCCGCGCCAAATTGCGGCACGAAATAGCACTCAGCCACCTGCATGTGCTTGAGTCGCTCTCTCATTCCGCCATTCCAGCCCCTAGCGGCACACATTCTAGCGACCCCTGTGAGAAGAAAATGAACGAACACCACCCAACTGCAAGAGGCATAGATCCTCATGAGCCCCCGCAGTTGCGGGGGCTCATGAGGATCTATGCCTCTTGCTTGTCATATTTCTGACTCATGAGGCTATTTTTTTTTTTTTTACATTTTAAACCATGATTCTTGGGATGAATTAAATGGAGTGGGAGGAGGGAGTCCTTTGTCGTTGAATTTACAATTATTTCATGAAAACAAAAATGTAGCCCCCGACATTGAAGCGGGCTCAGAGACCAAGGCTATATAAGTATTCCTTACTACTTAATTATTTCAGACAACTTGACTGACAGTCTAATGTTGTTCTAATGATTTTGTAGTGTATATTTATGTCAATTTGGAATTTGTAGCTGTGTAAGTGCGGGGAGAAAAATGTTCATAATTATATCATCATGTTTTCATGTCTTGTTTGTACTATTTGTTATAAATGTACTACAACCGAATTTCTCTTTTCGAGATAATAAAGTACTCTTATTCTTATTATTCTCAGTCAATGCTACGGCTTTGACACCGTAACCTCTAGTGCACAAAGACTGTGTTCGCGAAATCGGTTGTTAATTCAGCACAAAGAGCCCCATCCAAAGTACATAAATACAAAGTGGTCTCCGCGACTGTGGGGGCTCATGAGGATCTATGTCTTTTGCAGATGTATCGTGCTCACTATTTCTCACCAGTGACTGAAAGGGTTGAGTCTGATACTACTTTTAACAGTTGAGCCTCAAAGCCAAAATTTCCAAAATTGAGACCTGTCTGCTGGCGATAACATACGTGTTCTAAAGACCGATCGACCATGGTAGTTCAAGGGTGGTGCCAGAATAGCCTGTCTTCTTCAAGCGCCAAAGTTTTCTGACACCACCCCCGACCTTATTATGGTCGATTTATCTTTTGCTGTAGCCGTCAGGACTCCGGGTGTTAAAGTGATCCGCCCCAGGAAATGAAGGGTTATTAATGGTCGGTATTATCTCTCTTTATAAATGGTTTTACTATGTCTTATGATACAGCTGGACACAGGGGCTGACTAAACGTATACAATTTGAAAGCCACGGACATAAAATAAACGACTTTATGTTCTTCTTCTCCTACGTACGTCGGAGTTCCACCGACATGCACCATGGGCGGCAGTAGGAAATCGTGTCTTATGTTTGTCTACTCACAACGATTGGGAAAAAAGAAGGGAACAAAATAGGTGCTTTGGTAAAACAACATTCAAATCCATTGTACTGGCAAATTTCAGCAATCAGATCCCCAGATCATTTAACTTGTATCTCAAGAGTGAAATCCCTAAATTTTGGAGTTATCCTCTGAAGACTGTATTCCAACTCAAGAGACACCTCGACCATGATAGTTCAAGGGTGGTGCCAGAACAGCTTGGCGCCGACAGGCGCAAGCTGTTTTGGCACCACCCTTGAACTATCATGATCGATCCATATCTTGATGCGGTGTTTTGGGGGCTAAATGGGTTTAAAACGTTCAGTCTGGCTTGGCAGTTATCAAATGTTTCTAGTCTGTCGTCTGTTTACCACGCTTCACGCTCTGTGATCCTGGTTTGTATACCCGACGCCGTGTACCCGGAGATAAATACTTCACAGGTGAGATTTCAACCTGTCAACAGATCCCTGCTTCTTCCCAGCCAAGCCTCGTTCCGGAGCTGACACCACGTGATGTAACCGCCCATTTTGATTGGTCGCACCTGACAGGCGGCGTACACAGAACGTCAAGAGTTGAAAAAGCCAGACCCGAGGCGGCCATCAACACTTTTCTTTCATTTCGTGCCTTGAAAGCTTTGCCTTGTCTTTTGAAGAAAACTAGTTAACACTCTCTATCCCAAGCCGCCTTCCGTGTGCAAGAGGCATAGATTCTCATGAGCCCCTGCATTTGCAGGGACTCGTGAGAACCTACTCCCTTTTGCTGGGGCAAGTTTTACTTCATGAAATCCCAAATGTATGGTGTTGTTTGGAGATAAACTGCATCCTCGCTAGAAAATCTACACGAATTAAATAGGCCATGTTCACTCATTCAGCCCGACGGCCGTATTTCCCTGATTTTGTAGGCGTCATCTAATGACTATGCACCAGTTGCAGGAGATGGATCGATCATGATAATTCTAGGGCAGTGCCAGATTAGCTTGGCGCCGACAGGCGCCAAGCTAATCTGGCACTGCCCTTGAATTATCATGGTCGATCCATCTCCTGTTGCAGTGCGTCAGGGCTGAATGGGTTAATGAAATCATAGAGTGAACGCCGGTCACAACCAACAAATAAGAAATGTTGATATAAATCATGCCAGCAAAATGCACACATTCTCTTTGAGTCCCACAGCCTGCGGGGACTCAGTAGGATGCATCTTCTTGCACCTGCCCGTCTGTTTTGAAGTTTGACAACTTCCGTGGAAAAGTATATTAGATACAGTGCTTTAGTTCTCTGATATGAGGCGCCGTATAAACAGTCACCTTTCAGCCTGGCGGTTTGCTGTCGAAAAAATAAACGATATACCTGCAAACTTTGACCACAGTCTTGAGTATGAAATACATTGACGAACAAAAGAAATGCAACAGTATTTGCATCAATCGAAACACTTTAAGTATTTACGATGTTCCAGTGATGTTGCTTTTGTTTTGCTCGTCAAGGTATGTGACATCATTTTAACATCGGAAACACGCCAGTGATTCAAATGATGTTGCATTTCTTTCGCTCGTCAGGGGCGGTCCGTGGCGCAGTGGTTAAGGCGCCTGCCACCAATGCTAAAGGTGCGAGGTTCGATTACGGGTTCCGGCGTCGGATTTTTCTCCTCTAGTAAGTGTCACCGTTAATTCGGGCGGCCGTCGGGGGTTCTTTCTCCGGGTACTCCGGCTCTTCCTCCCCCACGACTTTGGTATCAGCTTCAGCCCACTTAATCAAATTTCAACTACAAACGATTCTGAATTTCCAAAACCTACAGTAGCTCGCTTGAGCTAGCCCTTAGCACCACGTGAATGTTCTGTGTTTATGTACTGTGTGTGAGTGAATGCGCGTGATTCACGTGAGCGTGCTTGTTGGGTTCAGTTCGCGGCGGCGCTTTGAGTCGATTTTCAATTGGGATAAAGCGCCTATTTAATGCGCTTATTATTATTATTATATGACATCTGTATTAGTGGAAAGAGAGTGACCATAACAGGGAACCTCACCATTTTATCACACCCACAAAGTGACCAACAGTCACAACTGACCTATCAACATGGTATACATCGGCCTCAGCCAGAGGCAAAGATCCTGATGAACCCCCGCAGTCGCGGGGGCTCATGAGGATCTATGTCTCTGGCATTTGGATCGTGTTTACTTTTTCTCGGCATTAACTCACTTTGCCCGCGACATACCACAGCAAGTACTCAAACCAAGGGGAATCACAGCGCTGGACAGACAACAGTTAGATCCCCTGCCCCCGCCTATCAGGCACCCAATCGCCAGCCCACAGAGAAATACGCAGGTATAGAATAAGACAATCATTTCCATTCCTAAATAAGAATGGATCAGGTCTCTTATATAACCCATGTCTTTCTCCGGAACTTAGGAAGTAGGCAGGAGAAACATACACACACAAACATGAAGGTGCGCTACTATATGTGGTCGGGTAAATACCCTGATTTCCCACAGTAGATGCACAGAACATTACACAACAATGTAACGATACAAATTTTGCCTCGAGTTATACATGATACTCACAAACCAGATAGGTGAGGCTAGCGCTGGCAGAATTGTCAGTACTCAAACCAAGGGGAATCACAGCGCTGGACAGACAACAGTTAGATCCCCTGCCCCCGCCTATCAGGCACCCGACCACATATAGTAGCGCACCTTCATGTTTGTGTATGTATGTTTCTCCTGCCTACTTCCTAAGTTCCGGAGAAAGACATGGGTTATATAAGAGACCTGATCCATTCTTATTTAGGAATGGAAATGATTGTCTTATTCTATACCTGCGTATTTCTCTGTGGGCTGGCGATTGGGTGCCTGATAGGCGGGGGCAGGGGATCTAACTGTTGTCTGTCCAGCGCTGTGATTCCCCTTGGTTTGAGTACTGACAATTCTGCCAGCGCTAGCCTCACCTATCTGGTTTGTGAATACCACAGCAAGATATGGCCAGACCGTGATAGTTCAAGGGTGATGGCAGAATAGCTTGGCGCTATAGGCGCCAAGCTATTCTGCCACCACCCTTGAACTATCATGGTCGATCGGTCTCCTGAATTGCAACGTAGTCCACAGAGGATAACTCCAAAATGTGGGTATTTCGCACCTCGGACACAATGAGTTAAAACAGCAGCCAGTCACCTCTTTTGGTTTCGATTCTAGACAGGTATACTGTCATGGCATCATTGACAAAACTTGTATCTACTGGCGTTGGCATTGACGTCATGATTGGAAGCCAAAAACTGCCGGAAACAGTTAATAAATTCAAATTCTTCGGAGCCATTGTGACATATGAGGGATCAAAACCAGAAATACTGTCCAGGATTGCGCAGACAACAACAGCACTGACAAGATTGAAGACCATATGGAAGGACAGAAACATCACGCTCTGCTCCAAGATCAGACTGATGCGCTCCTTAGTCATCTCAGTGTTCTTGTATGCCTGTGAGTCATGGACCCTCACAGCAGAAGCCACTGAAATGAGATGTTTTCGAAGGCTGCTCAAGTTGGCATTTCATACAGAGATCACATAATAATAATAATAATTACGGTATTTATAATGCGCTTATCTTATAATAATTATAACTCTAAGCGCACACTCACAACTCGCGCACGCATGCGCACGCTTTAGACAATGACTCACGTACCACAAACAGTGAAATACATTACGACGGTCAGCTTGGGGTGGGGAGTGCGGTGATATAGTGCTAAAACTGTTGAAAGAGGTGAGTTTTGAGGGCGGACTGGAAGGAGGAGAGAGAGTGTTTCTGACGGAGAGAGAGTGGGAGAGTGTTCCAGATGGATGGACCGTAGACGGAGAAGGAGCGGGGACCGAAAGTGTTAAGTTTGGTGCGAGGGATGTGGAGGCGGAGAGGGTCGGAGGCAGAGCGGAGGGAGCGGGAAGGTGTGTAGGGGTGAAGTGAGTTGGAGAGATAGGCAGGAGCGCAGTTGTTCAGGGATTTGTAGCAGAGAGACAGAACTTTGTATTGGATGAGGAAGTGGTAAGCAGAATCAGGCAAGCCATCGGGCCCTATGAAGACCTATTAGCCATTGTGAAAAAACGCAAACTGAAGTGGTATGGGCATGTCACGCGTTCAGCAGGGCTTGCCAAAACAATCCTGCAAGGAGGACGAAGGAGAGGAAGACAGAGAAAAAGATGGGAGGACAATATCTCAGAGTGGACAGGACTGAGGCTGGGCGATAAGCTAAGAGTGGCAGAGAACAGAGAGGAATGGAGGGAGCTGGTTGCCAAGTCATCAGTGGTGCCCCAAAGGTCGGCAAGACTACGGGATATAGATAGATAGTATCTTCTGGCAATGAAGGAGAGAAGTTGGGGCGTATAACTAGAATCTGTGCCTCACACTGTCTCATTTATATACGTGTTCTTCTAGCGGAGAGTAAACGGGAGTTCTAGCCATGGTAATCGCCATCGCAGACCCTACACGCTTTTGGCGGTCTGCGCAACCAGGAATCGCGTGATCAAATTACGTCATATGTCGGCCGCAACGAATGGCCAGAATGCTTGAGGGTTTCCTTATGCTGTCTTCAACAATAAAGAAAATACGTCACTACACTTAGCTAGTGCAGAAACTAAAATACCACACATAGGAAATGGTTTGCTGCTTAAACACACACACACACACACAAACACACACACACACACACACACACACACACACACACACACACACACACACACACACACGCACGCACGCACGCACGCACACACACACACACACACACACACACCAGAAAAGAATACAAGAAAAGAAAAAAACAACAGCACCATTTTTACCGAAACAATCTAAGCCCATATCAAATACATTTATTATTTCATACAAACAAAGAAAAACTGTATTCAAGAATAATGTCTGGAAAAACACAAACGTCAATAACAATGACAATATAAACTTCGCGTTGACTTTCGGCTCATCAAGCATAAGTCAGTTTCCGCGAGATCGCGTCTGGTTTGCGCTCTCTAAGCGTACGTTTGGGATATGAGCGCAGATGTAGGCTGTGTGATGACACCACGTGTCGCCTGTCTTGGCCCCTGGTAGCACGTGCCGTTTTCTATATAGGCCACTTCAAAAGGGACGAAACCCAGGTCACTAAACCTTTTCCTGCCTACGATCATAGTTTCAATATCTTAGAACTTCCTCGGTCTGAGCAACAGAAATGAGAATAAACTGTACTCATTTCTAAACAGTAAATGCAGATTTGCATGTGTAATGGTAATATACACTTGAAAGTTGTGATTCTGTGAGGTGATTTTGTGTGAATATCGTATCAAATTTATGTTTAAACGTATTTGTCTTTTACTGAGACTAGACATCATCGTTTGTGAGGCTAATAAATTATCTTGAGTCTATATTCACCAAGAGACATATATTTTCCTGAGCCCCTGCGACCGCAGGGGCTCATGAGAATCTATGTCTCTTGCAATCAGGTAATTATGGGCTGCAAGGGCTCACGAGGATCTGTGACGCTTGCAGATATGCTCATTGAGGGCTGAACAAAGCCTTATCTGTGTTTCATCAACAAGTACTTTGAAATTCCACCTCTAGATGTACTTTGAGGAGTCACGCACGGGGTTTATAAAGAGCTTTTCCGTGTCTGGGGCGTCTCAGTGTCATGTCCCGCTCAGCACCTTGAATCTGCGAAAGGCATAGATTCTCACGAGCCACTGCACACTGTAGGGGCTCATGAAGATCTATGCCTCTTGCTGATAGACCAAACGCGCCAATTGACACCTTAAAGGGCAGCTCTCTAGTAAAATGGTGGTTCCGGCGATGGGTCGCTTACCATTTCGGCATGGGGCTTCGTGTTGATGCAATGAATTGAACTTACGATCAATCAGCCACAAAATAAACATATCAAAGTCACTTTCAGTCCACAAAGTGTACTTACTTGTGTACAGTTCAAGCAGAAAAACACATAAGAAGTCACACATCGTCTCTAATTCACGGTACCCGGTTCCGGAGACTGCCGAACAAATTTTCAGATTTGCCGCTCGGCGGAAGTGACATCACAGGCCTGATCTCGGTTTGTTTACGCCTAGCCGGACAGCGTGCTAACTTGTGACAGAGAAAATGAGTTCATCAGCTGAAAGTTCTGATTCGGACTCTTACGTGGATTCGTCGGAAAATGAGTGTTTTGAAGCAGGTGCACCTCGAGGCCTCAAACCTTATATGTTTGAGCCCCTTGCACAGACAAATGGAAAAGAGCGTACGGAAAGACCAACCACGCCGGAAAAGCCAGTGCGCTGCGAAAACCCCACGGACTGGTAAGCATACATAGAACAATACATTCATCGTATTATATTTTCATGTGCACTTGTGTTTTATTATCGTCGTTATTAAAGTCGAAGTTACTGATGCGACATTGCAGAAGTTTACCGTATGCTCAGAGCCTGGCCTAAGAATGCCTCAAGTTTCTCACAGCATGTTCACTGCACCTAGTGACCTATGCTAATGTAAACTAAAATTGCATGGTTATCTCAATCTTTGTTTGTTTGGTTGGTTTTTTGTTGTTGTTTTGTAAATAAAGGTATCATCTCTGAATTGCCACTAAATGCACCAATTGATGATTTGATCCACAAGTTTACTTGTTCAAGAATGCGTACTTCAGAGTTCAAGTAATACACCTGAAAGGTTTGATCTGCTGTGTTTATAGGGTGCTGGAATGTGTGTACCCACACTTATGAGATATATATCCAGGTGCACGAATGGATTGGTTCCCAAGCTGTAAACTAATACCAGACATGAGACCACAGAAAGTTGAAAAATACTGAAACTTTTTTTCGGAGTCACGCATTGCGAGGCCCGAAGGGACGAAGCACCTTGCGGTCAGCCCTCTAAGGGGTCTGGGGGAGCGCTGTAAGCTCCCCCAGCGGGGTCTGGGGCGGAGCCCTGGCCGCCAACACATTTCCTGCATTCTGAGACACAAATCTGGCCTCTCCTAGTGCCTTTAAAGTGTTAATATGTTGGACAAGAACTTCTAATTTTACAGATTACACATTGAAAAAAAACGGAATTCCGTATAAATACGGAAAAGTCTCATGTCTGAATACTAATAGCTGGTATCTGAATATTTAAAATGCAATTTTGACCTGAAAACTGTCTTTTTCATGTCTTCAGGTGCAAGTGTGGGTGCTGTGTGCATGGTTCTGCTCCGGTCAACAGATTCTGTTGCCTTGAGGATGACCGTTTTCACGAACGAATTGAAGATGGCAAGGTGGAAGCCGACACTGAATTTTCCTGCATCACTAGGCACCCCTCTTTCGAAGCAGTATGCCTAAACATGGATGTGCTGCGCGTGGCTTACTATCAAATGCGACAGAACAATGAAGCAGAAAGGCAACATACTGAGGATGAGTGAGTTACTTCTGGCGTTTGTGTGTGGGATAATATGTACAGGAACAAATATCTGCGGCATTTTAAAGAAATTTAAGGTCTAAGTGAAGTTGATAAGGCCAAGAAAAATGAAAGGTGGGAGTGGTCTGATGAATAGTTTGGTACTTTTCCACTGGATTAATGCATGCACTAAAAATCATGATGACAGGGAGTACTTAAAAAAGTGCGGTCAAGCCTGTGTGGGGAGGTGGGGTGGAACTGCTCTGTGAA
>BTPG01000001.1:342131531-342168006 GCA_036245525.1 Semisulcospira habei | reverse complement strand
TTTTTTTTTTTTAATGGTGGAAGGTAGGGTTAACCCTTTGGCTGTCGGTAGCGGTGTTTGTCGCGATGATTCCTGTCGGATGTCAGGGTGTTATTCCTGTCGGATGTCAGGGTGTTGTTTCTGTCGGATGTCAGGGTGTTATTCCTGTCGGATGTCAGGGTGTTATTCCTGTCGGATGTCAGGGTGTTGTTCCTGTCGGATGTCAGGGTGTTATTCCTGTCGGATGTCAGGGTGTTGTTCCTGTCGGATGTCAGGGTGTTATTCCTATTCCTGTCGGATGTCAGGTTGTTATTCCTGTCGGATGTCAGGGTGTTATTCCTGTCGGATGTCAGGGTGTTATTCCTGTCGGATGTCAGGTTGTTATTCCTGTCGGACGTCAGGTTGTTATTCCTGTCGGATGTCAGGTTGTTATTCCTGTCGGATGTCAGGTTGTTATTCGTGTCGGATGTCAGGTTGTTATTCGTGTCGGATGTCAGGTTGTTGTTCCTGTCGGACGTCAGGTTGTTATTCCTGTCGGATGTCAGGTTGTTATTCCTGTCGGATGTCAGGTTGTTATTCCTGTCGGATGTCAGGTTGTTATTCCTGTCTCACAAACCAGATAGGTGAGTATTTAGAGTAATTCCCCTTGGTCTGTATACAATTCTGCCAGCGCTAGCCTCACCTATCTGGTTTGTGAGTATCTATAACTCGAGGCAGATTAATAACGTTACATTGTTGTGTATTGTCTTGTGCATCTACTGTGGGAAATCAGGGTATTTCATCATCATCATCATCATCAGTCCCTTGCCCGAACTGGGCGTTGGGGGGACTGAAAGGCAGCAGCAACAGACAGTGCTCTCCACTGAGTTCTATTTTGGGCGGTGGCAAGCAAGTCTGACATCTCGAGTTCGGTCCATTCTTTTATGTTTGCGACCCAACTCTTTCTCTGACGACCTCGCCGACGACTTCCTTCGAGAGTGCCTTGGAGGATAGTCTTGGACAATGTGTTGTGTCGGGTCACGTGGCCAAACCAAGCAAGCTTGCGCCGTTTCACGGTTGCCAGAAGGGGTTCATGTGGGCCCACCAGGGAAGTGACGATGCTCCGTACATATTCGTTGGTCTTGTGCTCGCGGTACGAGATGCGGAGCAACTTCCTCAGGCACTTGTTCTCAAAGGCCTGGATTTTCTTTTCTGAGTCTGCAAGCAGTGTCCAAGTATTTACCCGACCACATTTAGTAGTGCACCTTCGTGTTTGTGTATGTATGTTTCTCCTGCCTACTTCCTAAGTTCCGGAGAAAGACATGGATTATAAGCGAGACCTGATGCATCCTTTTTGAGGATGTAGATGATCGTCTTGCTCTATACTTGTGTATTTCTCTGTGGGCTGGCGATTGGGTGCCTGATAGGCGGGGGCAGGGGATCTAACTGTTTGTCTGTCCAGCGCTGAGTAATTCCCCTTGGTCTGTGTACAATATGTTATTCCTGTCGGATTCATCGCGACTAAAACAGCTAGCGACAGCTAAACGGATAACACATGAGTTCAACGGTCTATTCACTACTGCTATGAACATTCATAAAGTTAACAAAACTGTGTTTTAATCAATTACGGTTATTAAATATAAAAATGCGCTTTCCTTTCACAATCAAGATTCAGTAAATGTACATTCACAAATGAATGAATCAATGAACGAATGAAAAAATGAATGAGAAATTGCGAATGAATTTTCTTTCGTCCAAGTCAGTCAGCCTGCCTGCCTTTTTCTGTCTGTATGTCTGCCTCTGTCTCTCTCTGTGTTTGTTTGTCTGTCTGTCTGTCTTTGTCTCTGTGTCTCTCTCTCTCTCCATCCCCTTCTTTACCTCCCCTCCCCCCCCCCCCCCTCTTACCAGCTCTTTCCATCCGCCTGAGTTTTTTTCCCCTCCGAGTGTAGATTTGATGTGCAGACGTGACTTGTGTGGCGTTCATTACCAGCCTTGGACCAATATTCACCATCTTCAAGGGGCAGTAATCTTCAGGGGCCCTGTTAGCCGCAGGAACTCCAGAGAGTAGATGCCCCATTCCACGCTTGATCTGCATTTTTGATTCACAACCTGAGTCTATCCCCCTCAGCCTGAGAACATCATTGGGGGTTAGGTATGAAAGTTAACACATCCAGTTATGAAATTTGATTTTGTTCGCCAAAGTTTGGGGGTTGTTCTCTTAAACTACATAACAATTCCACAGAGAGAGATCGACCATGATAGTTCAAGGGTGGTACCAGAATAGCTTGGCGCCTACAGGCGCCAAGCTATTCTGGCACCACCCTTGAACTATCATGGTCGATAGTTATCTAGCTGTAGTGGTTAACTGAGTTCTTGAACTTTGAAGACATACATTTGGCACTTTCTGACAGAACATACAACAAAAAAAAGACCGCTGAAAATCCTAAACAAACCCCAAATGACCGCCTCAGTTTCAGCGTCTACAAGAACAAAATCTCTGCCAACCAGAGGCGTACAATTCTTATCAGCCTGTATAGTCTGCAGAGGCTCATGATAATCTATGTTTCCTGGGTATGGAGCGGTCTGGATGAAGAAAGGAGGCTGTGAAGACTCTTCTTCTCAAGTGGAAATGAAGATTTTCATTCCGGTGATTACTGGCGGGAGTGATGGCTGGAATGAAGAAGACAGGAGAGGGAAGGGGGTGGGGTGGAAGGGGGTGGTTTTGGGGTGGTATGAGGGATGCGGGGCTCGTAGGGTTTATGTGTGTGTGTGGGGGGGGGGGGGAGGGGGAGGATGAAGAAGATGGAAGGATAGAGAGAGTGAAACACAGAGAAAGCGAGACTGAGAAATGCATTTAACTCTTTCAAAAGGTGATCGCCGAACCAACTTCAAAAGACATAGATCCTCATGAGCCCCCGCAACTGCGGGGGCTCATGAGGATCTATGCCTCTTGCTGTGATCAATTTGTATTTATGTTCCTTATCCGACTGGGGATATTTTTTGCGTTGAACTGACAAAAATTGCAAAATCACGATGTACGTCGGTTGCCAGTGAAGAGGTGAAACGTAAGAGAAAGACTCCGCGTGTTTCATAGTTCTGTCCCGCCATTCCTATTGTGTTTAACCCATTCAGCCCTGACGCACTACAGCAGGAGATGGATCGACCGTGATAATTCAATGGTAGTGCCAGATTAGCTTGGCGCCTGTTGGCGCCAAGCTAATCTGGCACTGCCCTTGAATTTTCATGGTCGATCCATCTCCGGTAACTCAGTGGTGCCTAGTCGTTAGATGACGCCTCCAAAATTTGGGAAATACTTGCGTCGGGCTGAAAAAGTTAAAACCAGCACTAGTTTGTTATGGCGTCCAGACTGGGAGACCACAATAACACCATCTTACAACACTTGCAATGCCATAGATATGACACTTTGTTGATTGTGGTGTAATGTTTCCAATTTAAATTGGCCGTGAATATTACAAAGAAACCGGCTTATTTGTAGATCCATCAATTTAGCCTTAAACGTTTATGAATGTGTTTCACGCGCGTGTCTTGGAGTTAGCATTCTGGAACATATCAGGGATCTGAAGAACGTGTTAAAACACTCAACAACTCATTGGAACCAAAAAATCAAAGGCCGGGAGATTGATAGCGGGGTTTATGCTACTTCATCTTTATCTGTCATTCTGAGTGTGAGCAGAACAAGAGGGGGGAGGGGGGGGGGCGGCGGCTGGGGGGGGGGGGGGCTGGTGGTGGGCGTGGTGGTGGTGGTGGTTATGTGTGTGTGTGTAGTGTGTGTGTGAATGTGCCTGCGTGCGTGTGTGTGAATGTTTGTGTGTGTGTGTGTGTGTGTGTGTGTGTGTGTGTGTGTGTGTGTGTGTGTGTGTGTGAGAGAGAGAGAGAGAGAGAGAGAGAGAGATTAACCCTTTAAGTGTCAACGGACGCAGACTGTCTGTACAATCGGCTTGACAACTTCAACACCACACCCTTGGCTGTCCCAGAAACATGGACTCTAAGTGGTTTCAGCAAGAGGCGTAGATCCTGGTGAGCCCCCACAAATGCGGGTGTTCATGAGGATCTATGTCTCTTGCAGGTGGGTGGTGTTGGATTTTTCTCGGCACTGAACGGGTTAACAAGGTGTGAAGAAGAAGCGGTGACAGCTGTGCTGCTCATCCTCCACGCTCCATTTCCTCTGAGCACTCGAACGCATGTGGACTGACGCACAAATGGAAAATTGAAGATATTTTCAGCCAAACAGACGGACAGACATGCAGACAGACAAGACGGACGGACGGACAGACAAGACGGACGGACGGACAGATAGACAGACAGACAGACAGACAGACTTTCTCTTTCATTGTATACACCACAATGACGATCAGCAGGCAAATTCAACATATGGAATAATGCACTTATATACGTAATTTCACACCCAGTGTTAATACAAAATAAACATAGTACGTGTGTTATGAGTATCGCAGTTTCAATAGTGTGATATGTATCTCCCTTGTAATAGTTGAAAGACAGTAAGTCCATATTTGTGACGTATTTTTTAAAAAAATAAATGATCGTAATACAATGACAATCTACGATTGTCATTGCATTATGATAAAAAAAAAATCTCTACAAGTCCATTTTTGTAATTTTTTTAAAAAGTAAAATTGAATCTTACTTTTTAAAAAAATACAAAAATGAACTTGTCTTTTGTCTCAACAGGGCAGGTACACTTAGCTTGCATAAAAAAGTATCACAGAGTTCACAAACCCTCATGTAAGGTAACAAGAGGCATAGATCCTCATGGGCCCTCGCGAATACGGGGTCACATGAGGATCTATACCTCTAGGAGATATTTGGTGTTCGCTGAAGACTGGCTTCTCGCATGATTTATATCGAGTTCCAGTTTGCTTGCTGCTGTAGAGGGTGATTATCACAAATCTCCACTCGCCTCTAATCACCTCTCTCTCTCTCTCTCTCTCTCTCTCTCCTCTCTCTCTCTCTCTCTCTCTCTCTCTCTCTCCCCCTGAAAAAAGCTTTTGATCTTGTCAACCACTCTATCCTACTAAAAAAAAATCTACAATTCTATCACATTGACTCAAATACTGTCTCCCCCCCCCCCCCCACCCGGGTCTGCCCTGGGGGACTTGGGTGGGGTTAACTACTTTTTAGTTCCCAGGGTCACCCTGGTCATCCCCACAGGGTGGGTTTCCCTTCTATTCTGGGGCATATGTTTCTGTCTACCCTTGGTCCATTCACCTGTATTTGCCTTCTTAAACTCTCCCTACTGTCTGCACTGCCTGTAGCTCTTGATATTGGATGTGTGTTGCTAAATGGTCTTAGCTTTATTTATCCCCAATGTCGTAGGTTTATTTAACGTATTGGACCGGCTGGCGACATACATTCAATTTTCTGTTTAGTTTTTTTCACAAGCAGTGCAGGCACGTCCTGAGAAAGTCTTGTTGCTGTCGGGACGTTAAGCAATGTACAATCAATCAATCAATCAATAAAATACTGTCTCCTTTATATCTTCCTATCTCAGGGACTGAACGCACAAAATACTGCTAAATGGCAAATATTCCTGTGACGGGTAAAGAACTTGCGGTGTTCCACAGTGATTTATTCTAGGGCCCTTATTATTTAATCTCTTTATTAATGATCTGCCGCTGTGCATATCTCATTTAGACGCAAACTGTGAGTAATCTGTTCGCAGACGACACGACTACACACACATCTGACAAAGATATAGCAACCATTAATGAGGTACTCCAACAAAGTCTAGATGAAGTAGCAGGCTGGTGCAGTGATAATCACATGATTATTATTATTCCAAAGTCAATTAGCATGTTACTTACCACACGTCAGAAACACCTGCATGGCCTACCACCTTAACACTCTCCTTAGATAGCCAGCCTGTAGAACACGTAAATAGGCATTGGTTATTAGGCGTTATCGTGGACAACCAATTAAGCTGGAAACCGCATAATGATGCAAAACAATCTCTAAACATTTGTTCCTGTTATCAAAATTACGTAATATTATTAATACTGCTATCCGTAAACTCTTTTTCCATGCCCATATTAAAACGCATTGTGACTTCAGTTCTACTGTCTGGGATGGATGCAGAGAAGTTCACATGAAAACCCGTTAATTCATTGTATCGTCGGGGCATTAAATTAATACTTCCTGGTCCTACTTCGACTCTGAAGGGAAAAAAAAAAGTTTGTCTTTTTCAGGAGCTAAAGCGTGGAATATTTTACCTCCAAACCTGAAATCAATTTGTAAGATTAGCGTCTTCAAAGATCGCATGCATAAATATTTACTTCAGAAGTAATAGTATGTTCGGTAATAGTAATAGTGATAGTATGGGAATCTACTACTATTCATATAATTAGTGACAAGTTTCCCATCACCTGATAATCTTCTACTGTTGCTGCAGATTATGTAATAGTTCGACTGTCTGCATTCACATGTCAGTTTGGTTTTTATTCATTTTTCTGCTTGTTCGTACCAGTATAATTATGTGCTTTTTATGTTTGTTGTTTGCTTCCACCCCCCCCCCACCCCCCTCTATCGTCTGATGTATAATTATATGTGTAGAGTAGCAGGACAGTTTGGAAGATAGTAATAATAATAATACCGGTTATTATATAGGTGCTTTTTCCCAATTCTGCGAATCGGCTCAAAGCGCCGCGAACTGCACCCAACACACACGCACAAGTGACACACGCATTCACTCTGAAGACAAACACAGTACAAGACAAACACAGGACATTCACGTGGTGCGAAGGAACAGTTCAGCTACTGAGGTTTCGGAAATTTTGATCGCTTGTATTTGAAATTTATAAAGTGGCCTGAAACCGGTACCATAGGGGAGAGGGAGGAAGATAGGCATTGCTATGCCTAAAACTTTTATCCAGAATAAAAACGTTTCATCACCATCATCATCATCATCATCTCTCTCTCTCTCTCTCTCCTCTCTCTCTCTCTCTCTCTCTCCTCTCTCTCTCCTCTCTCTCTCCTCTCTCCCCCCCCCCCCCAACTCAGTTTTTGTTCATCCCCACCCCCACCCCGCTAAACCCTGTCCGACATTATAGTCTAGCAGTTTGTTTGGGTCTTTTTCATCTGCAACTGTCATAGATCCACATAAGCCTCTAATGACATCTCCAAGACTGAGACACATATCATCATAAGCCTTGCGAATTCAAGTGCTCATGAGGATCTATACCTCTTTACTGATGTCATTTACAAACGTTTAAAATTAGCCTTGGAAATGACAAGAGTTTCGTGTCATACGTATATTACAGGTTACTAATGTAGAACGTACACCTCACACCGGATGTCTCCCTCCATGCGCTACCACTGAATTCAGCAATAGCGAATCGAGGGACACAACCAGTGTGGGCACACCTATGTTTCTTGCTTGATAAGATCAAGTCATTCAACTGCGTGCTAGTGACGTCAGTCCAGACACTTATTGCAAACTTGTTTCTGGAACTGAGCCGCGAAAAGTCAAGGTCCAGTCATTCTTTCAGTTCCACCCGGCTATTTCTCCCCTTATCCCCCACCCCCCGCCCCCCACCCCCTTCACTCCCCACCCTCTTCATTCCCCACCCCCCCCCCATGCATGTAGAGAGGGGATATCCGCGGTTCAATAGGTTCTCATTTGGGTTATCCGGAGATCGATAAGTTCTCATTTGGCGCGATTCCGATACGGCGCGATAGGATATTGGCTGTCTGAGCCGCTGTTTGCAGTAAACGGTTTTTGATGGCGGCTAAAGCTTGGGGTATTCCGCAAGAATGAATCGCTTTTAGAGAGGACGGAGACGTTAGGGTGGGTGGGGGTGGGGGGTGGGGTGGGTGGGTGGGTGGGAGGGGGATAGGGAGGAAAGGAAAAGAGAGGTGGAGGGTCGCAGGTAGGGTGGTGGGTGGTGGTGGTGCTTACAAACAGTGCACAGTGACTTTTGCAGTGACATTGATTATATACATTAAAAGTTAAAGTTAAAGGAAACGAAAAGCGAATGACCAATCACCTAAGAAACAAACAACAACAAAAACAAACAAACAAACAAACAAACAAACAAAACACAAACAACATCAGCCCGACCAAATAGAAAACAAACCAGCTAATCATTTAACCAACCAATCATTCGGCGAACCAACCAACCAGTCAACCAACCAACCAACCACCCAGCTACTCCAAATACATCAGTCAAGGTAGGAACGAATGGAGCAGACAACAACGGGAATAACAGGAAGGCACTGACAACAAAAAACAAAACAAAAACAAACAAACAAAAACAAACAAACAAAAACAAACAAACAGAAACAAACAAACAAAACAAACAAACAAAAACAAACAAACAAAAACAAACAAACAAAAACAAACAAATAAAAACAAACAAACAAAAACAAGATAACGGTCCATGAAAATATTTTGTGCATCTTTAACCCTTATCATTCGGAATACACCAGTGTGTGAAATACGTTTGACTAAAATAGTTCAAGGGTAGTGCCAGAATAGCTTGGCGCCTCTAGGCGCCAAGCTATTGTGTTACCACCCTTGAACTAAATCCATTTTTCTAATCCTTATCTGTAAGTACTATAGTGTAGTTTGCATATGGCAGTGTACAAATTTGAAGCTTTTAGTATCAGTATGATATGGGTTAATTTATTTCGTTTGCTGTCCGCTACTCTGACAAAACAACAATAAACAGCAACAACACGGACCAAGATATCCTGAGCATATCTTCATGACTGGAGTCTGGGGAGGACACTCAGAGTGCTAGGCTGACACACTCCACCTCCTGCGCTCGACTCATGTGCATTCTCACACAGGAGGGCTTATCTACGAGTAAACTCTCACAAATCAATGTCACAGCTCGTAACTCGCTCTCTCAGACAGATAGCAGAGTGCGCGCCACTCGTCTCTCCAGAAACTAATAGCAGGGAGCGTGGCGTGTTCTATCTCTTCCTATAGACGAGAGGACCCTGTAACCATGGGGGAAACTCACATTCTTTAGAGGCTACACTAGCGTCATAACTTAACTGTGAAATGTATGTGCTATAGAATTTACGAAGGCGCACGCGACTAAGTTATTCAATACTGTAAGTTGATCTCCCTTCACATTATGACACGTTAAATTTCAATTAGTTGTTGTTCAAAGGTGTGGGTGCCAGGAATAGGCTCTCTAATGCGCCTGGGGGGGTCATACAACGTCCCATCATAAGATAACAGATATGCTTGTAGGGGGGTGTGACACAGCGGGGGGACATCTATCACTAGCGCGCGAACTACACTTTGACAGTGAGGGAACTCTTCTCTCTCCTACGAACGACGTGCAATCCTCATCTCACTCACCTATTGTGAGTAACACGTAGACACACACCACACACACACAAAACGCCATCTGTATCAGAGCTGCGCTGAGTTTTGGCGACATCTCGCCGGAGGGAGGCACATCTCTACACGTAAGAAGTCTATGGTAGTAAGGTGTGAGATAGGAGTCTCACTACCGAGCTGCGCCGCGGCTCATAGGTACACAACACACACACACAGAGATCCGAGACTCTAGGCTGCGGGATTCATGGGGAGAGAGGGGCGGGACACACTTCAAGCATCTAACTAGCGAGGGGACAGAATAGCGCTAGCGCTCGTAACTGCATTCAGACGACTAGAGCGCGTCCAGCACGTCAGAGAATGATATAATGGTTGACTGGGTGGGTGGAGTGGATCTATTCTCATCTGAGTATATCTATGGAGGAGCGGGGAGATGTGGAGAGTTGTAATCTCTAGTGTTGTTTTCTCATCTCTGTCTCACGAGTGAAGTACTGAGAGAGTACACACACTATATTGGTTAATTTTAGGTGGTCATAGAGCGAGTATGAAGAGAGCGGATAACACACACGGTCGAGAGTGTTATTTAACTCTGCGAGTGTCAGTGAGAAAGAGGGGATAAATACAGCGCTCTGAGTGTGACGGAGTAGTATACATTGGAGATACACACACACTCTAGTAATATATCAGAAGGGAGGGGGGGGGGGGTGGAGTGAGAGTGCATGAACAGAGGGTGGGGGTCATGATGCGATGTTTATATATCTGTAGGGTATCATGTGATAGTGACTATTTGGGGGGGTGATAAGATAGTGTGATGATGGTGCGGGCACAGGGTGTGTGTCAGAAGAGTGGGAGATTGTGATGGGAGAGATGAGGGAGAGAGAGTGTGGAGGTTGGTGATGAGGGGGGTATTGGAATGAGAAGGAGGGGAATGGGGGTGAAGGGGGGAGTTGTTGTGGGTTTGGAGGTTGGGGTGGTTTAGAGTGGGTAGATGGGGGTTGTGACCACAGAAGGTTAGAAGGGGGGTATGTGTTGGGATAGTGGACAGGTGTGAGGGAGGAGGTTAGATGAGATTGTGGAGTTGTGATGGGGTTGGTGGTGGGAGATGGATTGGGATGGGGGTGTGGGGGATGGTGGTAGAGTGGTTTGATATAGGTGGGGGTGTGGGGTGTGGTGTGGGTGGGGGTGTAGTATCAGGGGGTGACAGGTTTGTGTTGTGGTGAAGATAGAGTATGTAAATGGGTAGATATCCGATATATCATAGGTGATTGGATCTTAGCATGGTTTAGGTGGATTGTAGTTATGGGTGGGGTTGTGAGGAAATTTGGGGAGGGTGTAATAGTAAAAGATGGGAGAAAAAAAAATAATTAAAAGTATAAATAGAAAGATGAAAAAGGGAAGATGGATGGGGGGGTAAGGGAGAGGTTAATGGAGCAGAGGAGAGGATGGTTGATGGAGTTAGGAGGAGTGATGGTTTTATTAGGATGATGTATGTGTATGTAGAGAGGGAGTTGTGTTAATGGAGGGGGGTTTATGTGTGGGTGTGGGAGGTGGGGGGGTTGTGTTGTGGTTTTGGTGGGGGTTTAGGTTGGGGGGGGGGGGGTGGTGGGGGGGGGGGGTTTGTGTTGGTGGAGGAGTGGGGGGATTGGGGTTGAGTGTAGATTTAGTGTGTAGGGGGATGAGGTGATTGAGATTTATTGAATTTTGATATGCAGTTTGGAGCGAGGAGAGCGATAGAGAGGGTTGCGATCGTACATATATGGATACTGTATACGGGTAATTTTATGTGATTCATATGAGAGGGGGTATAGTATTTTGGTAGAGGAGGGGGGGGATGAAAAAGCGGACCTGGAAGTGAGGGGGGAAAGATATTGGTGATTGGAAGAGTGGGAGGATTTTGGTGGGGGGGGGGGCAGAGGGGGATGTATATGGGAATTTTGTTTAAGTAGATATCTAGTCACAGAGGGGGTGGTTGGAGTATTAGAGTCTGAAGTTATGGGTAATATAAGACAGGGGTAATTGGACATTTGTTGATCATTTTAGGACATGGAGTAAGTTGATGGGGGTTTATGGGTGGGGTTTGGAGTATTAGATGTAAGATTAGATTGGGGGATCACTCATCTGGAAGTATAGAATTGTGTATGGGTATGTGGGGTGGTTGAATGTGGGAGTAGTTGTTGGGGTGTGTTAATGGACAGTTATATAATTTAAAAAAGAAAGAATTGGAAATAACTATTAATGATAAAGCCTATAAAGAAGAGAACAGGTTTATACGAATATGATTGGTCTGAGATGAATCAATCAAAAAATTCCAACCATACAGTATGTATACGGCCCGCTGGTGATAATATTTCCATCTCTGTTCCTAGGGCAGCGTAGGTTTTTCGGGAGTTCTCTTCACGACTGAGCTGTGCTGTTCGTCTCTGAATTCAAAGCGATAGATTTACTTCCAGATAACGTTTGTGATCGTCGCCGATTAAATGAATACCCCGCGCCGCCCGAGTATATTTTGTCATTTTGAATTAGCGATACCCATCCCTCCATCAGACACCATCGTCCATCTGCAAGAGGCATAGATTTTCATGAGCCCCTGCTATCACGACAACATCACTTAAAAAATTAACAAGCTACAGCTAATCTGTATATTTTCTGACCAGGCTGGTAACACTTTAGTCAGTGTGGTGGTGTGGACTGGTGGTGTGGACTGGCTGTGTGGACTGTGTGATTTTGCAACTGGCAGAGGAGGGGTGGGTGGTGGTTTTGCAACTGGCAGAGGAGGGGTGGGTGGTGGTTTTGCGTGAAGAATGGTGCAGATTAGTCGGCGTGATGGTGTTTTCTGCCTGCAATTTATTGTATCCCCTTAACTGCACACACTCCCCCCCCCCCCTACCCCGGGTCTGCCCTGGGGGACTTACCCCACCCGGGTCTGCCCTGGGGGACTTGGGTGGGGTTAGGTATTTTTTAGTTCACAGGGTCACCCTGGTCAGCCCCACAGGGTGGGTTTTTCTCTCTATTCTGGGGCATGTGTTTCTGTCTACCCTTTGTCCATTCACCTGTATTTGCCTTTTTAAAACTCTCCCTACTGTCTGCACTGCCTGTAGCTCTTGATATTGGATGTGTGTTGCTAAATGGTCTTAGCTTTATTTAGGCCCATGTGTTAGGTTTATTTAACGTATTTGACCGGCTGGCGACATACATTCAATGTTCTGTTTCTTTTTTATTTTTTCACAAGCAGTGCAGGCACGTCCTGAGAAAGCCTTGTTGCTGTCGGGACGTTAAGCAATGTACAATCAATCAATCAACCTGGGGGACTTGGGTGGGGTTAACTACTTTTTAGTTCCCAGGGTCACCCTGGTCAGCCCCACAGGCTGGGTTTTCTCTCTATTCTGGGGCATGTGTTTCTGTCTACCCTTGTCCATTCACCTGTATTTGCCTTTTAAAACTCTCCCTACTGTCTGCACTGCCTGTAGCTCTTGATATGGATGTGTGTTGCTAAATGGTCTTAGCTTTATTTAGGCCCATGGTTAGGTTTATTAACGTATTTGACCGGCTGGCGACATACATTCAATGTTCTGTTTCTTTTTATTTTTTCACAAGCAGTGCAGGCACGTCCTGAGAAAGCCTTGTTGCTGTCGGGACGTTAAGCAATGTACAATCAATCAATCAACCTGGGGGACTTGGGTGGGGTTAACTACTTTTTAGTTCCCAGGGTCACCCTGGTCAGCCCCACAGGGTGGGTTTTCCCCTCTATTCTGGGGCATGTGTTTCTGTCTACCCTTGGTCCATTCACCTGTATTTTCCTTTCTAAAACTCTCCCTACTGTCTGCGCCGCCTGTAGCTCTTGATATTGGATGTGTGTTGCTAAATGGTCTTAGGTTTATTTAGCGTATTAGACCGGCGGGCGACATACATTCAATGTTCTGTTTAGTTGTGGGTTTTTTCACAAGCAGTGCAGGCACGTCCTGAGAAAGTCTTGTTGCTGTCGGGACGTTAAGCAATGTACAACCAACCAACATTAACTGCCAAAGAAAAATTGAATACAACCCGACTGCAAGAGACATAGATCCTCATGAGCCCCCGGTGTCGCGGGGGCTGATGCCGATCTATGTCTCTTGCTAAGACCAGTTTGTATTCCCATTCCTTGGAGCGTGGTGGCTTTTGGTCATTGACAGAACAAAGATTTCAGTAACAAACGTGGACGTACAATAGCAGGGAAGAGGCTAAACATGGGAGTCTGTACAGTCTCGGCTTTCTCGCGACTAAAGCTTCAATATTAGCAATCGATTGCTAATCTGCGTACGCATTTCCTGACTCATTTGATGCGTGCCGCTTAAAGATGAGGAAAAAATGAAGTTAGCGTGTGGCATGCCTCGTATTATACGGCAAACACGAAATCACTTTTGGCTGTCCAAGGTACGGGCCGGCATCCCTGCCATAAGATACAGAATCACAGACCAGCACACGTAATATATATATATATATATATATATATATATATATATATATATATATATATATATATATATATATATATATATATATATATATATATATAATATATATATATATATATATATATATATATATATATATATATATATTGGGAATCGCATTAAGTGAAAAGAAAACGTTCCAGTCATGAACTAATAGAGTCGAGGGGTAACTTCGAAAAAAAAAAGAAGTAAATGTTCCAACTCGAATTGCCAGCTCTTTGGGAAAGAAGACATGAAAGCGGTAAAGTCTAGAATTACAAACCAACGCACGTATCTGGAATCAGTTTCGAAAATCCCATGGACAAAAAAACTCCCATCTAACCGGTCGCCAAAACGTTCAGACTTGTCTGTGAGAGAAAAAAGAGAAGAAAAAAAAAAAAACGGCTCTCTCATCGTCTCTGTGCAAGCGGAGGAAATTTATGAAGTTTTCGCGCCGCAGGAAGCGCTCACGGAGAAGAGGGGCATGCTGGGAAGTAAACTAGAGTTGTCCCACTTTGGAGACGCCGCGTCTAGCGTTCTATCGGCGAACACCAGGGGGCGCGCGGCGCTGAAGAGCTTGTGTTATCATCTATTATAGCACCTGCAATTTTAGGAAGATCATGATTATCAAGGAACACAGATATCCATGAGCCCCGCGATTGCAGGGGCTTATGAGGATCTATGTTTTTTGCAGATGAATTGATCTGAATGAGGGGCTTGTCAGATCTATCTACTGAAAAATCATCCCCCTCAACACGTTTTGGACAATTTTTTTCTGGAGTGTATCAGAAACTAGGTGAGAGAGAGAGAGAGAGAGAGAGAGAGAGAGAGAGAGAGAGAGAGAGAGAGAGAGAGAGAGAGAGAGAGAGAGAGAGAGAGAGAGAGAGTGCTACCGCATCCAACTTGGCTGCAAACTAATTTTTACTTCGTGATGGCAGCAACAACAACAAAAAAGGCCACCGACCATCTGATGAATATTAGTTTGAACGATTTTATCAGTTTAGTATCCCATAGAGTGCAGTGTTTTACTCTTGACTCTGTGTGTGTGTGTGTGTGTGTGTGTGTGTGTGTGTGTGTGTGTGTGTGTGTGTGTGTGTGTGTGTGCGCGCGGGCGCGCGCGCGCACGCACGCGCGCTTGTGTGAGTAAGAGCAAAGAGTATAGCCCTACGTAGGGGTATACTCTTTGGTATGAGAGAGAGAGAGAGCGAGGTAAATAGAGAGACAATGACAATGACAATGATCCTTTATTTGACAACGGTAAAAGTTTTGGTAGTAACAACCATTTTTCGAACTTGCCGTTGCTAATCTACTGATTACAGAGTTACTATCGCACTAATTGTTTTCTACTACTGAAAAGGGGAAAAAAAATTACATGACAGCACAAGCCAAGAAAGAAGAAAAAAAAATTGTAAGCGGGAAGTGATATAGGAATTACCAACTTTACTGGTCGGGCATAATGACATGTTGTGAGGTTTAATTAAAATAATATAATAAGAATACACACAACCTAATACGCATACATATCGCATGCACATTTGAGCACGCCACTCTCTATCTCTAATATACACGTACGCACACGCACACACGCACAATGCACACGCACACACACACACACACACACGTGCACACACACGCTTACGCGGCTTATAACGTTAAGCTAGTCAGTCATATGAGTAGCTGGCTAAATACAAACTGTACCGAATAAATATGAGTCATCAGTCGAAACCTGTGATACACGCAATTAATAATCTAATGAGAAATAATATTTTTCAATATGTGCACAGTCACGGGGATGCTGCTGACAAAAATAAGTACTCGGTGAGACTGACTTTAAACGAGGAGAAAGTAGCTGATGTCGTGACGTTTCTAGGCAAGGCATTCCAAAGACTAGAGCCAGAGAACGTCAAACTCGTTTTATAAATATCAATTCTAGGTCGCGGCACAATAAGGGATTTTCTTGATCTGGAGTATGTTGATGACTGGACGGTAAATAGCGATGTGATATATCGGGGTAGCTTATCGTTTAATGCCTTGAACATAACCATTCCCTTATTGTAAATTAGATGATCTTTCAGGGGCAGAATTTTTAAGGCTGCCAATTTTTGGTCAGTAGTTAAGCTGGGATCAGGGAGTATTAGTTTGGCAGCTCTCCGATGTAGAGAGTTCAATCTTTTCAAATTGACATCGCTCGAACCATCCCACACAGTAGAAGCATAGTCTATATGCGATCTAATATGAGCATTGAAAAACAGTTCACGTGTCTCCATATCAGTAATGTGTTTAAGTTTTGCTAAGATGTACAGATTTCTGGAGACAATTTTACAAACATTACTGATGTGTGGCTGCCACCTAAGCTGGTTGTCCACCGTGACTCCTAGCAGGCGATGGTTAGTAACTTGGCTGATGGTTTTGCCTTTGAGGGACAGACTGAGAGAGAGAGAGCCAAGCTGGTGTTTTTGGCGGGTGCTAATTACCATGCTCTCCGTTTTTATCGGGTTTAAAATCATAATATTATGACTGCACCATTCATCAATATCTTGCAGTGTGTTTTGCAGTCGTGAATTGATGTTTGATATATCCTTATCTGGCGTGTGTACTGCAGCATCATCTGCAAACATATCACATGTAACGCTTTCATTTTTTTATCGCAAGAGAAAGATCATTTATGAACAAGCAGAATAAAAGGGGACCAAGAATAGAGCCTTGTGGTACGCCATGCTTCACTAACCCTTGATTCGAGTATGAGCCATTTAGTAATACCTTTTGTTTTCTACCTTCGAGATAGGATTTGAAAAACGACGCCGAGTTGTTGGTATACATGGATACTTTCTTGATCGGTATTTCGTGGTTTACTAGATCAAAGGCTTTACGAAAATCTAGAAACATGACTCCTGTAAGTTTTGAGTCGTTGATGGAAGATCTTGGCTTGACTTCGCAAACGAAGATTTTATAGGAGTTGCCCACGACGTCTGCAGGCTTGTTCATGGCTGCGGAGGCCAATCCGGGACAGGCAGGTTCGACCGCAGTGGCTGCAGGGGGAGGTATGGCCAGGGTTCTGAGTTGCGGCATCTCTGTTTTTTCTCCTGATCCGCTTGTCCTTAAGGCTAGCTCTGCGAGAGTCCTCAAAGGAGACAGCTGCCTTGTAAATGGTGGAGCGCCAGGTGTCACGGTCCACAGCAAGCGAAGACCACTGGTGGTGGTCGATTTGGCAGGCACTAAGTGACTTCTTGAGACAGTCTTTGTATCTCTTCTTTGCTGCCCCTCTGTCACGATGTCCAGTAGCAAGCTCGCCGAACAGGGTGATCTTTGGTAGGCGATGATCCTCCATCCTGGAGACATGCCCCGCCCAGCGGAGCTGTGTCCGCAGCAGCAAAGCCTCGATGCTCACAGTTTCAGCCTGTTCAAGGACCTCGACGTTGGTGACATAGTCACTCCAGTGAATGCCCAGGATGGTACGCAGGCAGCGCTGGTGGAAGCGTTCGAGGAGTCGTAGTCGGAACCATACATCAGGGTGGTGAGGACCACAGCTCTGTACACGCTGATCTTGGTGCCTGTTTTCAGCTGTTGATTGTGCCACACCCGCTTGAAAAGTCGCCCGAAAGCGCTGTTCGCTTTTGCCAGCCTGCTGTCAAGCTCCTTGTCCAGCTTGGCGTCCGACGTGATAATGCAGCCAAGGTAAGTAAACTGGTGCATTGACTTTAGTTCAGACTCGCCAATGGTGATGTGAGGAGGGCGATACACTGTCTTGGGTGCCGGCTGATGGAAGATAACCAGGTGTCTATCATCCGTATCAGCGCAGTGTGACATGAGTGTTCTGATCTGAAGCCCGACTGCAATGAATAGATTAATTTTCGGCTTTCCAGGTATATAGATAGATGCTTGTGAATATGCCGTTCTAAGGGCTTGGACAGAACAGTGATATGGGCCTAAAATTATTAATTTCACTAAGATCTTTAGATTTAGGTAGAGGTATTACTTTCGCGTCTTTAATTGCGTCTGGAAAACAATTAAAATTAATACAGAGGTTGTAGATATAAGTGATACTCTCTACAATGTAAGGGAGGGATATCTTGAGTATTTTCGCACTAACCTCATGAGCCCCCGCAACTGAGGGGTCTCATGTTGATATGTCTCTTGTATGTGGATCATTACAGTATTGACTTTTCTCAAAAAGGTTACCCCCCTCCCTGACACTGTACGGTCATTTTTGTGTCTGAAATTAGTCTTGGTTCCGTCAGCGACCATGGATACACATTGGGCCCAGCAAGAGGCATAGATCCTCATGAGCCCCCGCGAATGCGGGGGCTCATGAGGATCTATGTCTCTTGCATGTGGATGAGAACAGTGTTCACCTTTCCTCGGCAGCGAAAGAGTTAAAAGAACGTTATCGTGCAAGTGTGCGGGACCTGTGTCAGACTTCTAATCTTGTGGGGAAAGCCGGGGCTAAGCCTTGTCCCCCTAGTCAGCGACTGTCCTCCCTTGTCTCTGCCGACAAATCCTGACGAATGGGGGCGCTGCTCTCTGTCACACGCGGACGCACGCGCACAGCTTCTTCCCCTCGCTCTGGGACCCCGCGCGTTGAGCGCGAGACATTGGCTCCACCCTCCCGGTGTGATGGGGGCCTGTGGGTGATGGGGACGTGACAATGGCGACTTGGGAGGGAGAGAGATTGGAGGCGGAAAGGTCCTGTGGAAAGAGATGGAACAAAATAAAAGTGGCATGTTGTAAAATAAAGACAGACCGTAGTCAGTGCATTTTTGGAGTACTTTTTATGACGTACGCTAACTTTTGAAAACACAGCCTGACACGGAGATTTTTCTTTTAAAAAAATAATTTGTTTATTTTTCTTTTACAAATTACGTAAATTAGTTTTTGGGGGTCCTTATGTGTTTTATATATTCTACATCTTTCTCCGTATCCGACTCCTAGCCCCCCCCCCCCCCCGCCCCTTCCTATCCCCCCACTTCACACACACACACACACACACACACACACACACACACACACACACACACACACACACACACACACACACACACACACACACACTCTCTCTCTCTCTCTCCAGTCCCTAGCCATTGCAAAATTCTGCTAGATGTTTGTTTAGCATTTAATGTGAATGTCTATGACAGCTGTCACTTCTATATTATTGAATATTGAATAATTATTAATGATTACATTTCACACGCATCTTTAAATGACACACCCGTGTGCACACATATCAGTTTTTCATCTTTTCAGCCTCGAAAACTTACCGGCCACGTTGCTTGCAACGCAGATCCCTAAAGTGAAAAGAAAAAAAAAAGATTCTTGTATTTTCCACAAGAAAGCGCTCTCTTTACCTACAAAGCTAAAACAAGCTCAAATACATCCAAGTGGAGTGTACACAGATTTGTGTGTAGACAGAGGCTGCTTTCTCTCTCCTACGTCACTTCCGCCAACACCATCCACCTGCAAGAGGCACAGATCCTCATGCGTGCCCGCTGGGACTCGTTGAAAATCGATGTCTCTTGCTGTTTTTGATGCAAATTGTTATTACCGAGACTGAATGTGTCAAGCGTGCTCTGTATGGCTCTCGAGGATCTATACCTCGTATACATGAAATTTGTTGTTGGTCTGTGATTTTGGACATAGTAGGCTCTAGCCGTGACGTCAAAACCGGCACAGACCATCACACGTGCGATGATAAAAAGGTTCTGCGTGAAGGTTTTTGAAGCCTAATCAGTTTTACAATTATTTCGCAGGAACCTGAAAATAACGTCTCTCTCGCGCTGGCTTCAAATGAATCGACAAGTGCTGCTCTGTAATTTATACCTTAAGATTTTAAGGCGTAAGGTCCAAAATAACTGACCAGGGAACAATTGCACGAGTGAGCTTAGTCCTGCGCCAGCCACTAAGCAAGGTGCTCCGCTATTGCGCCACAACACTCACCCCGCTATAGCGCCACAACACTCACCCCTCTATAGCGCCACAACACTCACCCCGCTATAGCGCCACAACACTCACCCCGCTGCAGCGGAGTACCTTGCTTAGTGGCTAGCGCAGGATTAACTGAACCCAGCACACAAACGAATCTATACTTTTTCAGAATTTAAAACCAGTCGAAATACCCTAAGCTGGCACGCAATCGACACCTCATTTCCTCATGCAGAGGAGCCCGACAGATTTCAAAGCAGGCTTCACCTTTACCGTAGACAATTCGAGATGTAGAACAGATTCAAGTTTTCAACTGCAAAGGCTGCCCACTTGAGGTGGAGAGGCCGCCGACAGTCAGACACGAAAACTGAGCGCGCTTCTCTTTGATTCGCCGATATTTGATAAACGGGGCACTTCAATCAAAGATCCCTGGACTTTTTTGGCGGCATGAGAAGTCTTTTAGACGCCAGATTTTCAGTGATGATTTTAGACTGAACTTCCAACAGCTTCCAAAGCCTGAAAAGCACATATAGGTAAGACCTACACGTAAGATTAGAAAAAGATGTGCCCTAATTTGAAAATAGACTAAAGTCCGTTTTTGTAAAAAGCGAAATTGTCATGGTTGAACAATGAAAATCTCACTTTTCACAAAAATGGACGTGACTGTATTTTGCTCAAGTTTGGCAGGCATAGAGACGTAGATGACACCACAGTCATAATGATCATTTTGCATCTGGCGCTTGCACAACCCATGCCAATGTTGCATCGGATATGCTTTTTGACCTAAACTCTCCATCAACCCTTCAGTATAAGGGAGACAGATGCAAAATAAATGAGTCAGAAAGAGACACAGACACTCCATAAATAATGCTGTGCTGCTATGTGATTTTGGACCTTACAGCTGCAAGACAGAATTTAAAAAACAAACAAACGGCAACAACAACAAAACGCAGCCCAGCAGAGAAAAGAGTACATCAAAAAGATGCATTATTTGGTTGGTTAGTTCGGGTTTAACGTCCACAGCACCGAGGTGATCATGGACGGCCCTGACGGGCGGGTTATGGGGGACAGGGAAATCTATTGCCTATGGAATACGACCTGAACACTGATCAACTCAGGCGCACTCCAACTGTGCCACTTTGATTTACCAGGACCTTTCAACGGACATGCTATTGAACAAATCCGTTTTTCCCCCTGGATTGTGAGTCCAGCTACCGGGGCCGGGACGGGATTCGAATCCACGACCCGGCGATTCCCTTCGCTCTGCTCCGACGTGTAACCGCCTGACCTATTTCGGACTCTGATGCATTATTTGTACCGATTCATGAATGTGGATCAGACAGGATATTCAGAATGTGGATCAGACAGGATATTCAGAATGTGGATCAGACAGGATATTCAGAAATATAGGCACCATCTTCTAGACTGCGTTGTGTAAGAAACATGGATTGTAAGACCTGGAGTGGTATGCATGAAGACAGACTGTAAACGTCGCCCTGGTCTAAATAAGTTATAGTCTACTGTTCGTAACAATACCTATAACTTCCTATTTAGACCAACTTGAGCCGCAATTTTTAGTCCGGTCTCATGAATACTACGCCTACAGTTTCCGTATGGCCGAGCTCATAAGGATGTCAGTGTTCCTGTTGCAAATGAAACAATTTCGTCTCAGTCTATAAGTTTGCTTTGAGAATAAGGTCTTCGTTTTACAAGACTCTTTTCTTTGAATTTCTCAACACTTATATTTAATTATATGATTGACGTGCGCCAGAGGCTAAGCGAAGTGGTGTAAATTGTTTACATTTTCCATAAACTCCGTTTGAGGACAAGAGGTGGAATAAATGGAGCAAATCACTACCATCAAGAGACATAGATTTTCATGAGCCCCTGCATTGCAGGTGCTCATGAGAATCTATGTCCCTTGCAGACGAGCGAAACTGATGGAAGCGGTTGTTGAGGAGCTGTTTAGTGACGGCGTAGTCGGTGTGACAAAAATAAGAGGCAAGAACACGGTACCTTCCTCTTCTTCATCTTCGTGAGTAGAGTTGATGGCCCTATAGCGAGAGTATTATCTACCCTGCTGCGACAACTTCATAAAATGAAACAAAAAAGACGACAGACAAGATAAGTGGTTCAGAAGAAGACCGCTGAAATTGTATTACCAATATCCCATCGTTTTCTCAGACATCATGGCAACCACCATCTCTTACGGGATCCAAGCTTCCATTTTTTTAGCTTAGGGGACCAGGGTGAGGGTGTAGGCGAGGGAGGGGGGTGGGGGGGGGGGGTGGGGAGGGCGGTGGGGAGGGGGAAAGGGGGCGTAAATTCACTTGGTCTCAAATCGTATTTGTTTCTCACATACAGAAAGGGCGTGGGAAAATCATCATAACCCGTTCACGACCGAACAAAAAAGTAAACAGAATCCAACTGCAAGAGGCATAGTTCCTCATGAGCCCCCGCAGTTACGGGGGCTCATGAGGATCTATGCCTCTTGCTGAAACCACTTTGTATGAAAGTAGCTTCGAAGGATGTTTTTTTTTTTTTATTTGAATATACAGTTATTTGAATACACAATCCTGCGTCCATTGACAGTGAAAGTGTTAAAGACATTACTGTCTCCTCTGTAGCGACATAGATGCTGCTCGATCCTTCACGCTTGCTTGGTCAAGGGTGCGAGCGCCCTCCTCGCGTGTAGGACTTGCTGGGAGCTCACTACATCCCTCAGACTATGCTTTCGCACGGGCGACAGGAGGGGCACGAGTGCGCATGCGCGCGGAATCAAGACGTCCCCGTGGTCATCCATCACTAGGTGGCGGCACTGCCATCAGTGCAATTCTCTCTCATGGCCCGCCATCTTGTACCTTCTGAGGACGTGCCCGCTGTAGTCTGGGCGGAGGGGCGAGATGGAATGTGTTGTGACTTTGTGGGGGTTGACGTGTACCACTCGGCCATCATTGCGTTTTGTGCTTTTCTGCCCTGTGAAGTCAGAAGACATTAAGTCCATTGGGGAGGAGAGGGGGGGGGGGGGGTTGTAGAAGCGAGATTTTCACCGTATTACAATGTAAATCGCGCTTATTACAAAAATAAACTTAACCTCTATTGCCAGGTTTACTTGTCGACAGCATTATTCTACGCCTCTAGGGTCATTTGCGGGAGTGAGCTTAGTCCTGCGCGAGCCACTAAGCAAGGTGTTGTGCTATAGCGGGGTGAGTGACGTGACGCTATAGCGGAGCACCTTGCTTAGTGGCTGGCGCAGGACTAATCTCACTCACGCAGCTGACCCCAGCTCCGCAGAGCACAGGCCACCATACAATGTTAGTCCTGTGCGTGTCCGTATCGGTTTTTGTCGCGCTCATTCCTCTCGGATGTCAGGTTGTTCTTCCTCTCGGATGTCAGGTTGTTCTTCCTCTCGGATGTCAGGTTGTTCTTCCTATAGGATGTCAGGTTGTTCTTCCTATAGGATGTCAGGTTGTTCTTCCTATAGGATGTCAGGTTGTTCTTCCTATAGGATGTCAGGTTGTTGTTCCTATAGGATGTCAGGTTGTTGTTCCTATAGGATGTCAGGTTGTTGTTCCTATAGGATGTCAGGTTGTTCTTCCTATAGGATGTCAGGTTGTTGTTCCTATAGGATGTCAGGTTGTTCTTCCTATAGGATGTCAGGTTGTTCTTCCTATAGGAATCATGGCGACAAAAACTGATACGGACACGCAGAGGGTTAATCTCCATCGCAGAGGTGTAGAGAAAGGCAGCGGACGGCGGCTGGATAGAGACTTGGAATGACGAGCCACCCACAGCGAGCCAGACAAACACTGCTCTGCGCGGACAATCCATTTTAAACCCACGGCCGCATTCCAGATTTTGGGGGACTGCATGTGTGCCACTTGCAAGCGATGGGTCGACCATGATAATTCAAGGGTAGTGCCAGATTAGTTTGGCGCCTGATGGCGTCAAGCTAATCTGGCACTACTCTTGATTTATCAGGAATAAGTCCATTTTTGTTAAAAGCCGGATTTGTTTTAATTGCAGCACAAGGAAAATCTTGCCTTTCGCAAAATGAACTATTGTCTGTTTTGCATTCACTGGCAGTATTGGTCTGGTTCACAAGTAGTATTGATCTGGTTTACACGCAGTATTGGTCTGGTTCACACGCAGTATGCGGGTACGGAGAACTTCAGAGGGTAGAAATGGAGCACTTATGGGCCTGCCCTCTTCCGCAAGATTTGCAAGCATCGTTTACTCGTCCGATAACAACTCAACGAAGAAAAAAAACATACTTCGAAAGACAGTTACAACTCGATTTATTACGAAATGTACTTTACAATAGTCCTAGACAATGTTCGTGGGAATGTAAATGTTTGTCGTCAATGGGCCGCAATGTGCTGGTCTGTGGTTTTGGGCCGTGAAGCTTTGATCCGTAAGGTGAAAGACACAGATTGTCACACATACACCAGTAGTTTCTCTCAGCACGTTACAAGCCATCTAACCAGTGTCCGGAACTGGATGTATCCAAGATGGCAAAACAAACACATTCACTGGGTAGCAGACGGCCGTTTGAGACCTTGCCCCTCTCGCTTCCTCCGCCAGCTGAAGGAGACGTACAGACTTGGATAGTTGAAGGGTAGCGCCTGCCAACCTTGATGCGTCATGTTAGATCAGTTATACACGTGTACAGGAATATTGCTCAGTATACTTTGTTTATAAAAAGGTGGTATAAACAACAGTGACAGAAACAACAACAACCACAATACCAACATCAAACCATATACCAAAACACATCTTCAAAGATCCAATTCTTTTTGTTTAATGAGGAATTTGCTCATTGAAACATTTAAATAAATAAATAAATAAATAAATAGCTATATTGAACCAACAAAAGACGGAAATGAAAGAATGAACTGACAAGCAAACGGTCGAACGAACGAACTAACAAATGAAAGAGCGAATGCATGCTGGATCTAAGGCACTATTTTCAGAGTGTAGTTTGATTATAAAATTTGTACGTATGATGTTTAGCAAAATCCGTCTAAATTGTCAACCATTTGGCGATGGAGGTGGAAGGGTAAGGGAGGGGGCGGGGACGGGGGGAGGGGGAAAGAAGGAGGGGTATGGTAGGAAGATGGATGACCATTCCTCATCTTGTATCGCCTTGAATCGCTTCCTGCAAGTCACCATTGTTCTCGCCCCTTCTTCTTGTTGTCTCCCCTTCTTCTTAGAGTTGTGTCCTTTTTTTCCTTGGGTTGTCTCCCTCATTCTCAGTCGTCCCCCTTTGCCTTTGGTCGCCAGCTGACGCTTGTGTAGCCATTCTCTCTCCAGTCATTAATTTTACACCCGTCTTTTGACTTCAAATCACGTTGTGAGGGGCAGTTTCCGTTCCAACATCGCCTTTTAAACACCCCGTACAGCTGGGTGATTTAGGGGTGGGCAGATTTGCTATGCCAAAGCATACCACAAGAGGTATATATTATCATGAGCCCGTGCGGATGAACGGGCTCATGAGAATATATGCCTCTTGCATTTAAAAGGGGATAGACAGAGGGATGGTTGTGCTCATGTTGAAATGAGAAGCTGAAGGGAAAGATTTGGAAAGAACTAGAAATGAATAATGATGTTTATCAGAGCCATGACTGAACGATGTCAAGCAAACACGGTCATCCTTCTATAATTCATTTCTTGTTTGAATTACAAGAGAACCTGGCTGAGAAAGCACGAAAGCTAATCAGGCACCACCTCTTGCACTGTCCGACTCGTTTGATCCATCGAGCATTGAGGCCTATAGGATCCATGGTCAATCATATTCACTATTATTGTTAGTAAGTGTTTAAATGAGTCATTTGAAAGATGACATAGTCTTTGCTTTGAAAATATTGAACACAAGCTGGTTGTTCGCTGGTCTTTGAATTTGGCCAGTATGATCCAAAATCACAGATCAACATACGGCTGCAGAATATAACCCCTTCACTGCGGAAGAAAAACGTGAACACCACCCACCTGCAAGTGGCATAGATCCTCATGAGCCCCCGTAGTCGCGGGGGCTCATGAGGATCTACGCCTCTTGCTGAGACCATTTTATATCTATGTTCCCTCGGCGGCTTAGGATCTATGACGTTGAATTTACAACGATTTAAAAAAAAAACAAGCATAATCAGTATCCATGGCATTGAACAGGTGAAGCCATCAGCATGCCTGTCTCCATATGTGGGTTGGAACCACTTATAAGGTCCATGTCACATCCCTTTAGATTTTCTTCTTCTTAGGATTGCTTCAACTTTTTTTTTTCTTTTATTCCCAACACTGACGTAGCAGATGTCAGCATTATTCAGATGTCACCATGTGCGGAAGGGAAAAACGCCATGCTAAACATGCACAAGAACTTTCGTGTTCAGTCCATCTCCAAGCCTCGTACACAGTCGATAAAGGCGTCCTCCCAATTGTTAAAATCAGCCTGACTGAAAGAATTTAGAATTTAACCCATTTAAACCCGCGGGCCGCATTTGGGATGGTGTTGCCTAATGACTATGTACCAGTTGCAGAAGATGGATCGATCATGATAATTCTAGGGCAGTGCCAGATTAGCTTGGCGCCTGATGGCGCCAAGCTAATCTGGCACTACCCTTGAATTATCCTGGTTGGCCCACCTGTTGGACTGAGTCGAGGCTAAATGCGTTAAAAGCTCAGGTCTTGGAAACATTGACCGCACGTTATAAATTGTGTGTTTTCTTCTTGTATTCTAATAATGATTGCATTAATTTTACATTACAACCTTCCTCATATTTCGTTTTATACTCTGAAAGTACCCCCTATGGCAACAACAGCAACAACAAAAATCACCTAACCTCCACTATAGTCGAGCCTTCGTTTTGTATTCGAACTAAAAACCTACATGTATGTATGCTTCAGACCACAATCAGACAGACCACAACTTTAACCCCTTCACTTCCGGTGGACGCAAACGGACACTTTGAAAGCAGTGCCGGCAAACTCAGCTTTCGCTTCGCTATCTCCAGCGTTGCGTGTGATCAGTTGTAAATTGCTTAACCCGTCTCATACTGAGGCTAAAAGCTTCAAAATTGTACACTGCCATACGCAAGCTACATTATAGTACTTACAGATAAGGATATAGACCAATGGCATTAGTTCAAGGGTAGTGCCAGAATAGCTTTGGCGCCTAGAGGCGCCAAGCTATTCTGTAACTACCCTTGAACTATTTTAGTCAAAATTATTTCACACACTGGTGTATTCCGAACGATAAGAGTTAATTAAGCACCGCTTGTCCCCGTCCCTTCTGAAGTTTGGGCTGAAGACGTCATTTTCTACCCGAAGCACGTGCACCTCGGCGCGGACTAAGTGTTCCGGATTCCACGTGCATGTTTCGTGCCGGCTCCAATACCTCTAGTCTCTCTCCATCACCCTGCGGAGACCCTTCTGATCTTTTCCCCAACTATTAATCTGGTGCCAGGCGCCAAAAAAGTCAACCCCTTTCGCGTGCTGAAGCGAGATTCTCGCGAGGTCCAGCAGCCAGTCGCTTCCGTTTGCAAGAGGCATAGATTCTCATGAGCCCCTGCATTGGCAGGGGCTCATGAGAATCTATGTCACTTGTTGATGTTAAGATCAGTTCCGCATGTTGGACCAAAAATGGAGGCTGGGTTTATCTGATCTTGTGCGCTGTCCTTAATCTGGTGCTGGGAATCATGACTGCAGTATGACTTGCGTGTCCTGGCCAAAGTGTAACATTTCTTACACGTTAAAATGTTTAGCCCCGATGCCCTATAGTAATAGATGGATCGACCGTGATAATTCAAGGGTAGTGCCGGATTAGCTTTTCGCCTGATGGCGCCAAGCTAATCTGGCACTACCCTTGAATTATCACCTGATGGCGCCAAGCTAATCTGGCACTACCCCTGAATTATCACCTGATGGCGCCAAGCTAATCTGGCACTACCCTTGAATTATCACCTGATGGCACCAAAATCTGGCACTTCCCTTGAATTATCACCTGATGGCGCCAAAATCTGGCACTACCCTTGAATTATCACCTGATGGCGCCAAGCTAATCTGGCACTACCCTTGAATTATCACGGTCGATCGATCCGTAGTCGTGGGGTTAAATGGGTTGAGCAAAAGGTCCTCGGAGCGACGTCTGCTGTAGTTGTGGTTAGCTGTGCGCGGGACAACTGTGGTTGATCTTTTGCTTTATGGAGACACGTTTTCTGCGAATCTCTGCTTTTAACCTTTAATGACTGGCGCCCTTCAGATATATTTACGCGTCTCAGTTCAGTTTAGTTCGGTCAGGATGGGGTGTTTGCGCTCAGAAAGGCCCACACGCGCTCCTCCCAACCCCCCAGAAGTCTTCTCAGAGTTCCTTTGAATATTGCATCAATATTGTCGGAAGTTCATTCATTCCCCGAAACCCCTTCTAACCCAGACCATCCATCCATCCATCCATCCATCCATCCATCCATCCATCCATCCGTCCGTCCGTCCGTCCGTCCGTCCATTAAATAGTAGTTTAACACATTTCATCCCATGGCCGCATGTTGGATGGTGTCACCTAACAACTATAAACAATATGCAAGAGATGGATTTACCTGGAGAATTTAATGGTAGTGCCAGATTAGTTTGGCTCCTGATCCATCCATCCATCCATCCATCCATCCACCCATCCACCCATCCATCGAGTGAGTTAGTCAGTCACTCAGTCACCCACCCAATAACCTACCGCAGCATCTACCCACCATCCACTGAGTTGTTATTTCTCCAACGTGACCTGCATTTGTTTGAACCAGATCAAATTGCTTTGTTGTCGGTGTGGTGATGTGTGCGCATGACCAAACTCTTTTTGTTCTCTGTATTATTAACAGTTTCTCCACAAATATATCCATCTGCAAGAGGCATAGATTCTCATGAGCCCCATGCAACTGCAGGGGCTCATAAGAATCTAGACCTCTTGCAGGCGTGACCTCATTTACATCTTGAACTGTACAGATTGTCCGGGTTAAGAGAGGGTTTGCCTACCTGGAGTCCCAGGTGCGTGGACGGTGCGCGACATATTGTCTTTGACGTCGACAGGTCTCGCCTGGTCTCGTGCCAACTCTCGTTACCCGTGAGACCCGCATGTCGCACGTGCAACCGCCACGTGCTGCCGTGACTGCGCATGCGTAAAACTCCGCCCAACTGCTGGTTTAAATATTCATGAGCCCAGGTGTGCTGTCGCGATCCCGACGTATTACCAAAGCACATGTCATACACATAGGGGAAAAAAACCACGAAAAAATAAAACGCCTGTAAATATACAGCCCCACTTCTGCCTTAGGTGAGAAGGGGCAGGCTACGTACACTTCCTTTCTCAGCAGTGAAAACAGCGGGACTGTGAACACGAGAAAGTTGTCACAGTAGTAGCACTAAAATTAACCCTTCATGAGCCCCTACTGTCTCACTATCTTACCGCAGTCGCGGGGGCTCTGTTGCTAGACCCGTGTTCTTGACGCCTGTGGTTGCTCCTATTTGATTGGCGTGTCTTCACGCTCATGTCGGTCAGCGTGTGGTGGCTTCAGTCGCGCAGTTCGTGATCGCATACAGCGATAGTTAACGCAGTTCGTGATCACATAGAGCGATGGTTAATGCAGTTCGTGATCACATACAGCGATGGTTAACATTTTGACGACGGAACACACATATGTGTGCCCCAAGCAAAGCTCCGTTGCCGACGGGACGCACACATATGTGCGCTGGCCTAGTTTCCCCATTGCCAATACCGGCAGTATGGTCTAAGGGAAGCAATCTACTATAATATGTCAAGCACTCATTTCTTTACTTGTAGAGTGACTTTTCTTGTTTGTATGGGCTGAAACCAACGAATTAGAAGCTCTAATACAAAACGTCCCCATGTGCAAAAAAAAAATGGCGGATTTTGGTGTAAAAACTTTTATGTGTGAAGAAACTTTTCTGTTGTGCCTTTCTTTCTGGATTATTTACTGGTGACACACTAGAATATGTCTCTGGAATGCTAGGTGAGTGTAATTTTCACACTCTGGCTAACTAATACACTAACAGCATGTTCATTTTCAGTGGAACCCAGTGTGAAACTGTTTTTGATTTTTGGCTTCTTACCCCATCTTCTTTATACACCTGTAAAATCTTAACATTACAAAATATTTTCTTCAGCATAGTGTCTACGAGTTCACCTTGAATTGCTTTTTCCACTGATACCAAATATGTTGGGGTATGATAAGATTTTTACAACAGACAAGGCCAATGAAATTTGTCAAAATTACTACGGTAGCAGGGAAAAATCAAGTTGGCAGACTACGGTGGCAAAAGGTTAATGCAGTTCGTGATCACATACAGCGATAGTTAACGCAGTTCGTGATCACATACAGCGATGGTTAATGCAATTCGTGATCACATACAGCGATGGTTAATGCAGTTTGTGATCACATACAACGATGGTTAATGCAGTTCGTGATCACATACAACGATGGTTAATGCAGTTCGTGATCGCATACAGCGATGGGGTTAACGATGTTGTGTAATATTTGCATAATAGGTAGGTAATCAGCCAACACGTCACTGTTTTTGGGCTGCAGACTCCTTCGACTTCTTACATGACTGATTTTGTTTAGTCGTTAGTCCTTTAATTTCGTTCGTTCGCTCGCTCGCTCGTTCGTTCGTTATTGTCGTTTTTCGTTCGTTTGTTTGTTCGTTGGTTCGTTTGCTCGTTTGTTCATTTTTTCGCTTGTTCGTTGCTTGTGTGTGTGTGTGTGTGTGTGTGTGTTTGTGCTACCGTCTAAATGAAAAGACTGAGCCGCCTTTACGGGTGACCTAGTACCTTTCAGGACAGAGGAATAAACCAGCAGTCCAAAACAGTCACCAAACAATTTCCTAAACTTGTTCATCATCTGAACACTTCTTGTCTCTGCTTATTCCTTTGCTGCTGTGCGAGACGTGACCGGGTTAAACTTAAAAACTGAAAACCGAGTTTTACAGACAATGACACGAGTGCACGTATTAGTCACGTGAGAATGGTCTATAAACCCCTTCAACGCCGAGAAAAAGTCAACCCAGCTGCAAGAGGCATAGATCCTCATCAGCCCCCGCGACAGCGGGGGCTCATGAGGATCTATGCCTCTTGCTGAGACCAATTTGTATCCATGTTTCTTGGACGGCTTTGGTCGTTGAAGGAACCAAGATTTCATAAACAAACAATGTGCGTACAGTGGCAGGGTGGGAATTAATAACAGATAATCTCTCCAAAGGGAGGTCGCTCAGAACAGGTCCTGGTGTAACTGTAGGGTTAACCTGATCTCTTTCGTGGCACCTTCTCTCCCTATCGTCACGTGACCGCCCTGCGTAGTCGATAAACACCCGCGGAAGCCTTGCGAACGCATGCGGTTAAATAATAAATCCTGCCCAATTACAGCCGAACTAATAATTAAATGCGACCACAGATTATTCTTGTGGTGTTGACAAAGAAAACATGAGGTTGCGAGATCGTTCTGCTTTCCACCAGCTCTTTAAACAATTACGAAAAATATCCAATGAAATAGCGCACAGCATGGCAACTAAACCCTCTAACTGCCGGGGCCAAGGCGAACGCTACAAGAGACAAGAGACACAAACCCTCATGAGCCCCCGCATTCGCGGGGGCTCATGAGGGTTTATGTCTCTAGTTAGTCCTGTGTTCTTTATGCCTGATTTTGCCGCCTATTTTTAATGCCCGTTTTGCCACCTACGTTATGCCTGTTTTTACCGCCTATTTTTAATGCCCGTTTGGTCGCCTACTTTATGTCTATTTTTGTCGCCTATTTCTAATGCCGTTTCGTCGCCTACTTTACGTCTATTTTTGTCGCCTATTTTTAATGCCCATTTTGTCGCCTTCTTTCTGGGTGTTTTTGTCGACTATTTTTAATGCCCGTTTTGTCGCCCACTTTATGCCTATTTGTGTCGCCTATTTTTAATGCCCGTTTTGCCGCCTACTTTATGCCTTTTTTTGCCGCCTATTTTTAACGCCCGTTTTGCCGCCGACTTTATGCCTATTTTTGTCGCCCATTTTTCATGCCCGTTTGTCGCCTACTTCATGCCTATTTTTGTCGCCTATTTTTAATGCCCGTTTTGCCGCCCACTTTATGCCTATTTGTGTCGCCTATTTTTAATGCCCGTTTTGCCGCCTACTTTATGCCTATTTTTGTCGCCCATTTTTCATGCCCGTTTGTCGCCTACTTCATGCCTATTTTTGTCGCCTATTTTTAATGCCCGTTTTGCCGCCTACTGTATGCCTATTTGTGTCGCCTATTTTTAATGCCCGTTTTGCCGCCTACTTATGTCTATTTTTGTCGCCTATTTTTAATGGCCGTTTTGCCGCCTACTTTATGCCTATTTTTGTCACCTATTTTTAATGCCTGTTTTGTCATATACTTTATGCCTATTTTGGTGCCTTTTTTAATGCCCGTTTTGCCGTCTACTTATGCCTGTTTTTGTTGCCTATTTTTAATGCCCGTTTTGTCGCCTACTTTATGCCTATTTCTGTCGCCTATTTTTAATGCCCGTTTAGCCGTCTACTTTATGCCTATTTTTGTCGCCTATTTTTAATGCCCGTTTTGTCGTCTACTTTATGCCTATTTGGGGGCATATTTTAAATGCCCGTTTTGCCGCCTATTTATGCCTATTTTTTGTCGCCTATTTTTAATGCCCGTTTTGCCGCCTACTTATGCCTATTTTTGTCGCCTATTTTTAAAGCCCGTTTTGCCGCCTAACGCCTATTTTTGTCGCCTATTTTTAATACCGGTTTTGTCGCCTACTTTACGCCTATTTTTAATACCCGTTTTGTCGCCTAATTTACGCATATTTTTAATGCCCGTTTTGTCGCCTACTTTACGCCTATTTTTAATACCGGTTTTGTCGCCTACTTTACGCCTATTTTTAATGCCCGTTTTGCCACCTACTTTACGCCTATTTTAATGCCCGTTTTGCCGCCTACTTTATGCCTATTTTTGTTACATTTACACCTGTGTTCTTCACGCGGATGTCGGTCAGTGTGTAGTAGTTTCAGACGCGAACTTCGTCATCACTGGCGGCGTAGGGTGAATAGTAAAAAACAACAAGAATCCAAACCTCCATCAAAACTTAAAATGAACAAATTTCAGTCCTATTACTGCACCGAAATTAAAAATACCCCCCAATTTGTGCTCAGATTTCAAGGGTAAAAAAAAAAAAAAGGTAATCCAATCAGAAGTGGCGCTCGATGATTTTCCAGTGTCAGTTTTATGAAAACGGATCGCTCTTTGGGACAGCCGCGCGCGCCTTCACGTGCGCGCGAGAGTGTTAATTAATGTAATTGTAATTCTTGCGTCACTCACTCGCCAGTTTGTGACGTTGCGTCATCATGACAGGTCGGCGAGTTGGAGTCAAAAGGGCAAAAGAAGGCGATAGACTGAAACCAATTTGAATTTAGCGAAGAAACCAGATAAAAAATCTCCGGGAAACAACACTAATTCAATGTGTAGTGCCTGGGAAAACAATTCCCACTTATTTGCTTTCCAGTTTCCCCCTTGAGAAGCGCTGTATTTTGTAGCAATTAACTCTTCAATGCAGAGAAAACTGAACTCGATCCATTACAAGAGATATAGATTCTCATGAGCCCCCGCATTCGCCACTCTTGCTGACATCACCGACTTTCCATCCGCGTTCCTTGCGCGTCTGGGGCCCATTGGGGTTAAATTCACATAGATTTCAGAACAATCTGCGACAATTGGCATGGCAGGGGTTAACATTTACCGTTTTATTTGTGGTGTGGTCCAATTCAAATTAAAATCTGACAATATCTGCTTCTGTTTGAGAATGCTGTTGTTTCTCACCTAATCCTTTGAACAACTCTTTTACTGACCATGTAGTGAACTAAATTCGGTCAAACAAACCGTCAATCACATAATGTGTTTTTTATTTTATTTTTATTTTTTAGTCAGCCTGTCAGCAAACTAAATTGTCGGTCAGTTGGCCAGTTAACTAGTCAGTCAGTCAGTCCAACCAACCAACCAACCAACCAACCAACCAACCAACCAACCAACCAACCAACCAACCAACCAACCAACCAACCAACCAACCAACCAACCGACCGACAAGTCAAACAACCAAGCAAGCAAGAAACTAAACAACCAATCGACAAACCAACCAACCAACCAACCAACCAACCAACCAACCAACCAACCAACCAAACAAACAAACAAACAAACAAACAAACAAACAAACAAACAAACAACTAGTTCCATCCTAAACGAGCAGTCCAGGCCAGGGCTTGTACAATCTTGCCAATGCTAGACTGTATCTGCATAGTAGTAACGTTGTGTGTAAATTAATTTTGCATTGTCAAATTCAGCCCTGATGCATTTCAGCAGGAGATGGGTCGACCATCATAATTCAAGGGTAGTGCCAGATTAGCTTGGCGCCTGTCGGCGCCAAGCTAATCTGTCACTCCCCTTGGATTATCATGGTCGATCCATCTCTTGCAACTGGTGCATAGTCGTTAGATGACGCCTCCAAAATTTGGGAAATACGGCCGTCGGGCTGAATGTTAACATCTGCGAAGTGTGACATCAGCCGTAACCACTTCTCTACCGAGTAGAAGATAACACCAACCAACTGCAAGAGGTATAGATCCTCGTGAGCCTCCGCAGTTGCGGGGGCTGATGAGGATCTTCGCCTCTTGCTGGAACCACTCTGTGTCGTCAATGTCCCTGTGACGGCGGGGCGGGGGGGGGGGGCGGGGGAGGGGGCGGGGGGGGGGGGATCCTTGACGCATTTACAATGATTTGAAAAACACAATCCGCATCCTTGGTTAATTGTATAACGTTGTTGTAACGTTTTATAAAGTTTGTCATTTTCGAAAATCCTCATTTGATTGCGGGCGACTTTGTGACATTTTTGTATAAATGTTAAATGAGCCAATCCAAAACCGCCAGACGATTTTTCGAGATCCGCCAAGCGATTATTGAATCATGAAATTAAATTGTGCCCTAACACTGGAGAAAGGAAAAAGAAATAACTTTCTCTTTTCTCTTGAGGGGATCCTGGGTAGCTCAGGTGGTAGACCGCGGGTTCTTGTCCCAAGATTGGCAGACTGGAGCCAGGAATTGGATTAAAAGTTGTTCAGACTTTTTTTTTTCTGCGGTCCATTTTGAAATCAATGTTATTGCGGCAAAAAGACGTTTAACCCGTTCAGTGCCGAGAACATGTGAATACCACCCACCTGCAAGAGGTATAGATCCTCATGAGCCCCCGAAGTTGCGGGGGCTCTTGAGGATCTTTACCTCTTGCTGAGATCAAGTTCAATCTATGTTCCCAGGACAGGTAGGGAATATGGGGGGTCTTGAATGACCTTACATTGCAGAAACACAGTCTCCGTCAGTTGGCACTGAAGAGGTTAATCTGAAAACGTTCTTTTCCATCTCTCTTCTTCTTTTTTTTATGTCCTAACCCAACCCACCTCAACCACACACTTTTTTTCCCCCCCGTTTCGATTTTTTTTTCTTTCACTGACCGCCGACCAAGTTTTTCCTGGAACGAATCGCGTTGCCGTAAACGCAGCCCCCGGAACACATTCATCAAATGCGTCGCCCGCGCCTGTAGCAGTCAACTCGCTTCATTTCGTCCTTTGACCCCTGACCCCGCCCCGCATCGATCAGAGGAGATGGAGAGGTCATCTGTCGCGGGGGTCAGGGGTCAGAGGTCAGTGATTTTCTGTCACGGAGACAAGATGGATAGGGGTAGGTAGCGGCTCCGCGCTTTTTCTGCTTGTCTGATTGTGCCGTCTGTTTTTGCTGTCCTGGTTTTGGAGGGGAGGGGGGTGGGTGGGGGGGGGGGAGAGGGAGGGAGATGAGAAATTGTGGGGTGGGGTTTAGGGGGGGGGGGGGAGGACCGGCGAAGGGTGTGGGTGTGTCTTCACTATGCAGTTTTCTCAATTGACCGGCTACATCGAAAAGCTGACCTAAAATCTGAAAATGTAGTAAATGAAATTTGATTTCTTTTTCCAAGCAAGAGGCATAGATTCTCATAAGCCCATGCAACTGCAGGGGCTCATGAGAATCTATGCCTCTTGCAGAAGCTGGTAGCTATTATTTTTGTTTGGTACTAGTGTAGGTGTGGTCAAGCGGAAGTTGTCGGGAGGAACTCAGGACGGAGCCAGGGGTTTATGGGAGCAGGATATGACGATTTTGGTGCAGACCATTGAGCACAGACTAATCACAAACAGTCGATGCTTCTGTCTGACATCTGTCAAAGTTTTAAAAAATGTACTGTGACCTTAGGCCATTTGCATGAGTGAGCTTAGTCCTGCGCCAGCCACTAAGCAAGGTGCTCCGCTATATGGGGGCGAGTGTTGTGTAGCTATAGAGGGGCGAGTGTTGTGGCGCTATATCGGGGTGAGTGTAGTGGCGCTATAGCGGGGTGAGTGTTGTGGCGCTATAGCGGTGTGAGTGTTGTGGCGCTATAGTGGGGTGAGTGTTGTGGCGCTATAGCGGGGTGAGTGTTGTGGCGCTATATCGGGGTGAGTGTTGTGGCGCTATAGCGAGGTGAGTGTTGTGACGCTATAGCGGTGTGAGTGTAGTGGCGCTATAGCGGGGTGAGTGTTGTGGCGCTATAGCGGTGTGAGTGTTGTGGCGCTATAGCGGGGTGAGTGTTGTGGCGCTATAGAGGGGCGAGTGTTGTGGCGCTATAGCGGGGTGAGTGTTGTGACGCTATAGCGGGGTGAATGTTGTGGCTCTATAGCGGGGTGAGTGTTGTGGCGCTATAGCGGGTGAGTGTTGTGGCGCTATAG